>VHKM01000440.1:1800000-2214391 GCA_007210695.1 Neogobius melanostomus
GAGCACGAACACTCTGCACAGGCAGCGTGAGTACTCCGTGAGACTCCACCCACCCTCTCCACTGCACCTGCTGCGTGAGCTGACATCACGGCGCTCATTCAGTCGAATTGTAACGTGCCACTTTGTTTACCCAGTAACGATAACGCCGTTGTAACGACGGGGAGAGTAATGAATTAGATTACTCTGTTACTGAAAAAATAACATTGTTACCCAACGCTGTTCTTTTAAACGGCGTTATTCCAAACACTGCTTGTCAGCCATTATGTAATTGAATAGTACGCCGACTGAAGCCAATAACTGTATTTTATCATTACATTTTCCTGTAACAAATATCCTTTCAACTTTTCAATAATGTTTATTTTCCCACTTGTAAAACGCGGGAAAACAACTACAATGCAGACATTTTTCTCTTCACATTTTAGTCTTTTTTTTTGTCTGTGCTGGTTCAATGTGTCTGAATAGAGCTGGATTAATAGTGATCAAAGGCTTGGGATTTGTTCCTGATGGGATTATAGAAACACATGAAAAAGAAGCCGTTCACACTTAGCGGCCATATTATTAGGTACATCTTGGTCGACAACATATTTCCTTTGGTGCCTGCCAACCAAACCCTTTTGGTTGTTGACATTATGTGCTCATACTGCCCCGATTCCCAACACGTAATGAGATCATTTGCAAACCCCATCCCCTTCCACACATTTGTTTTTTTTTTACAAAAGAAGACTGCATGTCGTGTGTTAAATCCTGTTAACGAGCATCTTTTTCATTGTCCAGATTATCACATATTCAATGCCCTTGCTCCTCTCTTTTCAATTTGAATGCACAGTGCGAGATCAACATGTATTATTCTGGCTTTTGTGACTGTATTATTCGTTGATTACAAATTTGTATTGTGATACCCCCCGGTGAGTATTTGCCTCAGCCCTGGCACCTGCTGTCCCAGGTCTGTTGTGAGTCAGGTGGCTATGTAACAACCACTTGAACATGCTCCTTGCACACTGCCTGCTGTTTTTGTTTGCTTTTGTTCTACTTTCAGTCTTGGAAAAGCTTTTGGAGTCGGTCAGTTAGGTACAACATTGGCCCCACTCTAAATGAATACACCTCACTTCGACAAATCGTAATTTAGTTCCTAGTGTGAATACTTAACAGTTCATTAATTATTTATTTAGTCTGGGACTTCATCTAGTCTGGCGTCTCCTTCTCTCATGTGGACCCATGAGCCAAGTCTATAGCACCTGCTGTATGCACCTGATAGTTTGGTCAAGTGACTGTAGGCCTGTCAGCTATTGCTTGCGTTCGTTTCTTTGCATCAAACACTTTACACACATTGTTCGTGGTAAAAAAGAAACTTTCTGTCGGCACATTTCCCCTTTAAGTCTCTCTGTCTCCCATTTTGTGACACACTTTGTTGTTAATCTGAGCCCCGGCTTTGAAAAGCGCCCAAATCTCTCTTCCTCCTCTGCTTCCTGGTTTTGCATCTGTCACTCACCCCAAAGAGATTTCCCGTTTTTATGAGCCGACTCACTATTAGCGGCACTATGCTTTTCTTTTTTCTTCTCGCCCCTAAATCATCTGCTGCAGAGGGGAGAGAAAAGGAATTTGTGTTGAGAGCGCGCATGCAAAACCAGTTTCAGAGGAGTGATTAGGCAGTTGGTATTGGGTGCCTTTTGCCAGAGTCTTGTTTACTGCACTGGGGGGGGGGATGACAGTGGGCTCAGTGCTGGAGGAGCAGCAGATGTGGCCACTTGTTCCTGCCAGCTTCTGTAACCGTGCACAGGCTTCTCGTGTGTAATTCTGGGAGAGACAGAATTGAAGAAGGTAAACCCATTATCCACGATGATCTCCAGTTTGTTTTTTTCACTCACGGGACACATGTGGACTGTCTCTGCCCTGACAGCTCTATCATAACACAGGGATTTCTCTGTCACCATATGAATCCAGCACCGACTGTATTATAAGACTCTTTATATTCAAACTGTCCCCAGTTCATCATCTCTCTCAGGTGGTGGCTTCAAATGTGAAAAAGTATTTGTACATCTTACAATAAATGGCCTTAGATATAGACGGCACTATTCAAGCCAATTCTCGACAGATTCATGCAGGCAAGGTGGATGGAATTGCCAAAAGTGATAGCTTTTTAGACGGGTTAGACGTTCTGACTTATTATAAAATACTTTTTTTTTCTCAAGTTGAATGAGATTCATCATTTTTAAGTGTAAGAAAGTACTTATTATTATTTAGTTGCAAGAAGGAAGATTTTTTTATTTTCTTTTATTTTGAGTGATTTATTTAATTGGCAGATGATTTTACGTCTCATTTCAAGAGTGAATCAGGGAAGTGTCTTGCACAAGGACTCAATGACAATATGTCGCAGTGAAACTGGTCTGGAGTGGGTTATTTTGGTTTTATAACACTTGTAATCCACTCTCTGTGGAAAGAGGGGATTACCCAGAGGGCACACTAATATTTCTTAGCTCCTCCCAGTTTTATCAATATCACTTTACAAGAAAGCCTTTTTGCTCAACACTAGATTATATTTTTCACTGCACACACTCACAACTACAAGCATAGTAGGGGCTGGGTGATATGGCCAAAAACATTTTCATCATATTGATTGATCTTGCTTTTTGATTTGATTAGATTTTTTCATATATATATATATTGCAGCGACCCTGCATTGTTGTATGTCCAATGTTAATGTTCTCCAAATGTTGAATGGCTTATAAGTTTGGGGGCGGAACAAGTGCGGGGGGCTTGTGTTGGGGGGTTGACGTTGCGCGCGGAGTTGAGGGGAGCGCGGGCTATGTTACGGTTAGCTTTTGTTGTTACGCCTACTAGGAGTGTACGGCGTGGTTACGGCCGACAGTAACCTTTAAAAGTTCTTGCTATAGGCTACTATTAAAACATTTTACAGTTTTTTTTCCACATTTTCTCAGGGCCAGCAGAGAAGGCCCTGCTGGCCCTGACGGCACACCACGCCCCTTGACAATTATTGAGACAGAAGTTGATATTGCAATTCCTATAAAAAAATCGATTTCTATTCCAGCACTACAGTACTTCGTGGTACTTTTAACATTTTGTGTATTGTCATGTATGTATTTTGCCATGAGAAATTTTGCAGTCTGTCTTACAAGCTTCTTTATTAGCATCTGCTGATACCCTGAGCACCAGACCCACTATTTCATTCAGGTTTTCCCTCTTTAATTGTATCCTAATTTACAAGAGAGAGGAAAGTGTGCCAACATCTATTAAAGTTTGGAACCTGTACAATGAGTGTTGCTTCTCGACTTCTTGTAGTTTGGCTGGGACCAACAGTACATTATAAATACATACTCAATCCCAATTCAGTCTTCATAAATCTGACGTCTTGTTGTTGATATTATTTTGTGTGATAGCTAAACATCCTGTTTTGAATATTCTCCACAAATCTGACAACCTTCTCACACTCCACCCGCACAGACTGGTTTTGACAGTCTTCATGCGATGCCGTCTTTTCGAGCCTCTCACTCACTTAGCACCGTCACCGAGCTGATGTCTCTCCGACTTGTCACTGTTTTACGTAGAGACTCCTGCAACACGCTGCAACATTTCGCCTGTGGTCACTCCAACTCTTAAACAATCATACATTATTTCTGGTATGTCGCCGGTTATCTGTTATGACACATTGACGTGCGGCGGTTCCATGTTGGCTGTGATGTGGCCGCGCTGCCTTCTCTATGTGCGTGCTTTGCATATTTTATACCCTGTTTTCATCTTCTTTCCCCTTCAAAGGCACGAACAGAGAGAGGGAGAGAGCCAGTGCATCAGACCGTGGTTACACTGATCTCCATGTGGTATAAAATAGCATGTTAATATTCTGTTTATACACGACTATACAAGCCTGTATGCTGTCATTACGGTTTATTTGCGCTCCTTTAGCTCTGGCACATACCTTGTTGTTAAGCCCAATCATCGTTCAAGTGTTTACTCTGCGCTGCGTCCTTGCTTTGCTTTCCGTTTTTCCAAAGCTGGGGTAACAAGGCAGTTCCTCTCGCGCCGGTGATTTGTTTGTGCTTATTTACACTGCTGCCCATAAATTTATAATCACACACTCAAATGGTATTTTTTGAGTTTATTTTTTTTGCGTTGCTGAGACGTAGGTGTCCAATTTTCTTTTTTTTCTGGGGCTGATATATTCGTCATGCAGGAGTTGAAAATTGTATTCGGAAGACCGTAAACATGCAGTTTGCTCTGGCTTTTCAAAATGAATACCAAAAAAAGAAAGGAAAATATACCCCTAAAAAGTTATTACTGATTACTCCTTCTGAGTTATATAGTTACTTCTTTGATAACTTTGTTTAACCTCTTAACCCCCGCCTTAACAGAGATTTTAAGGTGAGATCCAGTTCAGCATTTCCCAAATCTAAACGCTTCTCAACTGGAGCTTACAGCCTGTAGGCCAGTGTGACGCCTCATTTGAAAGCAAAGACCTACAAAACTAATCTAAGCAGATCTTTTTCCTCACATTGTTGCCGTGCTATCTCTTTTAAAAAAAAAAGTTTTTCTATTTTTACCTCTTTTGCTCTTTTGTGGCTTTTTCGTTGCGTTCTGGTCACTTTTCCATCGCTTTTTTATCAAGTTTTTGTCACATTTTTGTCACGTTTTGTCCGTTTTGAGGGTTTTTTGTTGCATTTGTCACATTTCCATTGTTTTTTTTTTTCAAGAGGCCTTTAGATTTGGGTAAAGCCAAACTGGAGAAAATGTGCTTGGTTCAGGTGGGGGTTAGGAGGCTAAAAAGTAATCTCATTCATGATTAATATTCAAGCTTTAAAAGACCACAATATATATTTATATATATTGTAATATATAAATAGGGGCGACGGTGGCGCAGATGGTAGAGCGGGTCGTCTCATGATCGGAAGGTCGGGGGTTCGAATCCCGCCTCCTGAAGGTGCACACTGTCGTTGTGTCCTTGGGCAAGACACTTCACCCTCCTTTCGTCCAGTGGTTCATACACATTGGTGTATGAATGAGAGTGTGAATGGGTGAATGGGTGAGTGGATCCTTGCTGTAAAGCGCTTTGAGTGCCTAACATAGGTGGAAAAGCGCTATATAAGTTGAGACCATTTGCTTTAGTGGAGATAAAGTCAAAAGTTTGTCCATATTTCCATTTTATAGGTTTTTGTAGTTTTTCTACATTTCTGACCTTTAATGAATAATAAGACATTTTCAGCTGTCAAAATATTACAAAAAGTAATCAATAGTTGCTTAAGGAAGTGATTATTAATAATAATATAATTACCTGTTTTGTAATTGCAATCCCAGTAAATTACTCTGTTACTCAGAAATCTAATTACAGTAGCGGATTACTTTAGCAATCCATTACTGGCAACACTGTTTGTCTCCCACAGATGTTCCCACTCACAGATGTCAATACAACTACTGAAAGACAGTCCACCTCCGTAGGTTAGACAACATTTGTCGATGATAACACAAAATGTGTATTTTTTAACCTCTTAACCCCCGCCTGAACCGAGTACATTTCAACTTTACCCTACTACTGTAAAGGCTTCTGCCAGCAGAGCAACACTGTAAAGCCTCATTTGAAAGCTAAGACCTACAAAAGTGATCATAACTTTGTTGTAATGTCGCCACTGTGTTTTTGTCACATTTTTGAGGCGTTTTTGGTCGGGTTTTCTTCTCTTTTTTAATAATAATAATCATAATAATAATAATAATAATAATAATAATAATAATGCATTTTATTTCTTAGGCGCCTTTCTAGACACTCAAGGTCACCTCACATCCACAAGTAAATTAACATCAACAATGAAAACAGTTAAAATACAATGTTAAAACAGCATGAATAAAAAGGACGATGCAGTTGTGGTCAATATTGAGTAGGCTTGTCTAAACAGATGAGTTTTGAGGATGGATTGGAAGTGTGGGAGTGAGTCGGTGTTACGGAGGGGAGAGAGTGTTCCAGAGCTGGGGAGCAGAGCAGCTGAAGGCTCTACTCCCCATGGTGACGAGACGGGTGAGAGGGGCGGCAGTGAGCCGGAGAGAGCGGGCAGGTGTGGAGACATGGAGGAGGTCAGTCAGGTATGGAGGGGCGAGCTTGTGGATTGCTTTGAATGTGAGAAGCAGGATTTTATATTGGATTGGATTTTTGTCATTTTTTTTGTCGTTTTTTGTTACTTTTTCATTGCTTTGATGCTTTTTTTGCATTTTCGTCACGTTTTTGTCACTTATTTGTAGCACTTTTTTTGGTTGCCATTGTGTGTTTTCGTCACATTGTTGACGCTGTTTTGTTGTCGCTGTTTTGTTGCTTTTTCATCCTAGTTTTTGCTATTTTTATGTTTTTTTTAAGCTTTTACATTTGGGTAAAGCCAGACCGGAGAAAATGTGCCTGGTTCAGGTGGGAGGTGGGGGTTAAGAGGTTAAAACAAAACTTTCCAGCTTTGGAATTTTACAGTTTGCAAAGTTGTTCTGAATTTGGCACAAAACCCAGCTGTTTCCTCCAGCTGCAGTGACGTTGTATTTTCAGTGATTGATAACGTGCGTCCCCCTCCTGGAACCGCCACCTTAACGTGGTGGAGGGGTTTGAGCGCCTGGATGATACTGGGGGCTAAGTTGTCGGGGGCTTCGTGCCCCTGGTAGGGTCTCCCATGGCAAACAGGTCCTAGGTGACGGGTCAGAAAAAGAGCGGTTCAGAAGCCCCTTATGAGAGACCAACAGGCCTGGTTCGAACCATGAGGCCGTCCTTCCGTGGACCCACCCACCACCTGCAGGAGGAGCCATAGGGGCTGGTGCAATGTGATTTGGGCAGCTCCAACAGCTGCCCCCACGACCCGGCAACGGACAAGTGGAAGAAAATGGATGGATGGATGGATGATAACGTGCGTGTTCGTTGGAAAGAAAATCTAGCCGTGGATTATTTTGGATGCGAGCCTGATGGTCAGTGATAACATAAAACCCCTTGATGAGCCTGTTATTGTCTGCCCTGCACTCACCGCATCTGTTAATTCCCCCGTATTATCGCTCTTATGGGATATTAGCACCTCTAAAATCCTCTTTTTCAGTGACCATCTGCTTTTATGAGGCCATTGTACTACCTCAATAGCCAACTTTTCCATTTGTCCTTATTACCTTCATAAAACTCTGATATTTAAGAGGCGTGATAAAGCTCCATCGCTGTTTGAGGACTTCAGAATTGTATCTGAAATTAGCTGGTTTTGCAGGATGCAGTGTTGAATGAGAGGAGAGACACTTAGCAGGAGTTATAGCTTGCTACAATATAACATACACTTTTACGATATGAATTATAGGTTTCGGTACACGTGAACGAGGTGGCATTTTAGGCACAGTCAGTGGACACGCACCATATGCTGCCCGCTGTTCATGTGAAACGTCAGGATACATAAGAATGCTGTAGTCTACAAAAACACATTTAACTGGCTGAGATAATTGAAACATTATTATTTTTTGATGGTAAATGGTCTCAACTTATATAGCGCTTTTCCACCTACATTAGGCACTAAAAGCGCTTTACGCAGACACTGGAGGCAAGGTGGGTGAAGTGTCTTGCCCAAGGACACAACGACAGCGTGCACCTTCAGGAGGCGGGATTCGAACCACCGACCTTCCAATCATGAGACGACCCGCTCTACCATCTGTGCCACCGTCGCACCGTTGATTATGTTAGTTGATCATCCACAATAAACATTTCTTTCACAATTTTCAAACATAAAACGTTTTTTTTTTTTTTACTGCTCTGCACACTGCTGTGGACAAGCTGACAGATTGCTGACTTATTTATGGAGATCATTCAATTGAAAATTAAAAACTTGTACATGAACAAAAAAGTGTAAAATATGTTATTGTAAATATATTTTTTGCCAATTGTGGCAGCACGATTTGAGGATGTTGCAACAAATTACTACAAATAGTAATATTTCGTGGATCAATTTGACCTCGATGATCTTCACATTGTTCTACACAGATGGTGTATGTTGTATTTTTACAGCACCCTCCACGTGTGTGTTGAAGTCATTTGCCTGTCAACTCTGGGAAATATCCATACAATGACAGTGTCATAACCTCTACACTATCAAAATATCTTAAGCTCAAGAAATATTTCTTGGTGTCATACAAAAGGAAAGGGTGCAACTACAAAGGCTTTAATAACAATTCTTTAATAAATCATACATAAAGTGTAAAATGTAAATGGATCGATTATCAAGAATGATGACATTCACTCCGTCTGCTATAGGTTAACAAATGATCAACTAAATAATTCATGCAATCACTTATAGATCTATCTCCATGATTTTGTTTGAATATCAATTGATTAAAGGCAATCCCTAAGGGCTGACAATACAGTGATACATTGTATTACATACAGTAAGAATATATTTCATATAGATATACAGTATTCAGATGAGACCATCATTTATCAATGTGATGAATCCTCTCATACTTGAATTGTTTTCGCTATTGCTGCATAAATGTTTCAACTTGATGGTTTTTAATGTTTAAAATACAGTTGACACTGCCCAAAGTGCTGTACATGGTTCAACAAGAGACAACAAAATATATATACAAGGTACAAATAAGCAACAACGTGGAATGTTCAACTCAGTTCGTATTGAAAGCCAATGCATAAAGGTTATAATAAGGAAATGTAGTTCATCTTTGTTTCTAGATAACTATTTATACATGATATGGTACCAAACTCAAAAACCCAAACAAATTTGTATTATATAGCTTGCTCAATTAAAACGTCACGCCATTTTAACAAAGAAAGTGGATATTCCCAACCCAACGACACACACACACACACCGGGACCAGCAGCGCTCTTATTAATTACCTGTGGCACCTTGTTCAAACAGCTGAGCCTCTGTGGCCCGAGTCGATACAACAACGGCTCCTGGCTTCTCAGAAAACACAACAGAAATGAACAGACGTGAAATCTTTGCCAGCGGCACTTTGGACAGCTGTCGTAAGATCCTGTTTGTTACACTCTGAGGTGCACGTAGACTTAAGCAAACCTTGTAATCCTGATCAGAATAATCCCACCCAGAAATGTCTCATTGCAACTTTTATCAAAGTTTTGTTAGCCAGTTAATCTACATTATGTCACTCTTAGAGGAATTCTTGTACTGAGTTTTCACGTTTTTAAGTAATTATCAGGTACAACACTTCCACTGTGTAAGTGACTTGACTTTGTGAGCGTGATTAAATGTGTTGTTCCATTCTCACATTTATATGTATATATATATATATATATATATATATATATATATATATATATATATATACTGTGTATATATATACAGTATATATATATATACAAATAAGTAACAACGTGGAATGTTCAACTCAGCTGTTGAAAGCCAATGCATAAAAGTTATAATAAGGAAATGTAATGAGTTCATCTTTGTTTCTAGATTACTATTTATACATGATATGGTACCAAACTGAAAAACCCAAACAAATTTGTATTATATAGCTTGTTCAATTAAAACGTCACGCCATTTTAACAAAGAAAGTGGATATTCCCAACCCAACGACCAGTGTTGGGTGTAACGCGTTACTGAAAAGACATTACTATTTTTGTAACATAGTAGTGTAACGCGTTACTGCGGCGAACACTGTAATGACATTACAATTACTTTCGAAAATATGATGTCGTTACTTAATTGCAGTGGCGGGCCGTGGGGTTTCAGTCAGGGCCTTCAATAGTAACCTGGGTTCACGCAGTCAAACGCATATAAACTGATCGACAATAGGCGTATCAATAAAACTGCCTTTTTGCGTGGCACTTCTTCGCCAAAGGATGTATCAACAACGCAAACCAAAGCAGCGGTGCCTCCGCCCCCAAACAAAAGCAAAAACCTTCGGGAACACTCGTACTAACACTCGTAATAAAGGGATTATAAACTTACAGTATGGTGCAATGTGAGATGCTTTTTTAGCGCTCGTAGTCCCGTACCTGTTCCCTGCTCGAGTCCCAGCTCAGCTGACGCGAGAAACTCTTCTCCTGCCCGGGGAGCCAAGCGTCTACGTCCCGCTGTTGTTCCCGCTGCTTTGCTCTAGAAGCTCGTCATAATGAAGGGGCGCAAAATATCCGTGATCAGTAAATCCACTTCATTTTGCCTCGTTCTGACATTTCCCAGAGGAATATCATCTTGCCCCTGCGCGGTTACATTAGTGGTTTTCCCAGGCGAACAAAACGTAGGGGAAGCTACTGAGATACTGCAGGCCCCTGGGGGGCGTACTGTTAATGTACATAGAATTCTGATTGGCCGATAATTCTGTCAGTCACACTGGCTGTCAATCATGTGTGCGGCCCATGGTGCGGCCTGACAACACTGGGCCTGCAGAATCTGTTCTGAAGGCCCTGAGGAGGAGCAGCTCACCAGAGGTGTTTAAGGCACTTTTTGAGTAGGAAATTACAGTTACACCTCAACAAAACCAATATAAGCGACTCAACTGTACATTATATAAATAAATTAGAAATTAAATATACTATTGAGACATTTTACACTTTTTTTCTTCATTTGGCCAGGGCCAGCAGAGAAGGCCCTGCTGGCCCTGACGGCACACCGCTGCTTAATTGACTGATAACCTACCGCGGCTCGATTTCCAGGAACCCAAGGTAACAACAAAGGCCGAATTAAATAGACTTGTGGCATCTTTCGTTGTGGAGGATATGCTACCCCTGACCTGTTACATAGCGTAGGGTAACTTGATGTTTGACTTCAAACCTAGAATTTACATGACCCTGAATTTCAGGTATGATGTTTTAGAATAATGCAAAAGTAGTGTAACTAGTAATGTAACTAAGTTACTTTCCAAAAAAAGTAACTAAGTAATGTAAGGGATTACTTTTTTGAGAAGTAATGAGTAATATGTAATGGATTACTTTTTTGAGTAACTACCCCAACACTGCCAACGACACACACACACACCGGGACCAGCAGCGCTCTTATTAATTACCTGTGGCACCTTGTTCAAACAGCTGAGCCTCTGTGGCCCGAGTCGATACAACAACGGCTCCTGGCTTCTCAGAAAACACAACAGAAATGAACAGACGTGAAATCTTTGCCAGCGGCACTTTGGACAGCTGTCGTAAGATCCTGTTTGTTACACTCTGAGGTGCACGTAGACTTAAGCAAACCTTGTAATCCTGATCAGAATAATCCCACCCAGAAATGTCTTATTGCAACTTTTATCAAAGTTTTGTTAGCCAGTTAATCTACATTATGTCACTCTTAGAGGAATTCTTGTACTGAGTTTTCACGTTTTTAAGTAATTATCAGGTACAACACTTCCACTGTGTAAGTGACTTGACTTTAGATAAAATAAGATAATCCTTATCTTTGTGAGCGTGATTAAATGTGTTGTTCCATTCTCACATTTGCTGTAGCACATTTAATGAGATACATGATCTCGACAGTTTCAACAGGATTTGAAGATGATGGTAAACTTTGACAACATAGAGAATAGGGATCACAAAAAACTATAACAAGGGCTACTGAGCCAGTATTAACCAATGCCAGTCTAGAGACTTTCTTTAAAGTTTTAACAAGCATCATCAAAGTGATCTACCGGTAAACAAATACCCCCAAAACATCCTAAAAGCAAAACAAAACTATTGTACAAACTAAGGACCATTATAAAATGTTTGATGTCAATACTGGCTAGACATTAGTATATACATTTAAGGATCTATACTATTGTAATTGTTTTTGTCTTCAGTATTTATAATTAATGTTTACTGTGTACTTTAAAGTGTGTTTCACTATAACTAGAAAACATTAGGCTATAGGCTGACATTAGCATATAATATATAAAAGTAGAGAAAATAGAAACCTCTGTTAGCTGCCAGGTCAGTAATGGAATGGTAATTCCTGAAATTATAGCTGTATGGATGACACAATCCTAACCGAGCTCTAGCTACATGGATAACTTGGCCTGAAAGCCTGACTTTCATCTTCACTGATGCTAGTTTTTCTGTTGTTTTGTATTGTTTTTCTGGGTTGAACCCATACCTGTTTCCTGCATGTTTCCATTCTATACCCCTTCTTTCAGGTAAAACAGACTGTTCTTAATTCAGCTCATTTCAGCTCTGTCGTACAAAATAAACTCTGCCTGCAATATACAACACAGATGTTTGTCTGACGCCACTTGTTCACAGGGACACATTTAAATTGCTTATGTTTCAGCCTTTTAACTAGAAGTATTTTTGTTCTTTTGAGTAGTTGTTTAATTGTTTCATTTAACTGTCTGTGTGTCTGACTCTGAGTAAAAGCAAAAACAAGCGAAGACATAAATACAAATAAATCTTAAAGATAGATCTTAATTTGCAAGAATACCGCCGCTGCCTGAAATCAAACTTGATAATTTAGAACGTTCGCCCACTGATCCAAAGGTCAGTGATTCGGGCCCGGCGCCCCTGCCATTAAATATTGCCCTTGTGTCATTGGGCAAGACACCCACTTTGCTCCGAGTGTCTGTATACACTGGTATACGAATGTGAGCGTGAATGGGTAAATGGTTCCTTGATCTAAAGAGCTTTGAGTGTCACAGTATTTACATGTGACCATGTGATTCTCCCCCTTTCCGTTACAAAATGCCTATTTCACATTGGTGAAATAATACATGTAAAAGCATTAAAGAGCACATAGAACAGCACGCACCAATATTTTGCCCCTTAGAAATATAAGTAATAGAAAAGAATAATCAATAATCAATTGTTATGCCCTCTTAGATCTCAACTTTGTTCACATTTCTAACATGAAGCATTTAATGGATGTTATTAGAAGTGAGTCCCCACCAGCAGTGAGACTGCACAAAGCATGATAAAAGTCTAGTCTAGTCTGACAGCATTTTTTTATATAGCGTTTCTCTGCACGCTGATTTACACCTAAACTTGACATAACGCTCAGGTAGAGCATTACTCATTATCACTCTCATGCTCCCCATAAATGTGCATGAGATGTAGAACACATCAAGGACTGTATGCAAAGTTTGAGACCAAAACAAAATTTCAGTTGTTGCATGTGTATTTGAATGGCTTACTGTTGTAATCTTACATCAGTGACCAATATAATTTATCAAACACTGAACATTAGGGGGAAAAGAACATCATTGGGAATTGTTCATTTGTTTTGACCTTTCTAAAACATCCAATGTAACATATTGCATCTGCAACTGAAATCTAAATCCCTCACAATAACTTGCGTCATTGTTTTTTTCTTTTCTTTTTGCACTAAACCCCTGTACGTACCAGTGGATTAAGGAAGTCCGCTTTCTTTCTATGAAGAGAATAAATTACTTTGACATTCCAATCCCTCTTTGTCTTAGAGTGATGAAAGAAGCCCCAAAAGAGCCCTCAAATTTTGATTTTTCAACTGCTTTCACTTTCACGTGTACTTGAATGAGACGTGGGGTTGGCAGCAGTAGCAGTTGTAGTCTAAAATGATTGAAATTTCCAATCTTTGTCTGAAGTGTGCTGTTGAGCAGAGATGAGATGCAGAGCGCGCATTGCTTTGGGAGCGGGTTATGGATTATGCTGCTCCTCAGAGACACAGGCGATTGCTCGGCTGTTTGATATGCTCTCGTGATGCTACTGTAAGCTTTACACTGAAGAATATATGAGCACTCTGATCAATGATTCCTTTATATGACACCTTTTAAGAATTGCACCCTTATTTTGTAGCCCCACGTCCCCCTGAGAGTGCTCGAGAGGCGGCTGCACGTTACATGAGATTGTTCGTGTTCAACTTATGGATCCCAGTGGTGTAATGAAATACATCTTTTATGTTTCTTGCGGATTCCTTGAATTGCTTTGTGTGCGTGTGTGTGTGTGTGTGTGTGTGTGTGTGTGTGTGGGTGTGTGAGTGTGTATGTGTGTGTGTGCATGAATACAGATTATATTATTTTCCCCTATGAATTCATGCATGTCTGTTGCCTTTCACAAAGCCACAGAGGTGGAAAGAATACCGAAAAAGTCTACCGGTACGGTCAATTCAAATTGTGGAAATAGTTAAATGTTTAATATAAGATACTCTGAGCGTCAACTTTATCCAACTGTAGATCAGGCCAAGACGCCTTTTGACACCAATTATTATTCAGTCCCTCAAGGATTTTGCAAGCAGTTTTTGTGTTGTTGGCCAAAATGTCTGATTTCAGAGTTGTGATTTTTTTCTTCCTAAAACAAGGCTATGGGAAATAAGAAAATACTTTAAAAAGCGCTGTTTTAAATAATTGCATCATAAAACAGAGCTGCGCACATCCCCCTGTCCTCCGCTCATCTATGGACAATTCATTTATTGAGCTTCAGCCTCTGGTTCAACACTCCTCGAAGTTCATGCAGCAAAGAAAGCCCCTCACACGGACCCCACCGCATCGCACGGGGAAAGAAGCGATCTAAATGCACACGCACCATTTATCTGTCAGATAGCAGTTTAACGCCAAATAAGGACCCAGTTAGCAGAGAAACGAAACTCGTACACTGGGCAGAAGGAGCGCAGAACGGCGCAGTCTGTAACATCAGAGTGAGAGGAGGACGGAGAACAGATTTCAGCAGCCCTCTCTGAGCCGCCGATTCAGTCGAGAGTTGGGTTCGATTCAGTGAATTATTGAACCCCGCGGAGGCACTATGCACTCATATGACAACTAAAAAGGCATTTAACTGATCATAAGCTCACTTTAGTTGCGGGAAAGTTGTGGGCTTTTGGAAAAGTTGCAATGGCGCACTGATTATGCGGAGTTTGCTTGATTTTGCATTCATAGTTACAATCGCTACATCGCAAAATCCTGGAGGGACTGATTATAACATACAAATGAAACAATACTACTAGCTACTTAGTAAGTAAGTAAGTAAGTAAGTAAGTGCTTTATTGTCATTGTACAAGCATACAAAGAAATAGTGTTCAGGTGTTAGTCCTGAGCTGCTGCGGTTGAGCCACTGTGTCAACCTGACCCGCATGACCTTGGAGGTCGGGGAAACTGTAGCACTCGGAAGAAACCTGGCTGGCTGCCTTCTGTCTTCTCTGATCCTCTGAAATCAGAGCGTGGCGTCCTGCACTGGTCAGCTCCATCTCCTCCTTCCTCTTCCTCCCTCTGCTCCCTCCGCTTCACAACAGTCTTTCACCATCTCCTCGTTTGTCCCTTTTTTGTTTCCTGTAGCTCCTCTTGTGACGCCTCCACTGTGCTGCAGCTGTGGGGACTCTTGGTGCCTCAGAAGAAGACATTTGTAGGGTTTAGCTGATAAGCTAGCATTTTGTTTACCTTCAAAAAGCCGCTTTCTTCAGGACCATTTTAGACTCTCAAAGTAAACAAATCCACCAAACCTCCACAAAAACACGGCAAAGACGTACAAAAGTATCCAGAAAAACAATGTGGAACACAGAAACCGCAAATGCAGTTCGCAGAAAAAGGCAAAAAACTCAGCTGCACAAGGAGAGAGAGGTCGCTTCCTGTTTTCACGTCGCCATGACAACAGTAATAGAAATAGAACATGTTTAAAAATAAATATATCTTCTCCATTAGGGATTGTTGCATTGAACCAGATGTTGCAACTTGCTCCATACATTAATGGGAGAAGGACATAAAGGTACAGTACATTGTGCAACTTTTTATTTGAAAAATAAAGTTGATATTTGTGCGTGTTTTACCTTGTAGTGATGCAGCGGCTGTATGAGTGGTCAGCATAGCGCCTTTATTTTCCATCACAGTGGTTTCTAGGACACTTCAGGATCAATTGTTCTGCAGGTTTTCACTGCTGACGGAGCCTCACACCAGAAAGCGTTGTAGAGGCCACCGTGATCCAAAGTAAAGGCGTCATGCAAACCACTCATACAGCCGCTGGGTCAATGCAAGGTCAAATACGCACAAATGTCAACTTTATTTTTCATTTCATTTCATTTTGTTTATTCGTTTTTTCATGGTAATGCAACATAAAATTGGTACAACAACAATCCAGCAAACAAAACAATAATGCATTCCATGAGAAGAAGAACAGGAGTAGGATAAAGAAAAAATCTTATAAACTCCTACCCCATTCTTTAAAAAAAACGTTACAAATTAGATGGCCTCACCGACGCCAAATAATAATAGCCCAGACCAGATGTAATAAACTTTCGATTTTCATGTAAAAAGTTGCATAATGCACCTTTAAAGTTTCCATTCATGCCAACTCATGACAAATTAGGACCAATTTCATAGCAATGAGTAATTTAATATTTTATTTTAATGGTTGAAAATTCCATTTGGTGGAGATACACGAGAATGATGTCCAATAATAGAAATTACAGTAGTTTGTGTCGGGCCCATAGTTTGCGTTTGCTACAGTCTACAATTAAATGTTATAATTTCAGATGACTATGTGCAATTCACAGCTTTTGAAAGAAAACCCCAAACAGAAAATCCACAAACGTTAAACCTTATCATTGTTTGTCTGTGATCCAGTCAACAAACTCGCCATATTAATCTCTAGTGGATCAAAGTATTTTCAACGGCCAACAGCTGCGCCTGTGAGATTGAATAATGGCAACACTTTTTAATACCAAAGTGAAAAACTTAAAAAATAAACTTTAAAACAAAGTCAATTTGTGCTGGCACAGGACGTGTGACAGTTTTTGTGGTTAGGCCTAGTAATTACATATCTATTACATAAATATTAAACATAAACCTGGTCAAAGACATCTGCATATTGACTGCTAAAAGACTAAATTATATCATATAATTCTGATCTTGGCCTCTGCATCATTATTTATTTTTTCATTTGACACTTAATAATAAATATTATAAAAATCCATACCCTCTAAATGGGTGTTCAATCACATGAGTTTTTCTTGTTATCGACACCATGTTAAAAGATATAATATTTATTTTGAATTCCTAATTGCTATGGCAACCGTCCTTTGCTGCGTTAAAGGGAATTAATTGGGTATCTACTGTAGTTTCCCTGAGATGTGACGTCTTTGTTCTCAGTTGGTTTATGTGGTGTTTATGTGTCAGAAAGTAGGGATTTTGATGTCAGCAAATTAAAACAGCCTTTTATCATTGATTTGCATTTAACGCCATCCGTTTAAATTTGGCATCTCAAAAGCTAGACTTTGGTTTGTTAATTTAAGAAAATATGACGTATATTTTCTTCTATAATCAGGTATTTCTCTTGTAATTATGTTACTCAGAGGACAACGAGCTCACACTAAATTCAAGAAAGTAGCCGAATTGTTGTTTAAACGGTTGAGCGAGCAGTCATATGCGTTTTCCAACTGGCAAAAACGATTTACTCCGTTTCAAAGGATTATTGAACACAGCATTTGAAACCCATCTATAGGGTCTCTGGATTGTTGCTACTGTATGATGTGACATGAAGGCAACCTATTTATAATGTGGTACATGATGCACCTTTTAAAAATTCTAAACGGTGGTCGAGTGTGAGCTTGAATACAGATAATTTTTCCCATGTGAATCCGCCATTGTCGGCCCGCCATGTTATTTTGGCGGAGTGTCTCCACAGCGTAGGGAGCAGTGGGGAGTGTGTGGCCTGACACATATTCTGCTGTGGAAGTGGCACAGATGGCTCGGATCTAATCTGGCGAAGCAGCTATTAATCACAGTGTACAGCGCAGAGGAAGAGGCTGCTGGAGAGGGTCAGGACGAGGTGCAGCTCTTCATAACTATAAGCAGACTATCGGATTAGAAACTGCAGAAAGTACAAGTGCAAATACAGATATGCTTCTTAGTTAAGCCGTTATAAGCTCCATCTTTGTTAATCTGGTGTCTCGTTCTCTAACTTAAGGACCCTACACCAGACTTTTAATTTACAAACAATGAAAGAGCGAGCTTGTGAATTTTAAACCGTTATTTAAGGTCAAAGTTCATTTATAACTTTCCTAACACGATCCAATTGTTCACAGGGATGTGTGTAAAAGTACTTTTCACAACTTTCAGAGACCAATATTTTCACAGTTAGACACAGCAACTAGCATGCTAGTTCTCAACCAGACCAGAGAGACTCATCCATGCATTTATGTCCAGCAGGTTAGACTACTGCTCATTGGCCTCTCCAAGCTGTTAGACAGCTGCAGTACATCCAGAACGCTGCTGCTCGAGTCCTGACAAGAACCAGGAAATACCACCACATTAGTCCAGTGCTCCGGTCTCTGCACTGGCTTCCTGTCACTCAGAGAATAGAATCTTTTCATGGTTTAGCACCAAAGTACATCTCTGCCGTATGAACCACCAGGACTAAACACGGTGAGGCTGTGTTTCAGTTTCATGCAGCTAAAATCTGGAACAGTCTTCCAGGCTGAAAACAGTTCTTTATACCCATGCATACAAACAAACTTAAAGTATTTTATGTGCACTCTTGCGTTTTAATGTAATTGGTTAATTTTTATGTTGATGTTTTATTGATTTTTTCTGCTTTATGCAACTGTGAAGCACTTTGAATTGTGCTCTACAAATAAACTTACCTTGCTTCAATCGATTAAAATGCTTTATAATTAGATGCACAGTACACATTTTTCACAAATGTCTGCTTTTACAAAATACATTGTATTTGACTTAAAAGTCAGGTATAGGGCATAGAAGTTTGACCTAGTACAGGAGCAGGAATTCTGTTGGTATGTTTGAAAATATTTACACTGGTCCACCGCAAGGGCAGCCGTGGCTACATAAAAAAACCTTCCGCACATCAAGTGTGAATGAAAAGTGGTCCCTTGAAAAACTCCTTAAATGAGTTTTGTCTTGTGAAAAGTGCTATACAAATAAGATTCCTCTCCCCCTATAAACATACTAGACAAATGCTCATCTTGTGTAAGGTTTGGAAACACTTACTCTAGGCTTGTGTTCAGGCTGTACAGAACGTTGTGGTCGTTGTGTCTGATTTATGATTGCGATTTTCCTCAGTGTACAGCAGCCGCTTTTCACCCGCTGATAACAGGCCTCCATTCGTCACTACATCATAACTCACATTACGGCGACGCGCTTGTCTCAAAGATTACCCGTAAAATGAAAAGTTTCCAAGTAACGGCCATGCATCAAGTGTACAGCGCATTTATTTTTCACTATTACCTTTGTTTTGTGTTCACAGCAGTTAAGGTGATACATGGAGTGTGTCAGGGCTGTGCCGAGATTAAAAAGACTGACAGATGGGGTACAATTTCATGCTCATTTTGTGCATTAAAATTTCAACCTGTTTAATAAGTCATGGAATACTATAGCACATAAATGAGGAACAAGCACTCAATGCACTTTCACCAAGATCGAGACTTTGTGTGAGAGAAGTTTTCTTGCAGAAATTGAACAAGCAAACCACAACTTTACAACATTACACTATATTATGTTCACTACTGTACGTCCTGAGGCAGGGGATCCAGGAGGGCTGCTTCGTTCCCTTGAAAGCTCTGTCAGCGCACAATGTAGATTTGAAACATCTCTTATAGTTGAGAGAAGACCATTGCATAGCTAAACTTAATGCCAGAATCTCGTGCATTTCTGAACATGTTTGTTGAAGTAACTACAGCGTTAGCAGGTTTTATAGCAGGTTTTTATTAATAATAACACCCGATGGCAACAGGATAATCTGTTGTTTGCAGAGAACATTGTATTAAAAGACTGCCTTTGTGATTTGCTATTTGCAATGCTCATTTGATTACTATTTATTTTGCAACCCTATAATAGAATTATCTGAGTATCAAATAAAATATCTAGTTACCACTTTTCCAGGGTGCATAATGACAGAATTACACTGCATAGCATGTAGCCATCATTCCCATTATAATAATATCAGACACATCTGTTTGGGATCATATCAAGTTGCTTCCTTTGAGCACTGAACATCTGCACCAAATCCCACACAAATCAATTCCCTGCCAAAAGCTGGTCATTCCCTAAACACGGGACGTATGCTAAGCTCTTTGCTCCTGTCCGATGATTCTAAATGTTCCCTTTAATATTTAATCTGATGAAAGTCGAGAGAAGGGATGCACTGCCGCGGCGCAGTCTGGAGGGGCACGGGCCGCGAAATTATGAGACAGGAAACTGTGAATAAAACCCTGAAATGACACGTAATGATGGTTGAATTTTCTCTAAAAATAGCCAGCGGGTCACGAAGACAGGAGAATAACACTTCAGTGGCAGCGGCATGAAGAAACCCGCCGCCCACCTTTTCTTTTAAATAAATTAAGCCGCCATACTTCCTGCTCCTTAATAATTCATGCAATCTCTTCTTGACCTTGTATCTCATAAAGAGCCTCGCGATTTGTGCAGCGCTATAGGGACAGGCAGCTGAGTGACAGTTATTTTCATTTACTATTTTTCATTTCAAAGTGTGTGGAGATCGAAGTAACTTGCACTTATCATAGCCACAGTTATTAGAGGCTAAACTGATAGAAGCCTTGAAGTGCCATCACATGTTAAAGGTCTATGCCATAAATGATTAGTTGAAAATATTCACCATACAGGCTTAGATGCCATCACTTTCCAAGAGGAGCTATAATGGATTTGTGGTATGTGGTTTTCGATAGAATGCACTCGTAATTCGCAGCCTGCAGCTTTGAAAAGGTTTGGTGAACACGTATGTGCCGACGCAGGTGAAACACAGCTTCAGTGCACAACAAATCTAACCCGTACCTCAAGGGCTTGCCTCTAAATGAACTATGCCCCGTCTTTTCAGGCAACTTCAGGAAACTGATCATTTTTTAGAGGCACAAATAAGTGGTTGAGTTTGCTTTTACTGCACACCGGAGCTGTATTTCACTTCTTGTGTCCTATACCATGGCCTAGAGATATAACGGGCTTCCTAACGTTGTAGCTTTTGTCTCCACAGCTACACGCTGCGAGTGGTGGGCAGCGGCATCAAAGCGCAGAGCTCTAACCCAGAGGTGAAAGTGAAGGAAGCGGATCCCGTCATAAACCAGATTATCGACAAACTCAAGCACATCAATCAGGTGAGCCTCCCCCAGACATGGCCTCCCCTAATCCCATTGGCATTAAGTTTCTGTCGCAGCCGTAAATCATGGTTCTGTGGTCAAAAAATGAAAACCTACCTCTCAGGGTTGGGTTCGATTCAGATTCTACCTTCTCTGTGCCACGGTATGCTCTATATAAATACTGTATGTGTATTTGCCTTTGATTTGAGTGGGCAAGGAAAAATTCCACTGGAAACTGGAAAATACATTTAAATTTCCTCACATTACTCAAATTAAGGTCAAATATTCATATAATATAATAGGTCAAATATATTTTTTAACTTATCAAGAAATATTTTTGGACCTGTGGTGATACAGTGGTAGAGAAGTTATGATTATCTGACAAGCAAAAAGGTCCTGAGTTTGCCAAAACTGACAGATGTTTTCTGAGGACAAACCTCACTCAAATTATCCTTTGCAGACAATACCTTATGCAAAGCCGCAGGACAAATCCTATGTATAATGTGAATGAGTGTGAGGGAACGGGACGGGCATTTCCCTGGGTATACTCTGCCAAAGCCCCATCGTTCCCCATTTGCCCCTGTCATATTACAGGTAGATAATAAGTAGAAATGAAGAAATATCGCCTCTACAGTATTATTGGTATAAGCATGTATACTGGCACTGGAACACAAAAACGACAACTAATTTAGTCTTTATGTGACACCAATAGATTCTTTCGGTAGGGCATCTGGCTCACACACACAAACACAAAGTTACATCAATATGCAAATCCCCACAGGCTTGAGGCGGGTGATTTGCTGTTGCATCCCTAAAGGGAAAGAAGATTAGTTTAGTTAGAATAGCTTACAGTTGCAGCAAATGCCATTTTTATACTTCAAGCTTAGCACGGAAAAGGCAGGTTTTCCTCGCAGGTTTTCCTTCGCTTCTGTTGTGAACAGTGGCTCGTGGGGTTTGTAAGCCTTTTCTACGTGAAGTGATTTGAGATTACTTTTGTGGGACATTGGCTGACTGTAAACAAGACACTTGACATCGTGGTTCTTATTGTTTATATGTTACAACAGTCTGCAGGCTCCTCCTTAAAGCTTCAAGTGTTTCTGGAAGAGTGTAAAAAACAGCAGGTGTGTTTGCAAAGCCCAGAGGAAATCAGATTATGAATTTTGTCTCAGTAAATATTAATGGCTAATATCCAAATCACTTAGACCTTGTGTTTGAGAGAATTTTTCCAATGTAACAGAATTTTGATGTGATGAAATAAGATCACAATCCGGATAGATAGCCGTATCTCCTACCTGTTTTATCCTGTACAGTTTAGACATATCGATCTAGAAGTTACAGGGATGTTTGTTCTCTGACTTATCTTTCAGTGTAGCAGTGGGAAACTGCAGAGCCGGCCAGGTTCATAGTCAGACAGGGAGCACCTAAGTGGAGAATTAGCCCATTGTTACGTATTACAGAGATAGACACATCCAAATTACAAGGAAGAAAAGTGATAAGAAGGAGATGACTAAGGGCAGGATTCCAATCTGAATGTGTAAAATTGTTGGTTTCATGCTGTATCGAGTTTCATGGGGGGAAAAACTGTCTGTGGAAATCAAAGCACTGAACTCATTCCCCCCCGATGTTCTTCCTAAAGTGTAATTAATTTATCTCATAATTCAAATGATGGGTAAGTGGCTGCTGATAGAAAACAAGTCTTGAGTGCCAAAACGTAGCTGACGCCTTTAGAAGAACACAAAATCAATCCTTACACATTTAAAAAGCCATTTGTCTAGGTTTATGCCGCCTCATATTTACAAAAGTCCTTTTCTCCTCTTCATCATAATCAATGTGGCCCCTCCCCGTGGTAGCGGCTTTTGCAGGTTTGGCTCCTCTCAGCGCTGTTTATCTCCCTGTGTGATAGCATTGGAGCAGTTTGTGGCAACATTTCCTCTTCTGGAGCTTTGACAATGGTAGAGGGGCAGCCTGTAGAGGGCACTGTTCATCAGAATCAGATCACTTTATCACTGAGTCGTAATTATCTAATTGCTGTAGTTTTAAGTATATATGCAAACAAAAGAAAAGAAGATAAAAGATAAACATAATAGAAAAAGAAAATCCCTATCAATAATTTGAGAGCACCCATTTATTCCTTGAGAGGAGTTCATTTTTCAATTGCCTTTCTCCTCCTGATTGATTGGTACCACCCACACTTTGGAGAAGATCTAAGCCACGTGGGCTGGTCCACTCCACATACTTTGGTTCAAAGAAGAAAAAAGAAACATCTGATGAAGGCTAATGCCAAAACGTAATCATTAAAATTTGGACATCGGCTTATGAGTGTGCGATGTTGTTTGTTGATTTATGAAGATTTTCCCCTACATCTGCACCTCGGAGACTACTTCTGGTGTGCGTTGCTTTTCTTTTCTCATTCAATTGCCTTTCTTACCAAAATATAAGTCATGATAAAACATACAATGTTTTTTACACTATATTTGCATAAAATAAATAAATAAATAAAGTGAATATGAGGTGAAAGCAGTCAAGCACAGGGGGTTAGCATTAGCACATGTAAAGCTACATCGCAGCCCGCATGCTCTGGCTAAACAGATGGAGCAGGTGGGTGGATTTCCACAGAAGACGGACAGAAGGCTCCATGCTTAACCGCATGCATATTGATCGTAGAAAGTAAAATAGCCATTATAACTTACAGATGCATTGGGCCAGATCTTGTGCCTTGTGTGCAAGGATAGCAGAAGCTCCTAGCAATATGGTTATTTTCCAAGGGCTATATAAGGGGAAATACAAGGGTCTGGATCTTCACAATTGAGCTCTGTTATCAGGTGGGAGGGGTGAACTCCTTTGAAGCGATAGGATCTGATTTTCGCTAGCGTTTGGTCGTGACGTTCATGAGTGAGTGAATCAAGCTATCATAACTCTTGGGAGCATTCCTTGCGCATTCCAAGGCTTCAATTTCAATTTCTGGATATTTGGGAGCCGAGCCAGAACGGATTGAAGAGCTTCCATCACTTTCGTATCCGCCACCATTGACAAACTACAACCAGCAAATGCGGCACAAATGCTTGACATCACCTACAACGCCCGCCTCCCCCGCTCGCTGAATGGTAGGTTGAAATTCAACTGATGTAACGCGGTCACTGAGATTAGGCCCATACATGTACGGAAATTATAATTGACCGGAGTTTACGGATGGCTAAGGCAAGGCTAGCAACTAAAAACTTTATTAACCCCATCGTGAGCTGAGCAATGTTCGTGTCCCGAGAGAAAGAGATGTAGCCTAGAGCGGGTCCGGCTGTGGCATGGATTGTTACCGAGACCAAAACAAAAGCACATGTTCATCCCCACTCCCCCACAACCCGTCTCCCTCCCTTTCGCCCCACGCCCTTTCTTGGCCACAGAGTCAGGTTGGAGGAAAATGCTGCTGTACATAACATTGCCATTGGCCATGAGGGTTTCTCCACCCCACGTACTTCCCACTTAAAAGCGCTAAGTCTGGAGTGGCCAGAACTGAAAGTGCGCTCCTAATACGCACAAAATGTTACGCTATAGTCTGTGTTTAGAAGCACAAGATCGGGCCCTGTTTTGTGATTTTGTTATGCATTTCTACAATTTGTTGTTCTGAAGTATGAAAAAAAGTTGCAGAGCACACTGTTGCTTTCAGCTACAGTAATATGTACAATCCTCCAAATAGGTTTCTACCACTGTGCTCTGCAGTGCTAATTGAACGGGAGGGACACAATTTTGCAGCCAATGTGATAAACGGGATCGCACTGTTTGTCACAGCAATTACTGCTGTGATTTCATTCTACTGTAACTTCCGAGGGGTTAAAGCAAGTGACACGCATTCGCACTATGGCACGCAGTATCGCAAGAAACAATGGTAGCAACAAAAAAAACACATTGCAAGTTAGTCATCATTGTCAGTTCAAAGCTAATGTGCGCAGGAGGATAAGGTGCTGGAAACAACTTGCATTTAAAAGTGCTAGAGTTTAGTTGAAAAAGTATTTGAGGCCTGAAATTGAAAGCCTATGTTTATCTATCATGATAAAATTATCCATCTGTTCATCAAATACACAAGTGGATCAGTCTGCAGGGGGCGATGATGCATGTCACCTCCCTCAGTGCGCTCCTCACGTGTCGTTTGTGTCTCTGCTTTTAGTCTGGGAGACTGAAGGCTGAAGGCCGGGGCAAGTCTGTTGACCTGGTGCTGACGCTCCTCCACACATCTAATTCACACCATCTGCAGCCAGTCACAGCACATAAATCTATATTGTAACCTCTAGAGAGAAAGGAGAGAGAGGGGAAGTATGAGTGAAAGATAAATTGGGAGAGAGACAAGAAGAGAGGAAGAGAGAAACGCAAGGACACTTCCCTTTTCTTTCCAAATGTGTTTTGATGTATTTTGCCACTTCTGTTGCATATCTTGTACAAATTAAATTTTTAGTACCAGGGATACATGGGCACAACTAAACCATATCAATAGGTAAACAGATTTTTTTTTTAATAAAATGGTTTAGCTAGCACCTTCTGTGGACCCACCACCTGCAGGAGGAGCCATAGGGGCTGGTGCAATGTGTTTTGGGCAGCCCCAACAGCTGCCCCCACGACCCGGCAACGGACAAGTGGAAGAAAATGGATGGATGGATGGTTTAGCTAGCAATATTTGTGTCTGTAGAATGAGTCTTTCATTTCTAATCCGGGCTCTGCTTGCGCTGATTCAGTGGGACTTTTCTGACTTTTTCCCGACGGTATGTTGTCATGACAAGTGTTTTGTTTATCTGCCACGCATGAAGAAGGAGGAGGCACTCTGTCCATCACCTCCCATGTCTCTTTCTTCAATTGTGTAACGCGTTCACAGATGCCCTGTCTATCCATGTCTTGGAAAAGTAAAAGCCTTGTCCAAAACAACGGTGAATCCTTTTAAAATTGCTCTGTTTGTCAAATATATACCTTAATAAGAACTAAATACTTCTTCTCAGCCTTGCACAGTAAAATACTCTTTATATTCTCAATGCAGAAAGAGCATTGTTGTGAAATCTTGACATGAAAGGTGCAGAACTCCAGCAGTGAAGCAAAGAAGATCTCTAAACACTGCATGTTTGGTCTCAGCTTTTCTCGCACTTGGATTTGATGGAAATGGCGTGAATACTCTGGGACTATGACTTTGCCTCGTATATGTACAACGACGTAAAGGAGGACCACATATATGTAGCTGACGAGCCCTCTCCAAGTAGCTTCCCAATGGCTTTAAGCTTGATGAAGCACATTTGATTGTCTTGGCAAAATAACCCATGTATCAAGTCACATTAATAGATGCCTCTCTTTGTGTATTATAAACTCATCTGCCAACATTTAGGTAAATATCCCATAGAATTCCACTGTATTTATTCCAAGTATTTTCAAAGTAATAAGTAGCTTTCTGCCACTTTTTCATTTGGAAAATGGAGTTCATGATGGAAAAAAGGACATTTCTTCCCAGCCACATGTGTAAACTTCCATCACTTCTCCACTGGATATTAGGATCCTCCACAGCAAGAGGTTTTTGGCTGAAGAATAGGCCTAAAAAAGGCACAGCAGAGAAGTATGTTTTTGGTTAAAGCATTAGGTTGTTTTTACAGTGGTAATATTTCAGTAAGTTTACATTTACAGGCCAGCTGTTTCTACATACGCAGCTTGAATGAAAAAATCCTTACTTACTTACTTTGTGTGAAGTGCTTTGGGTGACTTATGTCATCTGAAAAGAATTTTGAAAATGAGATTCCCTTCCATCCTTCCTCCCTCTGTGAATCTCTTTCAGTGTAAGGGTTTTCTAGGAGCAAACTGCAAAAACAACATCAGGCCCAAACTCTTAACACTATAAAGGTTTTTTGTTACTTTTGCCAAGGAAAGTCCTTAGTTGTAGGTGCGAGATGTGACTTTTAATGAAGCGTGCAACACATTTAAAAGTAACTTCTCTTTCATTGCTTCAAGCCATTTGTATAATTTCTTTCAGCGCTTAATGAGAAGTTAATAAGAAAACCTAATGGACTTAATCTGTGAAAACTTAAGGCAACAAGCACTTTTTAAATTGGACAGTTCAGAGTATTTGTCTGACCTGTGAGGCAGATGCACACGTTTTTTACATAACCTAAAAATAACAATTGAATTTTGGCAATAAAAAAAATCAAAGCAAACGAAAATTATAACTTCAATGAAAGAAACATAATTATTGTTCAGATCAAATTATTTACTCATTGGTTTGATTGTTTTCTGTTTTTGTGCATTTTATTTAGTCGTGTATTATTATTTGTGTAAGTGTCTGATTCTGGGCTACAGAGACATCTACAGATGGGCACTTTTCATAATCAATCATTGAGTTATATGTTCCATATAAAGACAGTCAGAGAGGCTATTTAGGTGGTCTGGACATGTAAACCACAATTCCAGAGGACGTTCAATATATACTTCATTTGCAATCAGCTGGTCCTGCTCGAGTTTCCACTGCCTGATTGATCACAGGTGTGCTGGAAGGGGATCTACGGGCGTGGCCCTGGGAGAAGGCTGTGAGCAGTGTGAGCAGTGTGAGAGCAGTGAAACAGCTAACATTTTTGCGGAGTCCGGCTGAGAGAGAGCAAAATGCCTAAACCGACAAAAACAGAGACGAAGCAACTGCCAGAAATGGCGGCGGATGAGGATTACGTGAGCCTCAGTCGAGTCACGGAACTCATGGAGCAGCAAAGGGACATGTTCAGGGAAATAATACAACAACAACAGGAGAACTTCAAGGGATTCATTAAAATAATCATGGAAGCAACAAACACCCGAATGGATTCACAGATAAAGGACATTCAAGAGCTAAAAACAAGCCTACAGTTCACGCAAGGTGAGGTGGACACTCTGAAAGAAGGAACATTGAAACTCACTGAGCGCACAAACACAATACAAAACGATTTTTATAAAGTATGTGACAATTTGCATATTATCACGGACAAACTGGAGTATCTGGAGGGACAGAGCCGCAGAAACAACCTGGTCTTTGAGGGAGTGTTGGAGACGCCTGGGGAGACCTGGGCCGACGCAGAGGAGAAAGTTAAACATCTAATGAGGGAGAAGTTACAACTACAACACCCGGTGGAGGTGGAGAGGGCCCACCGCGTAGGGAAACCCGACGGCGGGAGAGACCGGCCGAGACCCATCATCGCCAGACTGCTGCGTTGGAAGGATCGCGAAGCAATCCTGCAGCGCGCTAAACACCTCAAAGGGACCAAAATCTTCATAAACGAGGACTACACGGAATCCATCCAAAGGAAGCGAAAAGAACTGATGCCGGAGCTGAGAGCTGCCAGGGAAAGGGGGAGATTGCCTACTTGCGCTATGATAAACTCATTGTACGTCCGCGCGCCAGTACACCAAATCAAGTATAAACACAGGAAAAGCGTATGGATTTTGGTATGTAAAAGCACATAACTTCACATGTCCTGTAATACATATAGTTCTATAGGAAGCATCGACTTGGACCTTTCATTAAGGAGAATTGCTGAAGCAAATAACCAGGATTTTACATTATCACAATATGACTTACAGAACACTGAGATCGACATCGACCCTGAAAATAACTTCTTTACTAGAGCTACTAATGACTGTCAATATTATACAGAGGATCTTTACAATAGTAAACTTAAGAACATTAAGGCATTCACTGTAATCCACTTCAATAGTCGAAGCCTCTATGCAAACTTTAACCACATCAAAGCTTCTTAAAACAGTTTTCTAAACCATTTAGTGTAATTTTAATCACAGAAACATGGATTAATAATGACAGAGAAATTGAGTTTTCTATTGATGGTTATGAATTTATAAGTATGAACAGACGAAACAAGCATGGTGGGGGTGTAGCTATGTTTGTAGACTCCAACTATAGTTATAAAGTAATGGAAAATAAGACTATGGTAGTGGATGATGTACTTGAATGCCTTACTGTAGAAATTACAAGGCAAAAAAAGAAAAATATTATTGTAAGTTGTATTTATAGAACACCTGGCTCTGATATAGATGTTTTTCTAATTGGATGGAGGAGCACTTTTCAGGTTTAAATCATAAAGTCATGTTTGTGGGGGGAGACCTTAACATCGATCTGTTAAACCCATATAAACACAAAAAGACTGACGAATTTATAAATACTTTATTTAGTATAGGTCTGTTTCCTCTAATAACTAAACCGAGTAGAATCACAACCCACAGTGCGACTTTGATTGATAACATTTTCTCAAATGAAATAGATAGTGATACAGTCAGTGGATTAATGATAAATGATATTAGTGATCACCTGCCAGTTTTTGTATTGTACAAACATGGATATTTAAATATTGATGATGAAAAAATGTATTGGTTTAGAAGGGTAAAAACAGAAAAAACTATGGATGCATTTAAAAAGGAACTATTAGCTCAAGACTGGAGTATTGTATACAGAGAGAATGATACTAATAAGGCATATGATGAGTTTACGCAAATATTTCATAAAGTATATGACAAAAATTGCCCAATGAAAAAACATTGTAAAAACAGAAAGTGTAAAGAAAACCCATGGATGTCTAAGGGATTACTAAATGCATGCAAGAAAAAAATTCACTCTACAAAAAATGTATAAATGATAGAACAAAAGAAGCTGAGGATAAATATAAGAAATATAAAAATAAACTGACAGGTATCATTAGAAAATGTAAACAGGATTATTATAATAAGTTGTTAGATAGCAATAAGAATAATATTAAAGGTTTATGGAATATCTTAAATAGTATAATTAGAAATAAACCAAGATCGATTAATTATCCAAAATATTTCAAAGATGAGGATAACACTTTAAATAATATGAATGAAGTAGTCGATACATTTAATAAATTCTTTGTAGATGTTGGACCGAATCTTGCTGCAAAAATTACAAATGTTGAGAACTATAATTGTGAACTGATAGACACAAATCCTCTGTCCATGTTCCTCAAACCTGTGGAGGAAAAGGAGATACTGGACATTGTTAAAGGGTGTAAAAATAAAACCTCGACAGATTACCATGACATGGATATGAAAACTTTAAAAACTGTTATTGAAAGTATCTCTAAGCCGTTAACATACATCTGTAACCTATCGCTGCAAACTGGACAATTTCCTGATGGTATGAAAGTAGCAAAAGTGATTCCTCTGTTCAAGGCAGGAGATAAACATCTCTTCACAAACTACAGGCCTGTTTCCCTTTTACCGCAATTCTCAAAAATCTTAGAGAAGGTTTATAACTCTAGACTTGACAGCTTTATTGAAAGGTGTAATTTACTCTCGGACAATCAATTTGGTTTTAGGAATAATCACTCAACCTCACACGCTCTCTTTGATATAATTGAAGAAATAACTAATGCTGTAGATAACAAGAAATATGCCATAGGGTTATTTATTGACCTGAGTAAAGCGTTTGATACAATAAACTATGATATACTAATTAATAAACTAGAACATTATGGGATTAGGGGGTAGCTCTACAGTGGGTTACCAGTTATTTAAAAAATAGAAAACAATGTGTGAAAATAGGTGATTATCGGTCGAGTTGTCGACAAATTGTGTGTGGTTTACCTCAAGGTTCCATTCTGGGCCCAAAATTGTTTAATATGTACATCAACGACATTTGTAAAACGTCTCAAGTACTTAAATTTATCTTGTTTGCTGACGATACAAATATTTTTGCATCAGGTGACGACTTACAGCAACTGTGTCGGATTGTTAACTTGGAACTCAAAAGTGTCAATAAGTGGTTCAAACAAAATAAATTATCTCTAAATCTGAGTAAAAGCAAAATGATGATATTTGGCAACTGTAATTCCAATGCTCAGGAAGCAATTCAGATAGAGGGTGTTGTCATAGAGCGAGTGCATGAAATCAAATTCCTTGGTGTTATTATAGATGACAGAATTACTTGGAAAGCTCATATTAAATATATATCTACGAAAATTTCTAGAAGCATTTCAGTAATAGCAAAAGCAAAGCACATTTTAAACATCAAAGCTCTACATATCTTATACTGTTCTCTGATTTTGCCATATTTATATTATTGTACTGTGGTTTGGGGTAGTACTTATAAAAACACATTAAAACCAATAGTATTGTTGCAAAAAAGAGCTATCCGAGTAATTCATAAAGTTGGGTTTTTGGACCACACAAACTCATTATTTTTAAAATCAAAGATCATGAAGTTCTGTGACATTGTTGAGTTCCAAACTGTACAGATGTTATACAAAGCAAGATACAAACTGTTGCCAGGCCAAATACAAAGAAGGTTCCAAGAACGTACTGGTTGTTATGAATTACGTGACGAATTAAACTTTAGGACTCAGAAACATAGCTCAACTTTGAAAAGTTTTAGCCCAACAGTTAATGGGGTACAATTGTGGAATAAACTGGAAATGGAGTTGAAACGAAGTCCAAATATCAACCTGTTCAAATATAAATACAAACAAAAGACTTTTGAAATATACAGAGAACAAGAAATGTGTTGCCACTAGGAGGCGCAGTAGGATCAATTATCTATAATCAAGGAAGAGTGTTGCTGCTTGGAACGGTTGTCATTCTATTGCTCAAATTTACAAATTGAGAATTAGGGTAGGCAAGTTATGAATCTGTTGAGAGGGACCCTCCCAACGGGCTCAAAACCTTGTCTTTTAATGCACCACTCAGCATAGGAACATCATCTACAAAATCAGCTGTTAGGGCAGCTGGGTGGGGGTTTGTTGAGGGGGAGTTACTGCCCTCTTCAACTGGCCCGTTCTACACCCTGGCTTTTTAATGCACCTCATTATGCAGGGCTTACATCACACTTCACATATAACTCAATTAAACAAATATAATAATAATGATAAATAAACCCGAATTAAATTATATTAAGGATGGTAATGACAACTGGGAAGTAGCAAGATCTCAGAATATAATATGTATTAATGCACCTTTAATAATGATAATTAATGATAATTAAACCCAAATTAAATTATATTGAGGATAGTAATGACAACTGGGAAGTAGCAAGATCTCAGAGTATAATATGTATGAATGCACCTTTATAACATAAAAGTAGCACATTCTTTTGTTCTTTATTTTGCTGTTGTTTTTGTCTTATTCTTCATAATTTATTGTTACTTTGCCCTATGTTCCTTTGTTTATGATTTGCTACCTTGTAAATATTAAATGTAATGTTACTATTTTTATTTTGGGGTGGGCGCTTATAAGTAGGGATGGGTACCGAACCCCGGTATCATAACGGCCCCGGGGCCACGTGTGCCGGTCCACCCAGACCGATAAGCTCCAGCCTTAACGGTCTTCTTAACGGGGCTGCTGCGCTCAAATAATCACTCCGCCCTCATGGATGCGTTCGCTGCATCGGATCTGTTCATCCCCGCTACCCCACACGAAAGTGCAGGGTGTCCCCCCTGCGCTCTGCCACTCCCCTGTCTCCCCTCTGCAGCCGTGTGCAGCGAGACAGGTGCGCGCGGGAAAGACACGCGGTGTTACGAGCTGCTACCGCTAACCCGCGGTAAAAAAGCGAAACGTAACGACTTCGTATTGAACAGACAGACGAGCCACTCGCACTTTTCTTCTTTCACAAATACCCAAACTAAAGAGTTTCGGGTGGAGTCTATTTTCCACAAACGGCGTACACAGTGGCATGTACGTGCACATGCGTGCGCGCTCACACGTGTACGTCAGCGCGAGCCGCAAGCTGAGAGGCAGAAAACAGTTCATTATTTTACTGCACATTTTGACTCATTTGGAGCTACAGCCAAATCTAACCAACAGCCTTGATTTACTAGACAATAATAATGATTAAAAAATAAAAAAGCGACTTAAGTGAAGTATTTTAACTCCCATATATTAAGTGTATGCGCAAAGTGGAAATGAAATGTAGAGTAATAAATAAATAATATAGACCAAGGATTAATGCCTACGTATACGGTAGTCTCAATCTACCTATATACAGTATATTTTTCTGTTAAAGTACCGATAAGAGTACCGTTAAAGTACCGGATCGATAAGGAGTATCGATAAGAGTAGTAGTATCGATAAATCCTTAACGATACCCATCCCTACTTATAAGCCTTTGGCTTCAGCCCACTCCCTTTGAGCAGGTTAACTGCTCAAACAAATAAATAAACTAAAACTAAACTAAATTTGAAAACGTGTGAAAATGAACAGCCAGAAAGCAAATGAAACATTTGATAAAAGTCAGGTTTCATTTTAAAATCAAATGTAAAAACGTATACATATACATAACCATGTTGTTTGCATAAGGGCACAAGTGTAAAATGCACAGAGAAAATTATTAGTGACATATTTACTTTCTTTTTATTTATTTATATATTCATTTTGATACTAACAATTTAGCCCCCCCTCCTATAAAATCTATACAGCCTCATATACAATACAGGCTGTACCATTCTCTATCATGTGCAATGGATGAGATTTACCGCAGTTTTAGGAATGTTCCAAACCAGCACATCTATGAAAGCATTGGAGTGGCGCTGAATTTTGGGCCATATCGTATGTGATTATGAAACTATGACATTAGTTTCTCTATTTTCAAATAAATCTGAAACATTTCAGTCTTTTTACCAATACAAAAATACATATTACATTCATACATTCATGGGCGACTGTGGCACAGGCGGTAGAGCGGATCGTCTCGTGATTGGAAGGTCAGGGGTTCGAATCCCAGATCCCGCACTTCATCCTACTTGCCTCCAGTGTCTGCGTACATTGGTGAATGAATGAGAGTGTGAATGGGTGACTGGTTCTTTACTGTAAAGCGCTTTGGGCCTGATAAAGGTAGAAAAGTGCTATATAAGTTGAGTCCATATACCATTTTCCATATTATTAGTATCAACCTGCTACACAGTAAAATATAATTAGAAGAGCACCGAAAACTTTCTGAACCCACTGTAAATTGTAAACCAACAAGACAATACCAGTGTTCTCGGATGCTATTTGTGCATTCAGAGTGAAAGAGGAGTGGGAAGTCTTCCAATCAGTGTTTGCGGTTGAGCCCTTTTTGCGCCACATCTGTTATAATTCATTGAACAGTGTGTGTGCTCACAGCTCTCCAGTGTTATGTAGTTTGCATTATCATCTCATTGGGACCTGATTTGCAAAGGGCTCAGATTTGCAAATGCGTCTGATTGGCGGCGTCTCGTTAGCTGCTCCTGTAAAGTGAAGTGTGTGACAGTAGCAACATGACCTGGATTGTCATCATCGCTCCTCCATTTGCAGAGAGCAGCTCATGTTTTATTCCTACTACGCCTTAAGGATGTGCCACACTCGTCACATGTGGCACTCAGGTTTTTTTCCCCTCAGCGCGACGCACCAAAGGGGTCTAGTCCCATATAAGTCATAATCATGTCACCACTTCACAATAGCTGGTCTGGCAGACAGAAAAAACTAGGGCTTGATTGGAATATGTGGGCCATGCAAGGAAGGAGACATTAAAACATAGCAGACAGGAACATTCATTTTATCATTAGAGACTGGAATGGGCAGACCTTGGAAATGTTCGACCTTCACAGTGACATCAATTAACTGTTTTCATCTAGTTTTCACAGCAGAGTTTTGGTTGGAGTCGATGATGGCATGTTTACTAAGCTGCCTGATTTCATTCAGCATACAGTGTGGAAAAGTATTAAGTGTTACTGTTAAGAAACCACTCGTCCGGCAAAGATCACTCTTGCAGAAGCGGTTCACCCTTGTTTACTGATTACAATATTATTTTCCCAAAAAACAAAAACAAAACAAATTTTCAACATAAAATACAATATTGCAAATAAAAGGGAAAAGACAACATAGCGTACATGGCCGGGACTCGAACCCCGCCCGTCCAAATAATAAGTTATTGACAATCCTGATGCGCCACACGCCAAAATACACGCCAAATGTCAGTCTAATCAGTTTTCACTTTTACTTACTCCTTTACGTGCAAATTGCCTCTCCCAAACCGTGCAGAGTAATAAAACAGACTGGTTTTCACTTGTCGTCCACATTTTTTGCAGAAATGTGTAGCGCTGACACAGCGCCCCCTCGTATCGTCAGGGGCAGTGCACTTGAGGCAGGCCTCACCTGGGGCCTTTCAAAACGCGGTTTAAAGTCAAATGAACAGGTTAAATGTGTCGTTTCTTGTGCCTGATTCTTTTATCCAGATGATAGCAACCAAAGGGCCCAACAAAAACCCTTTTACAAATGTATTTTACTTTTGGTGCTTCGGTGCTTTTTGAAAAAAGCACAGAACAGAGCGCTGAATGAATGCGCCCACGTCAGTTTATATGGGACGCCGGAGGCTAACAGCAGCTCCGCCCTCTTTACATGATATCGACAACTGATAAAACATTTGCATTAAAGTCATAAGAAATCCCTATCATCTTCAGAAAAGGGACTTGTTTTTATAAAGTTTATTGTATTTTTAAATTTTAGTTTTTTTCCATGATGACTGGTGAGGCACGGCCTCACTTGTCTCCCCTGACAGCACTTCACTACAACCCACATACATTTAACAATCGCAGTAAATACATAGTGCAAAGTTTGCTGCCCTTGATGATGCCGAAACATGTTATTAAAGGGATACTTCGGGATTTTTGACATAGGGCCTCATTTCCTAGTTATCCAGAGTGTTGTTGATGTCTGGAGATATTTTTTTCTTAAATTCATGCAGTTCTTATATTTGAAGAGTCTAGTTGCGCTAGCCTAGAGCAAGGCTAAAGCATTTCTATGGTAAACGCTAGCCCGCATTAAAAAACAGTCTGACTCACTCCACAGTGCACCTGAGGTAAATCACATATAACACCAGACTAACCATACAGATGTCTGTGTTAATAGATTTTTTTTTAAATAAAACTGACCTTGTATCACATGAATTACCGCATTTTGAGGGACTATTTTCTCGCAGATCACTCCGCCGCTGCCTTAGCTTACAGCCACGAAGCTGATGCTGCTCAAATATAAGTTATTTTAAACGCAAAATGGTTAAAATTAACCTATCGACACAGACATTTATATGGTTAGTCTGGCGTTATAAGTGATTTACCTCAGGTGCACTGTGGAGTGGGTCAGACTGTTTTTTAATGCGGGCTAGCGTTTACCATAGAAATGCTTTAGCCTTGCTCTAGGCTAGCGCAACTAGACTCTTCAAATATAAGAACTGCATGAATTTAAGAAAAAAATATCTCCAGACATCAACAACACTCTGGATAACTAGGAAATGAGGCCCTATGTCAAAAATCCCGAAGTATCCCTTTAAGAAGGAAAATTGCTGCTGGAAAAAAACTGTCCCTGTTTTGTTTTGGTCCACAAGGTAATTATTTCATAATCAAAAAAGCAGAATGAGCTCCACACAAAATAAAGAGACTCTCTCCTACTTCTACAATCCAGCATCTGTCTCCAATCAAATCTCTACAAGTGCTTGTGCAGGTTCTGGTAGTTAAAGCTCAGTGTTATTTTACATGAGGAATGGTATGTTCACACTTTTGCTTGTGTCTCATGCAACTTAGGACCCACGTTCAGTCGTTTTTTAAACCACTGTACATTACCTTTGAATGCAATGGAAAGGTTTCTGTGTAGATTACATTATTTTATCCTTATGGACTAGTGTATTTAGCCAGACTGGAAAGACTGGTATGTGCAGTGATTCTGTTCAGAATCAAGTTTAGTTTAGCTCCATTTATCTTGCAATGTCAGATTTTTTCTAACATACAGTAAATAATAGGTATATACTGTATCTCATTAAACACAGAAAGAAATGCATATAATGAGAGATTTATTGATAATGGACGGATTTTTTATGACCCGGTCCGTCAAAATGACAGAAAGAAAATATCCTTAGCAAAACCACTGGTTAACCCCAGAAGAAAAACTCTAGTCATTATCATTGTATTTTGGTCGTGTCAATACTTTGAAGGAAGTTTGCCTTTTCACACCAAGTTTTAATATTTTTGATTTGTCTCTGTTCATGTTAATTTTGGTGCTTACACTCATACAGTATAACTCCTGGTGTTGCCATTGTCAAAAGTTGCTCAGAATGGCCGCCTGAGAGATTGTGGAGTTTCTTCATTTATATTCCACCCACTGTAATTGCCATGGTAACAAGATAATCAGTATTATTTACTTGACAAGTGAGTTCATACCGACAAATAGCATATCATTGTGTCAGAAAAAGCATCTTTCTGCCTCACTAACACAGCTGCATGTTTAAAAGACACATGTTGCTGTAACAAGGGAAGAGAGTGGCTTGAATTAAAATAAACACATCTAGACAATGAAGTGTTTTATTAAAGGAGCTGTATCATGCTATTTTAGCCATTCCAAAGTATAGGCATTTATATGATATATTGTACCTCTATCACTATGGAGTACTCATTTTTGAGAGAAATATAAGTATTTTTGGGGGGTATTTTCCCTACCCGGAAGACAAGACGCTTCGATTCAGTTAACTCCGCCCCTCTCTCCGCTCATTCCACATTTGCAGTATTATAAATATAAATATCGCTGCAAAAAGTGAAGTTACTTCACATAATGCAGTTATAAGGAGTTGACATGTGCAACAGTTTCATAAATGGCTAACACACACGCTAACACGTGTTTTGATTAACTCACCGCTCAGCCTGGCCTCCCCATCGGGTTATGGGATCGCGTTGGTTATAAAAATTAATCCACTTTGATTCTGGCCAAGGTTCACCAAGCATCCATCAGGTGGGTTGATATAGTAGCTGAATCGCGGAAAGAAATTCCAACTTCTGGCGAGTGCACTCTTCTTTAGGAAGGTTGAATAGTCCTGTTCCTCTCGTAGCCAAACGCACGTCCGTGACATTATCGTTCGGTAAGAAAAAAGAACAGTCGGTGTCCAGAGTAGGTTAGAAAGAGCTCAGTCTTCAAAAACAACACTTCTGCTCGGATCCATGGATCCTCTGGCCGGGGGTGCGTTTGTTTAGCCTCGTGGGAAAGCACAGACGCGTCGTTCTTTTTATTTATTTATTTTTTAACTTTATTTCTCTCTTACAACAAAAATAATGAAAAAGCTGTTTTATAAATTAAAATCAGGCCGTAAGGCATTACATTACAGACGTAGAGCACTTCCGTTCCTTTCTGACGACACAACAGAACAACTCAGTCATTTACCAGGAGAAGGCAGAACAGCTGCTCAGAGAGCAGGATTCAGGGGGATTACTTAGAACTGCGTGAATGAAGCCAAAAACCGCTCTGGGGTGTTTTTAATAAGGAAATAGCATAATTACATGGCTAAAAGCTCCAAAAAGTCGATTTTGTATGATATAGCTCCTTTAAAGGAAGCAAGTTGGGCACACAGAATATAAATGTTTTCAGCTGTTCAGCAACACTACATTTTATTTATTTATAAGGGACTTGTTGGGAGGCTTCCTGATTATCTCGCATGTGAACTCAACTACAGCTCAAGTAGCTACAACACCAGGTCACATGACTGTTTAGTTCTGAAAAATGGACTCGTAAAGAGTGACACAGGAAAAAGAGGCTTTTCTTATTATGCTGCCCACAAATGGAACGAACTACAAACGCTTTTACAATTGAACTCTTTAGTGCCTCTTTCACATCTAAAACGGTTAATATTCGATATGTATAAAGAAAATTGTACTTGCTTTAATTGATACTTGTAATAATGTCTATTGTAAATATTGTGTTGTTCTTCACTGTTATGAAACAGGGCGCTCATGAAAAAGAGAGTCTCGTACTCTCATTGGGCCTTCCCTGTATAAATAAACATGAAGTTCTCTGACACAAAATATGTATTTTTCCCACTGTGAGTTAGACACTGTCCGTGTCCTGAGAGAAAGAATAATACCGACGGTCCCGCTCTAGCGCTGGTATCAAGGAACAAGTCTGCCAATGCTTAATGTGAAGAGAGATAAGGAACTAAGTAACTTTAGTTGTGCGTCATACTAATAAGCAAACATTACGTTATGACTATACTACTGAGATGGCATGAACGTGCAGTATGACTTCAGTTGATAAATTAATCTTATACTCTAACACTACAATACCTAAATAACTGCAGCCTTTTAATATAAATTCTGTCCTATAAAGAACTGTATCTCCAATAGTTTCTACGAGCTTGCGGGTATAAGGAGCAGTCAGAAGCTTTATTTTCAACGTTTCCCATCTCAGTTTCAGCCACGCTCTTTGCTCCTTTCATTTATTTGCCCCTGACCTTGGCGAACAGAAGTGCAAGACAGAGTTGTTTCCAGTTTTTCCCTCGCAGCAAATGGAAATGTATCATTACTATTCCACAGCACACACAAAAAACAGCAACGCAGCTATTGACAAATTCATCTTGCAATCTGCGCAACTGTAGAATTTCATCATCTTGCTCATCAACCACTCTTTTCTATAAATTATTTGTTGACCCGCTCTCTTGCTTTCGCTGTCGTCTGCTCTGGATGTGCTAAAAACCCATCAAGAATCCATAAGTAGGCGCTGTCCCCATGTCTCTCAATCATGGCCTCTTCCGTCTGCCCGTCTACCCCATACGCTGAATTATTTACCACTCATTGATGTGGTGGTTGACCAGCAGTTTTGCTCCTGCATTATTCATAGCCCTACTCCTCTTACTCCCAAGGATTAGCACTTAGAATATATTCACATTGGATTTGGGCAGTTCTGTTAAATGTGAATGGCTCGTTATAGCATTTGACTGTGATAAAAGTTCGTATAAAGTAGCTGAATGTGTCATGTGTGTTACCTTGTTTACCGCATTAATAAAACATTTGAAGCACCACTTGTTTTCGCATGGCTTAGAAATTCATTTTATTATCCGGAGCAGAATCTCAGATGGGGAAAAAAATGTAATGTTAGACAAACAGCAGAGTGAGCTGGTTTTAATCCGTTCTTATTGGCTGCAGCTCCATGCCCAGGAGATACACACAGACACATCCAGAGCTGCAAACCTGAAGATAATGAATTATCTCCAATAAATTATTGTAGCTGTTTGTTTAAGATTAAAATCCAGACTCATGAGCCGCTTTGTGTAATTAAAGTTGGACATTGTTGACAAAAGAAGTGCTCCAAGTAAAAATCACTGCAGGATATCAGTACTTTTTATATTTTTATATATTATTTAATACAATAATGAAATGTTTATAGATAGTCAAAAGTACAAAAGTATAACCCAGAAGAAAATGAGATACAAATGTTATCTGCCGAGTCCTTTCAAGCAAGCACATACTTTTGATTGTACATTGTGTGTTCTGTTCTGTGTATTAAAGTTGGGCATTGTTTGACAGTAGACAAGTTCCAACAGAAAATCACTCCTGGAAATAAAATGCGTTCATGTTATTATACATAACCTCAGTGTAATGCAACACATCATGCACACAATGTACTGTATAGTGCAGAAGACTTTGCTAAAAAGAACACATGCATGGTTAGCAGACTGAGAAGAAAGTGAGCTAGGATTTGTTACTGTTGCTGGTCCGGTTAATTATGCTTCACAGACTGAAAGTTGTAAAAACGTTCCTGTTCATCCACATAAAGAATAGGAATTTTCAAACTTTTTTTGAGCTAGAAACTTGTTGGGCTATTGGATAATTTAAGTTAAAAGTAAGTTAAAATTCTGATCCTTCCCAATGTTGCCCATGAGGGATTGAACTTTAACCCCTGAAAAAAAATAACTAAAAATTAAAGATATTAATTTATAAATTTCATTCTTTCGGACACACTTTGGATATGGAAAAGGCTAGTTTTATTTTATTATGATTATCATTGTATCATTATCATTGTATTGTTATCATTTCTGGTTATCTATTCATAAATGTAAAAAAAATCAGATCATGTGCGGTAATGAAACGTGCACATAATAGTTATTGAAGGAAAACTTGACATTTCCATTCTAAACTATTAATACCTGTTCCAAAGTTATGTCCAAATCGGCGATGTTACGCTGTAGTCTGCATTTAGAAACACAAGATCGGGCCCTTGAGCCCAAAAGTGAGGACACATACGAAACCTACAGGTGCATATATATTTTAAATAATGTTACATCCAATTGGAATGTACAGAACATCAATGAATCTAGGTATATCATTAGCATTAATAAGAATTTAAATTTTATGGGCCATACCGCCTTTGCTCTGCCCAATCCCGTCAGACCTTGGAAGCTAAGCGGGGAAAGGCCTGGTCGGTACTTGGATGAGAGACTGTTTGAGAACACCGAATGGCGAATGCAGTGAGTGAGTGAGTGGGTGGTGGTCGGAGGGGCCAATGGCGCAGACTGGTTGCCTCGCTTCTGTCAGTCTACCCCACGGCAGCTGTGGCTACATTAGTAGATTACCACCACCAAGTATGGTGTGAATGAATAATGCAATGTAAAGTGTCTTTGAGTGTCCAAAAAAAGCGCTATATATAAAACCGATGCAATATCAAATTTGATCAACTAATGAGTGTAAGGTGGTCACATATGCAATTGATGGTAACGAGTCTCTATGGCAATGCTGAGGGGAGGAGCTCTCATTTGGTGCATGTGCTTTGTGAAGGATACAAACAAACTGAGCAATGATGTACTTTGTGAAGAAATGCATGATACCTGTCTCTTCCCTACTGTTCAGTGCGCTCCCTCCAAGCGTGTGCACAGCAGCTGTACGGTTGGAGAACGCTGAGCTACCCCAGTAAGAGGCAGCTGACACGCGGGGCAGGTGGGTGCACATGCTCAGAGCGGCAAATTAAGGCAAAGGTGGATATTGTGTCCCACAGCGGCATAAATGTACAAATTCAAGTGCTAATATCTCCCTTCAGAAATTCACATCTTCGGGTGTATAATTTCTTGGCCTGGGCCTTTGTCTTTATGCCTCAGCTGCCTCTGCGCCCCCTGGTCCGTGTAAGAGGCCTGTCAGAGCTGGAGCTGCCATGAGTCAAATGTAGAGTGACAGGCTGCGTCTTGGGAGCACATTCACATCCCGACACTTCCCTCCTCTGACTGGCAAATATGATGACTGTAAGATCTCAGCCTTTACCCCCTATTTACTGCACAGCGCTTCAAAGAGAATCACTAGCAAGCTCTAAACATCCATACAAAGCACTGGACCACTGTCCACACAATGCCCTCTGCTCTACCTGACTCTGTACCTTTTAGTGCTGCTTTTCCCCCTTCTTTTGCAGTTAGCGCGGTTTAATTGCAAATAATGATATGGCGCTTCTTGCCGTGCTGGCACTTTGTCTGCAGTGCTAATGGAAGTACAGTGAAGACACAGTAATCATCTTGTTCAAGCAGCTCTACAGAAGACATGTCTAAATAGAGAGAAGTCGCTAATTGCAGTGACATTTGAGTGGAAAGACATTACAGAGAAGAGACGGATGTATGCAGAAAAAAGTGACACTGCAGTATCTTACTTAAAGCAGAACTAAGTAACTCATGCCCCTAGAGGCCATAAGCGCCACTGCAGGTGTCGTAGCACGTTGCGTTTGTTACTCATTAATTGTCCGTGTGTAAATACTACGCTGATAGAAAAGACAAAGGGAGAGAGGGATATTGTACATCCAATTACACAATGGAGACAATTTTTTTCACTCAAATTTGACGGTAAATATTGTTAAAGTGGTGCTAGCCCGCAGTTAGCATTGCCCGTTAGCCTTTTAGTTTCTTCTTCGTGATTCTATTAGTGTGTATTTGTGCCTCCGACCCGTAGGCAGCGAAGTTGCAATTGTGGTTTTCTGGCCAGAGACACCGGGGGAGATGAAAGACCCCCCAATCATCCCATTAACACTTGTATTACCTCCAGAGGGACTACGGAAAGGATTTATTAAGGTAAACAAGTTACTTAGTACTGCTTTGATGATTTAGTGATATATATAATATCTGGTGGTTCACAGAAAATGTAACAGATTGAAAACACTAAATTACTCCAAACCAGACTACGTGCGGTTAATTGATCTGCTCGGGACCTAAATGAAGCACAGTCCTGCGCTTTACTAATGACATCATGGTAGTAAGTTTCCATGCAGGTCTGGCCACAGGATCCCTAGTTGAACTTGGAGCTGGACCCGAATTCCCTATAACTGTAGGAGACCCGATCAGACTAATGCACGGACTTGTTAGGTTTAAACTAAGTCTTATTTCAGATTTAAGTTCAACTCGGTCTTTAAATGGTTAAACTAGGACACTAAAATCTCGGAGGACAGACATTCAGGTGGATTAATAAAGTCTGATAAAATGCTTCATTAGGATAGTTTGATGAATCAAAATCTTTTATTCAAACAGTCGGCTTTTCACAATGAACAAAATAATTTCTTCAAGGCCAACGTTGGTGACAGAAAATACTGTAACATCCCGTCTTTTGGCTGTAAGGAAGAACTGGAGAAATAAAAGTTACATACCGGTAATTTTTCTGAAGAATAAATAAGAGTGTGTCCAGGACCATGATCCTACGCCATAACCACATTAAATTGAAATTTTATACCCAGATCATGCTTCTTTTTGCTTGCATTTTATAATATGCAGAATTTAGCATTGTGCCGGTATTGCATTTATCACAATAAATTGGGGAGACATTGTGCGGCAGAATAAGTATGCTGTTCACGCCACTCTGTTTGCATATGAGGGGGGCCTATTCATTATAGTGTCTACCTGTGGGAAGCTCCTGTCTGCGTGGTGATTTAAGACCAGAGCCGAGCTGTTTCCAGATGGCTTTGGGAGAACGCTGTGTGGGCTGATCACTGCTGTCCTTGATGCTCAGGGCTTTCCCTTATACACCGCCATAATGGAGATATCACACAGGCATAGCTGCTCTGCCAGTCATTTTCTGAAGCATGATTTATGTATTTTATGGTTTGTTGTGTCCAAAATGGCCAAATGTGATATCGCAATGTGCTCTGTGAAATATCTTGTAGTCAGTGATTCAAGTTAAAGCCTAGATCCTGGTTTCCAAATGCTAATTGCTTTGATATGCCCAATGCACCACAAAAGCTTTTTTTTTTTTCTAAATTGGAGAGTGAAATAATAAGATAGTTTCATTGTGTGGGAAGGGAAATGCAGTGAAGTTGTACAAGCCGTAGACTACAGTGCATCAATATTTTTCTCAGTAGAATACGCTGTTGTTTCCGATCCACGACTGCCTAAGCAAATCATCTGCTTTCTTAGGGTTGGGCGATTTTGGAAAAAAAATAATCACAATTATTTTCCCCATATTGATCGATCTCGATTTTCGATTGAATTTTTTGTTTAAAATAAAAAAAATAAAAATAAATGTGGTCTTTCCTGGACTAGCAAGTAAACAGATGCAGCGGCTAAACTGAAAACCCCAGCTAATTCAGCAGCAAAAACAAACTCCACACTTCTAGCCTCACAGTAAAACATCCCCTCATAACAACACACAAAAATCTGCAAAGGAGATGCAAAAAAATGGAACGTTTGAAGAATGTCAGAAGCAGACAATGAGCGCATGTTTGTGTGCGGAGCCTCAAAAGGCCAAGACGTCACGGAGTGAAGCTAAAAACTTAATATGTAAATAAAGAAATACTCGTAAACAGCGCATTTATAAGTATAAAAGATGCTCAAACTTACAATTCACTGTTAGAAGTCCAGCTAATTCACCGCTGCAGCCTCAAAAATAGTCCACATGGTCCAAATAGCCATTGATAGTTTTCCCCTTCGAAGGTAAACTCTTCATCCCAGTGCGCGCGTCCTGTTCGTAAGAGGCTCCCCGCGTGTTTCTGTTTTGCCCATTAGACAAGTGATGGTGATTTTACACGTACAATCACCAGGTCCTCTCCTTATTGCCCCTGTGCTTCCTGTTTGTTTGGGCACAGTGATCCCTGGGATTGACCTGACAGGCGCTGCTGCATTGCGCTGTCCATATTTTTTCCAGACTGCGACAAGATTGACCAATTCTCCTCGATTAAAACGCACCACGCGATTATCGTGATCGACCTTTATTAAAATCACGATTAGATTAAAATTTGATTAATTGCCCAGCCCTATGCCTTCTACAGCAGGGACTACAGAAGTGGCCTTAAATTCATTGGATGCCCTGATTGTCTTCCTCTTCATCTTTATGGGCTTGAGACTGGCACAAAGAACGCACTTGGCAGCATATGTTTCATTATTTCAAAGCTATTTGTACGTTTCTGCAACAATCTAATCCGAGACTGAAAGCCAAACCGCGAAGGGTCGATTATGATGTTTTGGCATTTGTTTATTATGATGAAACTTTTACACGTCTTCATCGCTTAAAGTTTGCCATTTGCCATGGATTTTCTGGCAGACGTGCGTGCCCCGTAGGATGCTCTATAATTACTTGGGCAAATGCCTGCTTGTTAGCGTCAGTCGCATGCTCCTGTAAGATGCCTGTGATAGTAAACATCACACCTCTGTTGACATGCTAGTGTTTAACCCAGGCGTGTGTTAGCTGGCAGCTCTTTGCACGTGCGCCCTAGTTCTCATTACCAAACATACACGTCTTTAATTATTCCGCTAACTGGCAGGTGTATCACAGTGGCTCCCTCTGAGGCCTTCATTGATCAAACACTAAACAGCAGCTGATAACAGGCTGACAAGGCAAGATGGCCAACATGTTTACCACAGCACCGTGTTTATATACTTGCTCTTCCATTTGCCGCCAAGCTCCAAATTTAGAAGTTATTAAAGAAGAGAACATCTTGCGTTCATGTCCGTGTTTTTCAAAGTCAAATGATATTGCATGCGGTTCTTCCGGTGAAATTGTGACTTTTTTTGTTATTTTGTCAGTGCCAAAGTACTACTACAGTACTGACCACCCTAACTTTGGACTGATATTACATCTGTATTACTCCCAGTGGGACAGAGTTAACATTGGTAGACATTTAACTCATGGGATATTGTTGCCATGTCCTAACACGCTTCACTCATCTTGCTTGTATGAGGACGGTATTGTTTTTTTTCATGGTCAGAATAACTTCAAACAAACTTCACACCAAACAGCAGCTGAGTTAATCAAGAAAAATGAAGACAAAATAGGATAATTAAATAAATATTCCAAACCCCCAAAGGACCCCCAAGATTGTAATGAATGCACATATCGTAATTACAATGTGGGGATTTTTTACTAGTGTGACTCTATGTTACGCCTTAACAGAGCGCATTTTCTCCAGTTCGGCTATACCCAAACCTAAAAGAATGGAGAGTTTACAGCCTATAAGCCACATCACGCCTCATTTGAAAGCTAAGGTCAGTTTTGTAGAAAGTGACCGTAACCTTTTACATTGTTGCTGCATTTATATTATATTTTTGAAGCGTATTTGTTGTGGTTTTGTCTCTTTTTTGGTGTGCTTTTGTCACTTTTTTGTCACTTTTCTACTGTGTTATTGTTGCTTTTCTGGCACATTTTTATTGCTTTATGTGTTGCTTTTTCATCCTCATTTCTGTCGCTATTTTGACGCCTTTTTCAAGAAGCGTTTAGATTCAGTTGCTTTTTGTTCCCCCTGCTTTTTCATGGCTTTTTTCAGTTGCTTTTTTGTCACTCTTTTGTCACTTTTTGCTTCTTTATTGTGTTATTGTTGCTTTTCCAGCTTGCTTTTTCATCCTCATTTTCGTCGCTATTTCGACGTTGTTTTTTTCCCCCCGTGAAGCTTTTATATTTGAGTAATGCCAAAATGGGCAAAATGTGCTTGAGGGGTTAAGAGATTAATTTTATTCATTTATTTATTTATTGGTTTATTTGGTAGGGACAGTGCAAGTTAAGGAACAAGCCACATGTTTTTAGTGGTAGGGGAAACCGGAGTACCCGGAGGAAACCTACACAGACACGGGGAGAACATGCAAACTCCACGCAGAAAGGCTCCGTCCCTGGTGGGAATCGAACCCGGACCTTCTAGCTGTGAAGCACGAGCGCTAACCGCTGTACTTAAGCGGTTAATATTTACTTTCAAAGGCCTTTCTTCCTTGCGCTGATAATTAGTCATCTGGAGCCCACCTCTGACCATTTAGTGACCGGATATCAGCTGAACCCGTCTCTTTTTCCTCCTTAGACAAAGACCGTTGTCATTCACCACGGCTTAATCACCATCAAGTCGGCTTTCATTATGTGTCAGAATGAAACACGTCTTTTCAACACTAGGGAACGCCGCACTTTTCTGTCGCGCTTTTCTGTCAAACGGTGGAACAATTGAGAGATCGTCTGAACTGTCACGGTCAAATGTGATGTTAAGTGCTTTTACTCACACAATTCATATGTGCTCGCTTTTACCTCCCGCCTGTGTAGTCCAATTTTTGTCACTTATGCAGTTGAATACAGTGCAAAATGGCAATTTACACGGCTCTTTACTGTAAGTGTAGTATGTTCTGAACGATTTAAGACATTATAAAAGCTTTGGAATGTTTCAGTGAGAACAATCGATGCCATTGGTGTATTTGGCTTGGAAATTTGAGATAATTTTTTTTTTTTTTTTTTTTTTTCAATATTAATTTATATATTCATTCATCATAACTCACTGAAATGGGGCACATTCTTGTTACCCGCAGCATGGAGACTGGAAGTTAGGAAACAAAAAGCTTGGCTGTAAGCGCAAACTTTTATTCGGTTAAACCCAACTTCGGGGAATCAATTTTTCCAGGTAACACGGCGTAAAAATCGAAATCATTAAAATCACACAAATGCAATAAAACCAAACTATCAGTGCTCTCCATCTTAATAGGCTGTCAGTGCAGACGAGCAGTGCCCACGTAAGCTCATTATCAGAATTGTCCTGGTTACCCAAGTTCAGCCACAGCCCTGATACTGCGGCTCCTTGCACCAAACTGCCGCGCCAGCCAATTAGCATAGACAGTACCTTTCTGATCAACACAAAGCTTTCTTTCTTGTTGCCAATGATGCTCTGTGAATTTCAATGAGCCAATTAGCGTTTGCCTCTCCCCTGCTATTGAGTTCACACGATCTCTGATTGAGACCCAGCAGAATGGCAATAAAACGTAATGTGTCGCTGGCCCTGTAATTCTTAGGTCTCATCTTCTCAGCTTATTTTTTAATTTAGCTTCTGCAAATAAGGCTCGATACTGGTGACGTACGTGAACAGGGTACTAGAACAGCCTATCAGCATTTAAACTTACTAATTATTTTTTTGTGAATGCTTGTGTGTGCCATTGTAAAGCGTTTTACCAATGAAAGTAAAAATCTTTTAGTTTGAGCTCAGATCTGCCATGACGTTCTCATTGCAAGAAAAGAGCGGGCTTAGTATGGGAGTGCATTGTATTGTACATTACATATTTCTAGTCTCTACAAAATGCATATATGTGAAAGGGCTGCAGATATTAGTATTGCAATATTTTATATATTGAATGTTATTGCACATATTTTATATTTTTAATCAAATTCTGTCCAAAACAGGGCTAAAACGCAACTAAATTTGAAAAATCATGACTAAAACTAAACTTTTACACATCTTTAAGGCACAATTATCAATGTGTCTGACGGAAGAGCTCAGTGATTTGACGAAATATTGTTGCTTCTTGGGATATGGATCTTGCGCCACACTGTCTTAATTTTGTTGACTAAAATATTTTGTCATAATTTTAGTTTAGCTGACTAAAATTAGACTAAAACTAAATTAAAAGTTATTTATGAGACTGAAATTATGATTAAAGTGCCACTTTAATTGGGAATATTTGTTCTAATGAAATAGAAAGTAATACAGTCAGTGGACTAATGATAAATTATATCAGTGATCACCTTCCAGTTTTTGTATTATAGAAAAATAATCATCAAAGAAATGAACAAGAAAACATGTATTGGTTTAGAAAGCTTAAAACAGAGAAAACTATTGATGCATTTAAAAAGGAGCTATTAGCTCAAGACTTGAGTATTTCAAAACGTATATGACAAAAATTTCCCAATGAAGAAATATTGTAAACACAGAAAGTGTAAAGAAAACCCATGGATGTCTAAGGGTTTGCTAAAAGCAAAATGATGATATTTTGCAACTGTAATTCCAATGCTCAGGAAGCAATTCAGATAGAGGGTGTTGTTATCGAGCGGGTGCATGAAATTAAATTCCTTTGAGTTATTATAGATGACAGAATTACTTGGAAATCTCACATTAAATATATAACTACTAAAATGTCTAGAAGCATTGCAGTAATAGCAAAAGCAAAGCACATTATAAATATCAAAGCTCTACATATCTTATACTGTTCTCTTATACTGCCCTATTTAAATTAGTGCACTGTGGTTTGGGGTAGTACTTATAAAAGCACCAATAGTAATGCTACAAAAAAGAGCTGTTCGATTAATTCATAAAGTTGGGTTTTTGAACCACACAAACTCATTATTTTTAAAATCAAAGATGATGAAGTTTTGTGACATTGTTGAGTTCCAAACAGTACAGATGTTATACAAAGCTAGGTATAAACTGTTTACCGGGCCAAGTACAAAGAAGGTTCCAAGAACGAACTGGTCGTTATGAATTACGTGATGAATTGAACTTTAGGATTCAGAAACATAGCACAACTTTGAAAAGTTTCAGCCCGACAGTTAATGGTGTACAATTGTGGAATAATTTGGAGATGGAGATGAAACAATGTCCAAACATCAACCTGTTCAAATATAAATACAAACAAAAGGCTTTTGAAAAGTACAGAGAAGAAGAAACACGTTGCCACAAGGGGGAGCAGTAGGATTAATTTGCATTCAATTAATTAAGGAAGAGTGTTGTTGCTCTGAACAGTTGTCATTCTATTGCTCAAAATCGCAAATAGAGAATTAGAGTAGGTGAGCTCCAAATCTGTTGAGGGGGACCTTCCCAATGGGCTCGTATACCTTGTCTTTTAATGCACCACACAGGATAGGAACATCATCTACCAAATCAGCTAGTTGGGGCAGCTGGGTGGGGGTTTGTTGATGAGGAGCTACTGCCCTCTTCAGTGGACCCGCTCTATACTTTTAACGCACTACACTATGCAGGGCTTACATATTACATAATTCATTGTACATAAAAAAAAAATTACAAAAGGAAGCAACCAAGCAAAATTGTACACTAATCAATACCACATCAAGGATGGAAATGACAACAGGGAAGTAGCAAGATCACGGATAATATGTATATTAATGTTCTTTTTAACACAAATCTAGTGACTTTTGGGAATGGCAAATCTCAATCATGTTGCGACCCCCACTTTGGGAGCCACTGTACTAATGTAGTGCCTTTGTCTATTGGTAGAAATTTGAGGGTATAATGATGTTTTGTAGATTTGTAAACTTTAGCCTGGCAAGCATTACAACTTTCTTATGGTATATTGCAGTGTGTGTGATTTCTCGTGCACCAATCTGGGTGCTGAGTTTTTGCCCAAGAAGCATGTCCAATTGAATTTCCTGATGCTGCCTATTAGAGGAGTGCACTTAACACTGAGCAATGTCTTCGTCAACATGGTTTAAGTGAGGTTTCTTGCCAGTACATATACTTAGAGTGAGTCATATTCAGGTCTATTCATGAGGTTGCTTTATCCCATCATTCACGACTCTAACCTTTATTTGGGCCTCTCCAGTTAGCACACCTTAAACAAAGGCACCATTTATTCACTGTGGGCTCTGAAATGGCTTTTTCTACCATGTTTTTGACAGATCTGCAAATTATCCTCACCTGTTTGGCCTTTTCTGTATTGAACAAATTGCATTCTTTGTTCAAAATGTGTTTAATGCATGAAAACAAAAAAAGTGTTTCGGCTTTGTTTCGGGGTTGTTCTGGGTCTTACTGCCTGTCTCCCAATGTAGGGTTTAGAAATTGCAACTAAACATGCATGTTGTGTGTAGTATACACACGGACAATCAGCACTACATTCAGTAAAACGACATAGAGGGAATTGTGGATAATGCAATAATCTTTTTCTTTTTACCTTTAGAGTTGACTGAATAGACACTACCAGTGACTAATTTTTCTATGGCAGTATATACAACATAATAGGCGAGTCTAATGAACAAAATAGTGTGCAGGCCAGTGTTTAAAGAGTGTGTTTTGTGTCAGGAACATTGTCAATTGAGTGGAATGGTAACCCACAGGGGCCACAAAGCTAAAGGTGGCGTGACCAATATCTACCAATCTACCATTGCTTTCTACATAAATCTGAATTCATGAATTTATTTTATTTCCAGTTGCTGCAGGGCAAGTCTATCCCTAAACTGGGAACATTGGACCAGATTGAAACAGGAAGTGGGGACTCAGAGGGTCGGTACAGCGGAGACTGTGATGATGAAGACGGCTGCGGGGGATCAGGAGGAGGCGAAGTCAAGAGCAAAGTCTCCAGAGTTTCCAAAAGTGAGTACCGTACAGTAGTTACTTTTCGCAGATCTTCAGTCATAACATTATCTTATTGCTCCATTTAACATTTAATAGAGACAGTTGATCATTTAACTAACTACAGGATAAAAGGCACATCAAATAATATATGCAGCAGTCAATTTCTAATCTCCTAGCTGTGGCGTGCTGTTCCCTCGGGGGCTTGGCCTTTTACACGACACGCTGATCTGTAAAAGATGCCAAAACGACTTTTCCCTGCCCCGAACCACCTGTGCAGAAGCACAGAAGGTGGGACGCACTGCGCCAAGTTCTAAATTTTAACATTGCCCATACAGTTAAACTGGCCACAATGCATTACACAAGGACAACTTGTTGAAACATAGAAACAATCACCCCATCATACTACTGGCCGCAGGCCGACTATGGAGCACTGAATTAACGCAGTCACTGTGCTCAAATGCTCTACCTTCACGTCTTGTGTTTACTCCAGCTACATTCATTCATTCTGGTCTCCTCCAATCGGTCCATGTTAGAAACTCATCAGTCCCTGTCCCATCGTTGTGTCACTGTCCTCTAAATGAAAGTCCTTTAGTTTTCGAAGCCGCATGACTACAGACCCATGTTGACCGATGTTCCATGTGGTTATGAGCCGGTGATGCTTTTCCTCTGCTGGGCTCTAAGTGCCACACAATCCGCTTTACATGGGAAATACTAACCCAGGCTTTTTCATACAAAGTTCAGCCATTAAACGTTTTTGAGAGAGGGATGGCAAACATTTCCACAGTGAAATACATTTCCTTGATTATGCCGACATTAAAACAGGATTAAAACAAAACGCTTAGTGGCTGTTTCAACCACGTCATTTCAAACACAGCTCGCTGGCTGCCCCTGTGTGTTTGATTGACGGCTGCTATAAAGTCCTTCATCCAATAAAGAGCGTTTAAAATGTTCACATCATCTTGGGCTTGCTTGTAAGTTGGAGGGTCCGCTTATATGGTGGAGTTTTTGCTTATTGTTTTATATGGACCACTGCCTTTGGTTTCACTTTGAAAGCTCCCTGCCTTCAAGAGCTCTGTGCCCATGGCAATACAGAGCTAACATCTGATTGGGTGACCATATAACATTATAAAATTGATGAAATTGATTCAGCTATTTGCAAGCATGCTTTTTCTGAGCATTTGGGGATAATTTCAAACACCTATTAATGATCACTATCTTGCATTATGTACGTTGGAGAATGTTATTTTGTCCCATACTTGACTGCTTTTTCGGTTGGAGGTTGTATTTTGTTGTGTATTAATCACTAACGTCTGAAAAGGCATGTTGCTCCTTTGGATGTTTTTTTTTTTTGCCTCTCGTGGCTCTGTGGAGGAGAGGTGAGCTGTGATATGGCTAATGAGGATCAGGAGTCTGGGTGAGAGCGAGACAGAGAGCTTCCTGGTTAGGTTTGCAGAAGAGCTCGAGGTAAAATAAAGGAACAATGAAGGATAAAACCGAAGCAGAAAGTGGCTTCCTGCAACATACCGGTAGGAAATATTTCCTTGCTAAATGTATCACTGGAAACACACTTCACTGTTGAAAACCTATATTTAAGGTACTATTTTCTAACATATATCCACACAGCCATCCAGCGCTCTCTTCTGTGCTCTCTGACAGCCATAATTGTGGTCATTATATTTAATAGTTGCTATGAGAACATTATTGCGATCAGGGCCTGCTACTTTTTAAATGATTTCTCTCTGGGGAATTGCGGCCCCTGATGTATCACGGTGTATTTCTCCTTTGTGTTTCCTCTCCCTGCTCTCTCCACCCTCCATCACACATGCTAACAACCTGATTAATCACCTCTCTCTCTCGCTCGGCCTTTAGCGACGGATGAGAGGGAGGATGGGTCATCCAAACAAGCCCTTCTCCTCACGTAAATGTTTCCTCGGCTGTTGTCAGTTTGTCTCCAGGCTTTAGCTGCGTTTTTGCTGCAGGAAGCTGCTTAACAATCGCTCATCACCGGCTGTGGGGAGCCCCTGACATTTATTATCCATTACAGCAGGGCGGCGCTCTCGCTGTCAGAGTTCAGATGGGGCTGTCTGCTGTATTTATGACCCTCTGTCTGCGCTGACCTCTGTGTCACATCCGTCCCCTGGTGCCTGACCCCCACACATACATGCACCACACAACTACACAGGGAGGGAGAGAGGGCACCACCTGCAGCTGCTGAAGCCCAAAGGAGCGGCACACAACCCAGGCTGACCTCAGTGTCCAGTCCTAACAAGTTTGTATTATTTCATTTACAAGAATGGCTGTGATTTTTGGCGTTTCTTTTTTAGAATACTTGAAATCAATTGTCTACAAAGTATGTTATACAAGTGTTTTCCATCACCAACAAACATTCTTACGCTGTCATCTGTATTATAGTTGTTTGAGCGTTGCGGACAATTCGCCTTTCGCCCAAAGATCATATCGCGTTACTCGCTTCTGTTTAGTCGCTCGAAACGGTTGCAGTCAGTCGCAGCGAGTTAATACCCGGCCCCTATGGAACACAGGTTTTAGCGTCCTGTGGGGAAATCTCCCTGGTTTACTCAAGCACACAAGACATTATGTTTCCCAAAAATATAATGTTTTGTGTGTGCAGTGCCTGTCTGTCCAGCGATCATGTTATGATAAAATCCTGTTTAAAACTAATCCAGTAATCCAGTGCGTTCTTTATTGTGTCCGTGTCTTTTGTCTTCAGAAGTTTATTGAAACGTATAATTCCTCTGATCCAAATGCCTGCGCTCTGCAAGGCATTTCAAACAACCTCATAAGACATCTTTTCAGACAGTGTTTTCTTTTCACTTGTGTCTTTATGATGCAGGAGAGGTGATGTTGTGTTGCTTCAAATTCAGACAGATGATCTTCTGTGTAACTATTTCCTCGAATGAGAAGGCTGGGCTCTACTTCCTCCTGTCACATTCACCTGCTGTATGCAGCCGACTCTACCGTCAAATCGCAGTAATTATTCACCGTGTGCGCGGCTTTGGACGTGTTAGGTCTAAATGCAGCTTTAGACACTGGCAAGGCTTCTTCAAGGTGGAAGAGCGAAAAGTCAGCAACACTTACATAACTCTGTACAGATGATGGTGTCAGGGCTTTTGACTACAATATCCCCATCAAATTACATGTCTGTATTGGTTTTCCAAATATTGCAAAGAAGCGAGGAAGCACTGTAGATTTTATTTTGGTACAGGGATAATAAATGATGTCATCTACCCTCTCTGATATTACAGACATGGCACGAGAAGCATTAGAGAGAGCTTTAAGGAGAAGCATTAAGGTTTACTTCATTGACCCATGTGAAAATGGGTCCTCTGCATTTGACCTTTAATTCGTGCCTCAGGTCAACAGTCATGAGCAGTGGGTGACGACAGGGCAGCGCCTGCACATCCCCAGATTTTGAGTTTGGGTCACGGTCAGGAGTACTTAACCAGAAGATTGGCCTATTAGGCATGATTTGGCTTGACGGGGGAAAGTGGAGCATCCTGACATGGGGAGAACAGGCAAACTCCACACAGAAAGGCTTAACAAGAGTTGAACTTAGGACTCTCTTGCTTGGTGGCATATAACACTGGCATTATGTCAACTGTCTGCATCCCAACTTTAGTATGGATCCATACTTATTAAAAACAAGTTTCAAACTGACAGAGTGGATCCTGTATGCAGTCAGTGCCTCCGACTCGCTCCGAAAACCTTTCATTACCTTTTCATCACCATTTGTTCTGTTTTTTCAGGACATGCTGTCAAAACCTGATGATTTGTCTCTGCGTTATGTCAAACTCCTGTGTGTGTAGATTTCAGAAAATACAGAAAGTCAAAAATAATCTTCAAGGTTAATAACCATTTCATTTTAAGCTAACGATCTATAGACTGAGCTGAGGTGGGCAAAATGCATTGTATGGATTTGAGACATTCACTTCTGAGACCGTTTAATTAACAAAAGATGCTGAGAACTTCTCTCTGGTGGTGCAATTAGCTGTTTCGACTTAATGAGCATTAGTAACTAATTGCTATTTCTTTCTAAATAATTCTTCTGAGATCTGCATTTCTTTGGGGTCTTTTAATTAAACATTGAGTTGAATGAGTACAGTGATGCATGCCGTGACTTTCGGCACACTTTTTTTTTTTACACAAAATCTATCCCTGTTTTTGCCCTTGTCTGAAAACTCATTTTATTAGTTTTTTGCCTGACTGTTGCATCAGCCACACCTCTCCAGATTGGCTACCAGGAGGATGAATCACAGGGGTAGAGAGGTAATTCATTAATCAAGGTTGATAGTGACTCTGTCAAAACAGATAGAACGCCACACCAAAATAAAAAATACAGCCACTAATTCACCTGTGTAAAGTAAAAAAACACATTGTTGCAACAGCACAGCAATTACAAGGACGGTAAGTTACATTTCTACACATTCTAAGTCTGAAATGATCTGTATGCGCAGTGACCAAGAGGCTCATTCCGGTTTAAAAATAGTCAAGTTGATGATATTTTATGCAGATGACTTAATCTTTTATTATGCATAAATGATGGCTCATATCAACATTGAATGAACATTTTCCAATAATATTAACCATTAGTTTCTAGACAAAAACATCTGCCTTTATGAACACAGAAGTATCTTCTAGTGAAATAATTACAGCCTGTAATATTGAAATATTTGTTTATTTGTGCGAGACACAGCTACTTGTCCTCATACATAATGAGACCAGGTTTCAATCTCAACGTGCTACTTTCACTTAGTCTGCATTGGTTTCCTTCATTATTTGTTACACAAAGATACATGCATTGTGATTCTTTTTAATTGAAATAAGTTTGCCTTGGGACAAAAATTAAAATACACGTACAAATGGCTTGATCTGGATTTTTTTTATAGCCCAAGTTCAATTATATTATCCTCAAAATAGGTCATAGGTGTGCCACACTAGCTCCAGATCAGTGATGGTATAAATAAATAGAGAAACGCTCAATCCTGACAATATCAGTGGGATTGAAGGGTTTATCCTCATTAGCCTCGATCCGTCTTGTGTGAGATAACTGTAAAAATGTGCCACATCTGACAGGAATGGATGATGGTCTTATGCTGACATGCAGTTGCCATGTTCACTTAACCTACATATTCCAAAGAGCTGTCAACACATGCACTTCTGTAACTGAGACATGTGTGTTAACAAATAACATATCAAATGCTTATAGTGCCATGATTGGAACATATTACTGATGAAACGGAAAACAGAGGGAGATCGTCTTCAGCTTGGATACACAGTGTGACTTTGTAATGAGAGAAAATGTTGTGCGGTTGCTTGTGATATACTATGCAAAAGCGTGACTGAAATATAAGCAGCTAAAGGCTTTATATGCTCTTATAAAAAGTCTTCAGTGTTTCTATTAGCAGAAGTTTGCAGAGGTCTGTAATACACAGAATAACATTATTGGTAACAGTTGCATCATATGTTTTGAACACACTTTTTTTTCTTTTTTTTTTTCTTTTCCTGCATAGTGTGGCTTTGCTTTAACCTAACCATTAATGTCATATGATTTTGTTACATCTAGGGCTGCCTAATATATTGACATTATTGCTATATTAGATGATGCAATATCCATATCATAAGAAGCCACAATATATTTCCAAATCTCTGAACTCTTAAGACTGAGATTTACACATTACACAACAGACATTTATCAAATATCATTTTCTTTGCTCATGTCCTGTATCAACAGGATATTAAATGAATGTGTTGGTTTACATAGTCATATACCAACCACTAGTGTCTTGGGCCTCATTGCAAGTGCATTATTCAGGCAGCTGTCTGGGGTGTTTTGCTCAAATGTTCTTTATCCATTGCCACATCTGTCCTACATGCCAGCAGCAATGAACAACAAAGTGTAAAACCTGGCCAACCCCAAAAGGCAGCTTGGGGCGTCTTCTCTGGAGCAGGGTGAGCGGTCGGGAGCATTGGACTGGGCAAAGACACGTGGCAGACACAGTGGCAGAAGGGAAGACGGTTATCGATCGAGGCAGAGTAAGCACAATTGTGAGAGTGGAGAAGCTGCTTTAGCGTCAGCCCCCCCTATTAATTAATAGTGTCTCAGCAAGAGAGTGTTAGAGCGCTATCTGAGCTGCTAACTCGCATGTCTGTCAAAGGAACACAGACTACAGACAACTGCACAGTACTGCCTGACTCTAGTATTGTCTTACATTGAGTAACATTTGAAATGAAAATTAAATACAATGTACACCTGCTATTTGTGGCTATTGTTTGTTAGAGAAAGAAAATGGGCTGATAGATTTGAGAGAGTATGACAGGTGAGGAGACGGCTCAACGAAAACCTAGACTCTATGACAGGTGATGCACAACTTCTTCCGCCTATCCGTTGCTGGGTCACGGAGGCAGCAGTTTATTATGGGTGCCTCCAGGTCACGTAATTGACCTTGTTGATCTCATCATAAGGGACTTTTAAACCGATTTATGTATACTTTGTTTTGCACGGTGGCGCAGTGGTTAGCGCTCGTGCTTCACAGCTAGAAGGTCCCGGGCTCCTGGAAGTGTGTAGTTTGCATGTTCCCCCCATGTCTGCGCAGGTTTCCCCTTCCACTAAAAATCATGTACAATAGGCCAGGTTGAGTGAGAGTGTGTTTGTGAGTGCGAGTGTGGGACAATGGATGTAAACAATCTGGTGTGGTGTTTTCACATGCATGAGTGCCATACTGTATGTTCATTAACATGCACTGTCCTGACCAAATAAACAAATGACAAAAATGTAAACTCTCTTCAGTGAGGCAGATTACCCTATATTATATATTAATTGGTACTTTGAATCATCAACGAGCCTCCTGTAGTAGCGAGACCAATTTTTCCAACCCTATAAAGTTTTTATTTTCTCTTGCCTAATTGAGGCCTCTCCAACATAAAACAAACTAAATTACTTTGGTTTGAGAACATGGTAATAAGCCTATCACTGCGAGCCATTTCCAAACAGTCGCGCTAATAATACAGTGTCTATTATCCAGATCTTTATCCGGCTAGCACAGTCAGATCAAATGAGGTCACCTGCTGCGCCCCTTGCCCTCCTGCTTGCTCAAATAATAAGATTAAAGTCATTTGCAGTACAGAGACTCTGTGCCTTTGACCAGTCAGCTGTGCCCTGCATAGACGCCTAGGTCGGCCATAATTGCCCCATTAACCCTCGAAATAATGAATAAGTAGGCTATTCATCAAAGACCTTTATATGCCACAGAATCATATTATGCTTCATTTGGTTGGAAATTGATTTATAGTCATGTTATATTATGGCCATGTGTGAAGTATTCAGTAAGAGCTAAGACTGTATGTGTGTTTATGTTTGCACTTTTTTTTATTGGAAATCCATTAGTTTTACAACTTAAAAGGTACTGTTCCAAATTATTATACACAGCAGCATTTCAATACATTTTATAGGTTGTAAGGAACTGAAAATGGTCATTTGTTGAATTTGCAGCATTAGGAGGTCATATTTACTGAAATCAAAAGCAGTTTAAATGAAAAACATCTTAACAGGTCAAGTTACATTTAACAAAGGACCCTTATTTGATAGCAGCTTCAAAATTCTTAAATCCATTAAACTTGTGAATTTTTGGAGAGTTTCTGCTTGGATTTCTTTGCAGGATGTAAGAATAGCTGAGCTGCTGTTTGGATGTGAACTGCCTTTAGGGCTGAAACAACTAATCGATTAAATAGTCAACAACTATTTTAGTAATCGATTAATCGTTTTCTGGTTCACACAGACTCAAATAGAGCACAAATGACATGAAAATGTAGGATATTTGATGAAAATCTACTTTGTTTTTATAGTTAGTGTATGTAGTGTTTTGTACATTATAAATTTCATAAATATCCGTCTGTGTCGATCCAAATCAGAAAGCAGAATTAGCGCTAAGAGCCTCCAACAAACATTTACTTAAGGTTTACTCCATCAACACGTCCTCAAGCGGCACCACTTTAGCTTTATGTGATAAAAAAATGGAAACAATACAATTTTCCTACACCATTCATGGCTAAGCGATTAATCGTAATAATAATCGATAGGTTAATCGATTACAAAGGAATTGTTAGTTGCAGCCCTAACTGCCTTCCACCCTCATAGATGTTTTGCTTGAGGATGCTCCAAAGGTAAGGGTCAATAGGGTTGAGGTCAGAGTAGGATGGGGTCCACATCATGAGTTTCTCTCCTTTTATGCCCATAGCAGCCAATGACGCAGAGGTATTCTTTACAGCATGACATGGTGCGTTGTCATGCATGAAGATGATTTTGTAAGGGAAAGCACTGCTCTTCTTTTTGTACCATGGAAGAAAGTGGTCAGACAGAAACTCCTCACATTTTTCAGAGGTCATTTTTCCACCTTCAGAGAGCCTAAAGGGACCGACCAGCTCTCTCCCCATGATTCTGGCCCAAAACATGGCTACGCCCCCTCCTCCTTTTTAAGGACATAGGAGAGATGGAGGGAGATCAATATACAGGTGCTCGTCATATAATTAGATTATCATGAAAAAGTGCATTCACTTCTGTTAGTCAACTTAAACTGTGAAACTAATATACGATAGACTCATTACATGCAAAGTGAGATATGTGTAGCCTTTATTTGTTATAATTTTGATTATAATGGCTCAGCTTAAAACCCCAAAATAAAAATCTCATAAAATTTGAATATTTTGAAAATGGACTGTAAGCCATAATCATCAAAATTATAACAAATAAAGGCTTGACATAATTATGTCACTTTGCATGTAATGAGTCTATATCATATATTAGTTTCACATTTTAAATTGAATTACAGAAATAAATGAACTTTTTTTAAATGATATTCTAATTATATGACGAGCACCTGTAGTTATTAATTTGCAAAGGAAAATTTTCCTTGTTGGTCTTATGCAGACACATTACAACATCCATCCATCCATTCATCTTCTTCCACTTGTCCGTTGCCGGGTCGTGGGGGCAGCTGTTGGAGCCGTCCAAATCACATAGCACCAGCCCCTATGGCTCCTCCTGCAGGTGGTGGGTCCACAGAAAGACGGCCTCATGGTTCTAACCGGGCCTGTTGGTCTCTCATAAGGGGCTTCTGAACCGCTCTTTGTCTGACCCGTCACCTAGGACCTGTTTGCCATGGGAGACCCTACCAGGGGCACGAAGCCCCCAACAACATAGCTCCCAGCATCATTCGGGTGCTCAAACCCCTCCACCACTTTAAGGTGGCAGTTCCAGGAGGGGCACATTACAACAATACAACAAAATAGAGCATACAAATCTAAGATGCTACAAACTATTAGAAATGATTAATGACAATAGCACATTGTTTGGAGAGCTAAGAAAGTCTTATGGCTGTTGGCACAAAGGACTATTTGAGCCTCTCTGTCCTGAAGTGCGTTGATCCGCCTCCTACCTCTGCTTCCCTGTGCAGCCAGGACACTGCGGAGGTCATGGGGGAAATAGGCCATAACATACATAACATTTTTTATCCCAATATAAGGAGACTCAATATCCATATTGCAAAAAGCCTCAGAATATCACAAAATCATCTTTCTGTCTGATTGTACACATTTTTTTCCTAACACAGGTTAAAACTGAAACACATGTTTAAAACAGTGTGCACAAATTCTGTTTTAGTTATGATTTCATAATTTTGAGTTTACCTACCTGTAAAAGGCCTTATGGGGAAACATCCTTGTTATTTCTTGGTGATTGTTTGATGTTGAAAATAAATTGACAAAACTCTTGTACATCCTTGAGCGTATACAGGCACAGAAAAGTCTGAATTATTTTAAACTAAATAGATAAATCAATGCATAGAGCCACTAAAAGATATTCTCCTGCAAATCAAGTCATTCATCGCTGTATAGTTTCTTTTCCCAGTCTACCATTGTTTATACAATATATTACACCTTTGATGTGAATGGATAATGAGAAACCTGCTAGTATTATCAACGCTTATTGCCAAATTCTTGATATTCCCATATCACTTGATGCACTGTCCATATCACAAGAAACCCCCCAAAAATCACAATATTGAGGTCTTCTCTTCTGACTGACTTTGACACATTTGTTCCTTACACTTAAAAACAAAGATGAAACCTAATTAGGAATTAAATGTTTCCGTCCAGTTATTGTTGCAATCTTCCCTTTTTAGTCTTTTTTGTGTTTATTTTGTCTTTTAGTTTAGGTAGGTTGGCAAGGAAAACATATTTCTTTCGTTTTTTGTTTGAATTTGACAAAACTTATCTTTAAACAAAGTTACTTTGTATTAATCTAGCAATACTGCTTTTAGTAACCCTAATCATAGTATGGCTCCAGACAGATATAGTATATTGCCTTTTTCCTCATATCCTAAAGTCTTACTCTATACATGCTCATCAAGTGACAAGATTATGTGCAGAAATGCAACTGTGGGCCATTGGGAGCAGAGAAATGTTGTCCGTATGGGGGAAATTGGGGCTGCAGTGCCTGAGTGAGCAGGACACTTTACTGATCCAACACTGTGTCTTTTCAAGCTTAGTACCAATGAACTAAATTCAAGTAAACCTTCACTCACCCTGGTCTTAAATTGTAATAAACAAAGGATTGAACCAGTTTGGTCGAAATCAAGTGGAAATTTTTCTGTCTGAACTTCTCAGTCTATATTGGACCTTGGATTAAATTGTATTGAATAGATAATTAATCATAGATTACTTCATGCATAAAACAGGACTGAAAATAGTCCAAGTTCAAAACTAGACCCAAGCAGAGTTTAAAGAAGCTAAGCATACTGGGTTTCAATACAAGTCCAACCCCCTATGTCTAGTCTATGCCAGGCGTAAACCAGTTTCAATCAGACCTGTGCAGGTCCAAAACATCTTCGAATCAACAACTAAACTATATCAAAGACTCCAGAGATTTTCAAGAAACCAGTATTTGCCACACAACATTCTCACAATCATTGACCTCAACAGAACAGCTGGAAGTTCCACAGACCAGAGTCCAAAGCCAGTCAGTTCCGCAGTGTTCACTTGGACAGGTCATTTTTAAAGGATATGGAAACTGTTGATCCCAGAGATGAAAAATCACTTACCCAGCATTGTAGATTTTAGCTGGAGTCGATCACCCTGCGCAGCAGTGGAGACAGCGGAGGTGACTGCCAAGGACTCTCTGAAACAGGAAGCATTCATGAGTACATTATTAAAATGGCTGCTGTCATGTGCAGATAAATGACACGTCTGCAGGAGTAAGACACCATCTGCCATGAAGAGAGGGGAGCTCATGGACCAAAAGATAGAATTTAAAGAGGATTAATCAGCATTTTGCAAACTGAAACCTATTAGGATTATTCTATCAATGTGACGGACTTTTTGACCTTTATCCTTCAATGTGATGATGTTAAACTTTGCTCATGGTAAATGTGTATGTGAGTGTTCGCTGACCACCAGCCCAGAACTAGTCCCACTGGATCTTAGCTTGGCTTTTTGCTTTCTGATCTGGAAAACACTATTCAAAAGCTGGCACGGCATATGTGCTGGTGGGTACAGAGCATTAACAATACCACAAAGGTTTAAGGCCCAAATCTGTAACAACCCTTACCAAACAATGATTAAAAATAAATGAATAAAATATATCACCCAACTATAGTTTCTGCAAGGTCAGCTAGAATTAGAGCCTGTTAATGCTTGGGTTGAATTTAATTTCACATTTGCTGAAGTAATTGCTTTTGAGTGACATTGCAGAAAATCTCTAGTCATCTAATTATAAAAAAAAGAAAAAAACAGAGTAATTTAGCCTTTTGCAATATGCTATTTGCTATTTATAATTTGTCGGAATGACGTCTGTATTTGGTGTTGCCGATGCCTCTCGTTTGGGCTTCTGGGACCACCATCTTGTCTGAACATGACGAGTCCTGACGTGCTCCAATGGACCCGCGACGGTGCTCTTTCACTCTCTCACTCCCAGTCAGTTCATTACAGCCAGTGTGCATCTTATGAACTGGCGCTTGCACTGGGCTGATGTAGAGCAGTGTCCCGTGGGTCCCCCGTACTCTGAGACCCTATGGATGAGATCAGAAGATGTGTGCTGTCCTCTAGGCCTGTCTTTTCCACACTCTGACTTCTTGATGTAAATTTGCTGCGGATACGTTCACTGGTCTTCAGTGATATTTCCCCTGCACTTCTGTTGTCTGCACTGCCCGAGGAGCTCAGTGCAGAGGGTCCCAGGAGATCTATGTATTATGTTCTATATGCGCCTTCTTTCATCCTCGACAGCACTGACATTCATCAAACTGTGTGTTTTATTGCCTATAACGTCAGGCTATTCAACCATATTTTTGTGGTGGGGAACAATAAGCAATAAAAATGTAGCTAATGGCTGATAACCAATTTGTATGCTGTGATACATGTATTGGGTAAACTTTGATGATGTGTTCAGCTGTTAGGTAAGATTGTTGTCCATGTAGGGAAACTTAGATTGAGTGAAATCAATGAAATGGCGTCATAGAGGACTTTTAAAACACAAATAGGCACAACATGTCTGCTGAGATTCAACAAGGAAAGAATGCCCCCACTGGATGGATTTACTGCAGCTGTAGCAGGACCTATTGTGCTTCACCTTCTTTTAACTTTCAGTCACTTATCCTGCACAAAGGAGGTTTTCTATTGAAGAAAATGTGAGGAAAGCTGCCCTGGATTTTGTGCCCACTTCAGGCCTCCAAGCCGCTGAATACTCTGCCAGTGCAGGAGGCGGATGAACGTGACTGTGCCAATGTATGTCAGTCACATCTCCACATTTGAAAAGGCATGTAGATGATGCAAATATGAAATAATTCTGGCATAGCAAGAACAAAAAACAAAACATACAACATCGACGAGGCTAAACCAAGGTTCGAATAGAATGTTTTACATGATAGTTGTATTATTTAAACATTCATTATTATTTGGTTTGTTTGTTGTATAAACAAATGTAGCGTGTGAGAGTATTATACCGGTACATTAAATTTCATTTTTGTGACATATGCATAATATGTCTAGAAACACACTGCATCGATGGTTCTTGCATCTTCGTCAATGCAGTTCTAATTACAACACAATTTTAGCTGTGTTGGTGTCTTCATTGCTGTCATTTGAGGACAGCTAATTACTCTTTTGTTGTGGGCAGTCTCTGTGCTTCGGCCTGGGACAGTCACTTGGCATCAGCATATTGTCTCGTCTCCTGCCTGTCCTTTAGTATTGTTTAGTGTGAGCTGGAGGTGGCTCTGTCCTTGTGCTGCTGTTCCCGGGGAGCTGTGAGTAAACCCTGATGGCTCTATGGAGAACAAGCTATTTATTTCCTTGGCCTCTGCCTCTCCGCTGTGTCTCTTATACCAAGAAATGTCCCCTTTTTTCATTTTCATTTCACTACAGTCTTGTTCTATGGGACAAGCCTAAAGTGGGTTCAGAACGTTTTCAGACATCTTTCAGATCTTTGTTAGGAATAAGGCTAATTCTTAAATTTGCCACTGATAACACTACAATATTACAGTGGATATAGGAATTTTAAATGTTTTGGAAAGAAATATAAAGAAATCACTCATAGTGACATAAGTATTCAGAAAAGCAACAGCTGATCAATTCACTGACCAAATATTTTAAAATGTCCTCTGTAGACTGAATCTTGATTACCTGATCACAATAATAATAATGCTTCGGTTTTATATAGCGCCTTTCTGGACACTCAAAGACGCTTTAAATTGCACTATTCAGTCACTCCATACTTGATGGTGGTAAGCTACTATTGTAGCCACAGCTGCCCTGGGGTAGATTGACAGAAGCGAGGCTACCAGTTTGCGCCAACGGCCCCTCCGACCACCACCAACCACTCACTCACTCACTACATTCGCTAGGCTTCCTGGTGTTACCAAACGGTCTCCCATCCAAGTACCGACCAGGCCCTTCCCTGCTTAGCTTCCAGGTCGAACTGGATCGAGCATAGCAAAGGCGGTATGGCCTTTTCTGGCAATGCTTGCCAAAAAAATCACATTTAGATTTTTCTCCAATATTGTGCAGTCCTAATAGTATAGTACTGTTCACACATTCATAAAGGTTTGGGTCTGTGATGAATTCCATTCAGTATTTTTTATTTTTTAAAGAATGATAAAATCATAATTTAAATATTTTAAGTAATAGACTTAGCATTTTGATAAATGTGGGGGTCTGAGTACTTCCTGAACCCTTGGTATGTGTATATGCAAGTTTCTATGGCAACCTGACGATCAAATGTAATTGGGTTACTTAACCTAACGTTGTTTTCTGTTGGAAGTAGGTTACCTTGAATTGTCCCATCTATATGACTAAATTATCCTTAAACACGTATTAACCTCGATGTTTCCCCCTCATTGCGGATTGTTCCTGGTTTGAGCTTCACTGTGGGATTACTTTATATAATGGGTCTCTAGTGACTCATCACAAATGCCTCCTCCGTTTTCTGTGAGCGCATCCAGCCCATGTAATTGTGCAGTTTTCTCTGTCTACTTTCAGGTGATTAACATTCTCATTTAAAACAAGGGAGTATCTGCATAGCTTTTCAAAGTGATATACTATACTGTAGATACAATTCACTGTTCCATCGCTGTCTGCAGAAGACTCTCCAGTTCTTTGTATTAGAGATTAATGTCATTCATATTTATATTTTAATTGGCTATGTTTTTGTTTCCAAATATGTAATAAAATTAGATTGTGAGTAGTAAAGTCACCTCATGCTTGTATGCCATTTCCAGAAAGGGAATCTGGCATTGAATAGGCTAAAGTGTGCCAAACATATGTTTGTAGATGGATTTCTGTGACACGGCTTTTTCCTTTCATTGGTGACATTTGTAGAACCTACAGTTTACCCAAATTCTACCAAAAAAGTCTTTTAAAAACTACTTTTTTATTATTCTAAATAGACTATATTGCCATAAGTTGTAATTACTGTATTTAGATTTTTTCATGTCAAACTTTATTTAAGTTTTAAATACACAAAACATGGTTACAGTGGTATTTCATTTCAAGGTTATACCAGCAGAATCCACCCCATGCTTCAATATGATATTTCCCTCTTTGCCCTTTCCCATAAGTAAGCCTCAAAGCGCACTGATAAGGGAATGGAGATTATCAGTGGCTATGTATTAACATATAGTCCCAGCTCAGATTAGATTAAGATGCAGATGAAATGCCCACCTGTATAACACTGCTTTATTCTCTGCGTGGATCAAAATGAAAAGCAATTCCTTTTTGATTTGCAGTAAATATAATGACATTTTTATTCTGATAATAGAAGCGCTGCGTTGCTTTATCATTTGCCTCCAGGTGTTTGTTTTTTAATGCTAGCACCTTTTAACAAGACTAGGTCGTCATTATCTACAACGGCGCAGTCCCATTTTTCCATCATTTTCTTAACACATGCACACGGTAATGACTTCAGTAATGAGCTGCAGTCTGCACGAGGAAGGAAGAAGCCCAGAAAGGGCAAGTGCACATCATTGTGTAAACTGCTGTAATGATCTGCCCCAGTCTGCCCAGCTTATACCGTCAGGTTTGATTCTCATACTGGGTGGGGCTTTTCTGTATGGAGTTTGTATGTTCTCCACATTGTACCCCATTGTGTCGTATTTGCCTAAACTAAAGGATGCAAAACAAACAAACAAACCTAGAGCTGGGTCTCCAGGCGCTGCACTGCCCTCTTCTCCTGACAGGTTGCCCAAGTGGTGTTAAAGGAGGTGTACTTCACAGAGGACAACTATAATTCAGGGAAATTACAGCAGTACCAACGAAAAAATGGTGAGATGGCAATTTGGCAGTATGCATTTGAGCCTCATCTATAGCTTTCAGAATGGCCAAGAAACCGACAGCACCACTCTACCCAAAATATGAGCATACAGTACCTGAGTTTAAAATAAAAGTATAACTCAACATAAAAACGCTAAGAACGCTGAAGCTTCTGTTTGTGTGTCAAAAGTAAACCGCTAACATATCTGGGATTCCTGGCATATTCCTTAATAAGCCAATGGAGATTTTAAAATCTGGAAATACTAAAATTACTGTTCACAAAATAACATTTGGACTCTACAGTGTGTTAGACATATTTACCAGTAGCGACCCGGCAGCTGATGGATTTGTCTCTTTGTTTTGTGTTTAGCTAATAGTACTCTATGGACAATGTTTGCTTCTACCCCCTCACATTGTGGATTTCCATAGTAATGTTAAATTTATAAAACTTTCCATCCCAAACTCTTTATAGTATTGTAAAAATCACAAATTGCCTCACTAGGTTTTAAAGTTCAGTTGGCATCCGTATCTTTCATTTCCTATAATCTTCACAAAGGTCAGAGTTATTGGCAGAAGTCACTGTGAACTCGGTATGTTTTACTGCCTCGTCTCCGCTCCCTCAGTCTGAGGTAGACTGTGCCTGACCCTGCTGCTGTCACCACTGCGACACATGACGGACAGCGCTGGTCTCCTTCCTCTTTATGTCTTCTGAACATTTCACTCAGCTTCAGAGCTCAAGGTCAGCTTTTAGAAGTGCATCCGCCGCATCAACCCAGGGCTCCATCTGTCCTGCCGGGCTGAATAAGACTACTTTCTACTGTACACCCTCAGTTCACTTCTTTCTCTTTAAATGTCTGTTTCCCTCCCTCCACTCCCTCTTTCTCTCGATACTGCATCCATATACAAGACACCGCATTTCAAAGCAACATCAGGTGAAGCGCGTTAAATTGAAGCTGGCCGACAACAGGAACAAGGTGTCTGGATAGACTTAGGCGGATGTTTGGGGTTGACCTTCAGTGATAATGGATGAGGAATAATGGAAAAGCCTGGTCTAGAGACCGGAAACATGCCAGCAGTGGCAACTTGACTTTTGTTATGGTCACGAACCAACACTGTTACGCAAAAAGTGAACGCAGTTGAGTATCAAATGCTTTAAATGTAGTTTCAAGCATCATCACTTTTGTGTTTTCTGGGACTTCTAAGGTCACTTCTAAGAGGATAGTCAGCTTTACAAGCTCTTCTAAAGTGAAATGTGAAATCATTCAGCATTCAACCAAGTTGTTTAACATTTTTCTCTCTTCAAAAACTTACCTGAAGAATATTTGTGCTTAATTTACAGAGGTTTGAGTCATACAGACTTCCTGAAGGCAAAAAGGCCGAAAGAGATTCTTAGAAAAGCTATTAAGTGTATTTTCTTTAAATAGACATCATTTGATTATAATTTTAAATTTGCAGACGTGCCCAAAAGCTTGTTTGTAAGACACATTTATGCATGATGTAACGTCAAATCATTTTTGTGCTGTCATAATTAAATTACTGTGGCTCTGCTTAAGTTTGCTTTTAATTTTGTTCTTTGTTCTATATGTGTAATTGAATAATGTTTGTCAATGGTATGATGTGATCAACACAGGAATTTTAATGTGGAAGCATATGATTTTTATATGATTTTTCAAGAAATTATTCTTTCTGAGGACTAAATACAGTTTAGCCTTAGATATATAATGAAATACAGACAATTTGATTAATTTAAATACAAATGGTCAACTTAGCCAGGGTATATAGTATAGGGTATAAAGTATAAAGTCAACACAGAATCCCAGTGTACTTCAAACCAGTGAACACACTGAGACAAAAATGAGTTCATCCTAAAGACAAAACCCCGAGCCACAAACGTGGCTAAACAAACATTTAGACCCTCTTGCTTGTCTTTGGTCCTCAGAGCTCTGTGGAGGCCGGTCTGCCCACTCCCTGAGGGCGGGGCCTTTCGTCTTTTTGTCCTTTTAAGGAATAGGCTTTGTAGGAGGAGATTGCACAGCCATGTTAATTTCACAACTTAATTTACCAGATCATTACTATGAATAGGGCTGAATGGAACACTGGTTATCTCTTCTGTCTTACATCTATGATGAGGACGCATACCTTGACTGAGCTGGCTCCATGTTTATAGAGAATGGTTTTAAAACTTTACCCATGTTGTCTTCGTGTGGATACAGCCTTAGAACAGCAAAGGTGTTTACCAACAGATGAAGAGTTGCCGTTAATAGAGGGGACGGCTTAGCCAAGTTTACCCCCTCCCAGTGGTCTTTATCTAGTCTGAGCTGGAAACTTTAGTGTAGCTGACGAAGCCTTTCAGATGTGATGTGAAACGTCCTACACTTCAACTACAGAGTACACAAGATGACTCAAGAACCTTCCTCGAAGATGTGAAGTCAAACTTCATGACTAATATTGAATAATAAAATAGTCCGCATGTAGGTCGCAGATGATAGTATCACATAAATACCGGTATCTCTCACATTTTCTGGCTATACTTTCATGTTGGTAACCTGCTTTGAACTGCGGTGGTTGTGGAGGCCTGGGAGGCTCGTCTTAATTTTAATTTAAAGGTTCTCAGAGGAGATGAAGAGATGCTCCTGGTCATCAGCTAATTACCGTCTAGCATTTATTTTCTCTTGGTTTTAAGGGGCCTAATTTGTCCAGAGAAACACACACATCCGCACACACACACCAGCCATGGTAACACCCGCCTCAGCAGTTTCCTTCCAGGACACCTCACTAATAATTTATTTATGACAAATTTCTCACAAAGCCCTGACGCTTCACAAATCTAGCGTATGGGAGACTGGACGTGGTCAAGGCTGTGTGTCGGTTTATTGACCCCTGGCTCTTTGTGGCTTCGTTGTGGTTGTAATCGTTGACGGGCAGTGAACGGAGGAACCTTTGTGCCATAAACCCATGTAATTTCAAGGTTCAACTTTACTTTTTCGTCTTCAGTAGCCTATGGAATATGTTGATACACATGATACTGTCATCCCACTATAAGATTTCTCTATATCCATATATTTACAGTTGGGTTACATGCATAGTTACAGTGCACACATAAAACTTGGGGGTCTTTAACAAGACAGATGCTGAGGGGAAGCTAGGAAACAGAATATAGCTTATGTGTTGGCATGTTGCACCGAATTTACAATTTGTATGTACTGTATGTACTGTGTTATCGCGTCAAATCTGATATGTAAATGAGAGAATACTGCGCAAGTCAAAAATGTGCTTCGTAAATGACACCCATAAAGTACTAAATGCATTTTCATCAAGAACGTTTTTTTCAGGACTGGTGTGATCAACATAGCTACAGGTACGACAAAAGTCTTCAAGTCTTATGAACTTCAAAAACAAACAAAGGGGCCTCATTTTTGAAGAGAAAATAAATCATTTCAACACAGGACAATGGCGTCATTCATTTGTGGTAAAAAAAAAAAAAGTCAACCATTTGAATGGAATACCATGCCCATGATTTTTCTGTGCCACCATCAAATAAACAATTACACACCACACAGTTACATCCACAGGAGGCAGGGTGGGGAATGTCTTGTACCCCACAGCACAATGGCAATATGCAAAGACAGCATGCAAAGGAGATCACATTGCCAATGTGTCCAAAGATGCAGGTGTAACTTCCAAGTTATTGGAAGATTTGGATGAAAAGTCTATCCTTCTAATTGTAGTCAAATGTGTTGGCTCTGTTGCTTCTATCACCTAGTAGAATAATTAAATGCACACTGAGTTGAGACTTTTCTCTCCCTAATAGCCTACAGAATGTATTTAAAATACTATTCTGCAGCCAATATTATAGTGTCACTTTAATTTAGCTGTTTGGTTTTGCAATTCAGGTCATAACTCAGTTTGTGTAAAACTAGCAGCGACGTTTATAGCTTCCTATTTAATATAGCCTCGAGCTGAATCCTCCTTTAATATACAGCATCAATATAAAGCTGGCGAGGACAAGTCAAATACAGTGGCAATGAGGCAAATCGAGCTGCTCAAAATGCTCCGACAGACAGCTGAGAATGGTAGACAGAGATAAGCATCTGGAAGTGAGAATGTCGAGATGTCAACAGCATTGTAACCACATGATCATATCAGGCCTATCGACAGTCAGATGTGTCGGGATCTGCTCTGCCTTTGTGGACGTCTGGTGTTTTTTTCTGCTCAGAGCCACAATGAGTCAGTCTCACGCTGGGCTGATTGAATGTCACCACAGTCTCTCTCTCTCCGTCTCTCAGATCTCTATCTTTCCGCATGTAGAATGTGCACAAGAGCCGTCCAGGGAGGAGATTAGGCCGATGTCTCTGTGCTGTCAATTTGGACAGCAGCTGCTTTTCTCTGTATTTCCTTGCCTAATAAGATAAATAAGTAGCTCAAAATGCTCCAAAGATTTTAAAAGAGTCAAACAATAGTATTAACAGTCGTTGCGGTACTGTATTTGTATGGTTTTACTTGAAAAACTGCATTTTAAATATAGCATTTGCTTTTTTTTGAAGAATATTGGGCCCCATTCATGAACATCTTAAAATCCGTACTTACGAAAGCAGTACTAAAAGAGTAACTAAACACCAAATCAAGTTTTTTTTTACTGATAAACTGTCTCAATGGGTGTCTCATAGTGTTGTCCACTGGTCCCTGGCATTATTCTGACATTGTAGCGCAAACATGTGTAAAATCCTAACTTTGGCCTGAAAACGAATGGGTTGCGCCCCCTTCAGGGTTAACTCTGCTACTAAATTATAATTTCCTGATTGGCTGGAGAGTGTCCACAGCCTCCACAGAACGTCATAAGCCACACCAGCTCCACACATCGTCATCAGGTGCTGCCCATTGTCCTGCCCCTGTACCTGTGGTTTATAACCAAGTCCCTCCCACGCAATCTGTCTGCTGTGATTGTGCCAATGCAAAGGCCCACACACTCACCCCCCGCATGTCACCCCCAAACTTCAGAGACCGCCTCTTTCACAGCACTTTTTGACTTTTGTTTGTGGGTAGGGAAAGGCTTTGGCACGCCCGTTTACTTACTCTTTAAGTAGGGAAAATACTCCGCAGGAGACTGCACCTGGGTTCTGAAGTTGGTGAATCCCAACTTGGAAGCGTGTGTGTGTGAGGACTAATTAGCATATGTCACCGCCTATCATTCACCATGTAAGGACAAAAAGTGCCGTGCACTGCAGGCAGCAGAGGTGGATATGAATGTCAACACGAATCCAAAGCTAATAACCAACAAAACACCAAAAGGAAATAATCTCAGCCATCGGCGATTAGCGCTCAACGACTCACCTAAACCTTTGGGCACACGACTTTGCTCTCATTGCAAAATATTGAAATAGATATAACCTGTACAATGCATCCCTTAAGTAGATTCGGCAGCAGCCACGTGACATCTGCATAGCTCACCGAGGAGAGCGTGCGCCTTTGTTAATACAAGTTTGTAAGATTGAGGCCGATCTGTGTGCGCATTTTATTTGTGAACGGCGGCATTCAAAAGTTTTAGCACTCATACATTGGTACTTTACTTGCCATTAATAAAAATAAAAATAATACTACCAAATTTTTTCCGGATAAAACAAAGCATCTGTTATTTATTAAAATTATGCCTACATTCTGGAATCAATAAATACATGATTTAATATGTACAAATATTTCTGACTCAGAATGTTGGGTTCCATCAGGAGGATGATGAGTCCTCCTGGCTGTTCTCAGGATTTGTTCAGAGGAACATTTTCAGCTAAAAACATGTTGTGTGACTGCCTAAAACCTTCGAAAGAACGTGTCGTGAATGAGGCCGATTATTTTTAAGCACTGCTCTCACCTTTACTGACAGACGAATTGTCACCCTATTTGCCACTTGCTTTCAGCACGCAGCATGTTGGTTGGTGCTACTTAATTCATATGACAGTATCATGTTAGTTAGTTAGTTAGTTAGTTTATTTGAGCAGTTAACATTTTTCTTCCTCCAATGTTTCACAATCATACAGTTAATGGAAGCTCAAAAGGGAGTAGACTGAAGCAAAAGCTTATAAGTGCCTACCCCTTGTTCATGTAAAATTACATTTGCAGTTAATGATGATACAGTTATACATTGCTTTTACATTTTTATCAAACAGTAAACAATCCTTCCTGAGTATTATGTATTAGTTTCAAAACTATATACGTGTACATGTCTGTGAGTTAACGTTTATCCTACTGTAGCTATACTCGTCAGTATACAATCAGCAGCCTTAGTTTACAATTTGCAGCACTGGCAAATAAAGAGGTTTTAGCATTTCACATTTGACAAATAACAAAAGTAATAACTTATGGTTAATGTCATTGATCATAACAATTATAACAATTATCCTTCTTGTCATTATCAATGGATGAATATTCGTTTTCATATTATATAGGCATGTTAAGACATTTTGTATTCTGCCATCTTGCCTCGTTGTCATTACTATCCACTATTTATTGTTATTATGAAAATGGCATGCCCAAACTGTAAACCCTTTCTAGTGTGTTGCGTTAAAAAGCCAGAGTGTATAGTGGCCTGTTGAAAGTGGGTGGACGCCCTCAATCAACAAGTCCCCACCCAGCTGCCCTGAGACTTGGTGGATGATGTTTACCTCCTGCACTGTGCGGTGCATCAAGAAGACGAGGCCCCATGTGCCCGTCGAGAGGGGGGACCCCTAGCCAACAGATCCATGTCTCGCCTACCCCAAGTTACCATTGTATGATTAGAGTAGTTATAGAAATGACAACGGAGCAACAGCAACAGCAACAGTTAAATTTATTTCTTCTATAATTTGGACAAACTTGATGGTGCCCAATTGAATCTTACAATTAGAACTTGATTTAACTTGCGATTAATCGTCAAAATATTAGAAAAAAAATATATGTATATTCATTGTAATGACTTTAAGGTTACATTTTGTCATATGTTGCAAGAACCATTTCCGTATATTTCCTTTTAAATTGTTTGATATTATCACACTCCTTGATTTCCACTGACAACTTATTCCATAATCTTATTCCAGATACCGAGACAGAAAAGCTTTTCTTGTTGTTTGTATAAATACAGACTTGAAGGACATTTTATTTCTTAGATCATAAACACCTTCATTTTCACTAAAAAGCCTTTGAATATTTCCTGGTAACAATTTATTCTTGGCTTTAAACACCACTTGTAATGTTTGAGAGGAGACTAAATCTGAAAATTTGAGTAATCTTGATTTAAGAAACAAAGGGTTGGTATGTTCTAAATAACTTGCTTTATGCACATGGCGTATTGCTCTCTTTGAAGTATGACTAATGACTGCAGATTAGTTTTATAATTATTTCCCCATACTTCTGTGCAGTAATTGAGATATGGCAAAACCAGTGAACAGTAAAGAATATATAACGATCGCTGATCTAAAACCTGCCTTGCTCTACTAAGGACCGCAACACTTTTTGACACTTTTTTTGCACATACTTAATATGTGATTTCCAGTTAATTTTATTGTCCATAATGACCCCCAAAAATCTAATTTCGTTCACTTGTGTTATATTTGTGCCATCCATTGATATAGTAATTTCTGCATTATTTGCACTGTTTCCAAAATACATACATTTTGTTTTATTCATGTTCAAGGATAATTTATTTATATTGAACCACATTCTTATTTTGTTAAATTCTGTAGTTACATCTTGAACTAATTTTTGCAGGTCCGAGCCAGAGCAAAACAGATTAGTATCATCCGCAAACAATATGGGTTTTAATATCGATGACACATGGCACAACTCATTGATATATAAAATAAAGAATTTTGGTCCCAATACAGAACCCTGTGGAACTCCACAATTGACATTTAAACATCTAGATCTATATTCTCCCAATCTTACAAACTGTGTTCTTTCACTCAGATAGCTCTTCACCCATTGTAAGGCTATACCCCTGATACCGTAGCGTTCTAATTTTCTAAGTAGAATTGTGTGATCTATAGTGTCAAATGCTTTGCTTAGATCCACAAAAATTCCGATTGCATGAAGTTTTTGATCAAGAGAGGATGATATTTGTTCAACTGTATCAATAAGTGCCATGGCTGCGGAGCGCTTAGCCCTAAAGCCATACTGACACTCCGATAGTAAGCTATATTTATTTATAAATTTTTCCAGTCGTGTATTGAAGAGTTTTTCAAGAATTTTGGAGAATTGCGGTAACAACGAAACAGGTCTATAATTATTAAAAGTATGTCTGTCTCCTGATTTGTACAGTGGTAACACTTTAGCGATTTTCATCTTATTAGGGAATGTACCCGTCCTAAAAGATAAATTACAAATATATGTTAGTGGTTTTGATATACCCTCAATTACCTTTTTGATTACTGACATATCAATATCGTCGCAGTCTTTTGATCTCTTATTTGCACATTTGTGTACTATTGCTATAATTTCATTTTCTTCTACCATTGATACAAACATAGAACTCAAATTACGTTCAGTCAGATGTTCCTTCCACCCATCTGGTGGACCTGAATCAGGTATTTTGCCTGCCAAGTCAGAACCCACGTTCACAAAATATTTATTTAGTTTCTCAACAACAACATTCATATTGCTGTTGTCTTTGTTGTCAATATGAAAAAAATGTGGAAAGCTCTTTTGTGTTCTACCTTTGTTTATCACAGTGTTTAAGATTTTCCAAATTTCCTTAATGTTGTCTTTGTTCCTATGCAGCAGCCTACCGTAGTATTCTTTTTTACTAGTCCTTAATATGTTTGTTAACTTATTTTTGTAGGTTTTATACTTAATTTCCGATTCCTTTGTTTTTAGTCTTATGAACGCTTTGTACAGTATGTTCTTCTTTTTGCACGCATTCTGTAAACCTTTCGTCATCCAAGGACATTCATTATACTTAGATTTTTTCCATATTGATCGGACTGGACAATTTTTATCATACAATTTTTTAAAAATATCTAGAAATGTATTGTAAGCACTGTTTACATCATTGTCATTGAGGACACTCACCCAGCTTTCATCTTTTAAATTGTTTTTAAATGCATCTAAAGACGCCTCTGTTCTAACTCGACTGTACTCCCTATTATGTGTAGATCTTTGAGTCACTTTGTAATTATTTTCATATACAGTAAACACCGGAAGGTGGTCACTGATATCACTCAGTAAAATTCCACTTACTGAGTGATTTGACAAATTATTTGTAAAAATATTATCCAGGAGAGTTGCACAGTGAGATGTTATTCGTGTTGGTCTAGTGATCACTGGATACAAATGCATGCTGTAGATTGTATTAATAAAATCATTTATCATTTTGTTATTATTTGTATTCAGCAAATCAATATTAAAATCTCCGCATATAAAGACTGTTTTGTTACTTGTTATGTACATTCTCTCAAACCATTCTTTAAATTGTTCTATACCAGACCTCGGGGATCTATATATACAACTAATGAGTGCATGCTTATGTTTTTCATCATATATTTCAACTGTTATGCATTCAACCAAGTTGTTTACAGCAAGTGACATTTTATCTATAACTTGAAATTTGAGATTGTTGCTCACATATAGACCCACACCTCCTCCACCTTTATTTTCCCTATCCAAATGAACAAACTCATAACCTTCAAGGTCAAAATTCATATCCTTATCTGGGTTAATCCATGTTTCGGTAATTGCAATAACACTAAAGGGTTGCGTAAATTGACTCAGGTAACATTTAATGTGTGAAAAGTTTGCATGTAGGCTTCTAGCATTGATATGGATCAGTGAAAATTTCTCATCCTTGTTTATACTCTCATATTTCTCCTCAGAATAATAACGGCAGTTATCATTGATGTGATTGAAAAAATTATTGTCCGGATCAATGTTATTCTCCACATCATGTGCATTGTAATCTGTGTACTCAAATGCCTGTAATTCCATATTCTCATGCTGCTTAACCCAAAGTGTTAAATTTTTATCTTTTCAGATGTGAGATTATCGAGTCCTTCTAGTTGTGACATGGTGTATGTTCATGAGTCCAGTTGAGTCTTTACCTTCACACTTGGTCACAGTTAACAGTACTGATCCAGTTCCTCAATTTTCCTCACGACCATCACTTTAGCTTCTTCAGGTGGGCCATTAAGCTTGATGTATACCTTACAGTTCATGGACCATGTGTTTAGGATTTTCTTCATTTTCCTCAAGTAACGCGCTCTTTTTGCGATATCAGCGTTAATCTTCGTCAGATGCTCATTGATATAAACATCCGTGCCTTTGAGCTTCCTTCCTTCTTTCAGGAGTGCAATCTTGTGTTTTCTGTTCGCAAAGCGTATTATGACTGCTTGCTTGTCGCTGTTGATCCTTTTCGGGAGTGTGTGGCAAGCCTCGATGTTCCCACAGTCAAAGCGAATCCCTTTCGACTGAAGGAAGACAGCCACCTGCTGCTCCGTGGAACGCGCATCCATCTCACCGCCGGGGTCCCCAGCGCTGGTCGCTGCCACCGCTCTCGCATACGACCTGGGATTGTTCATGCTCCAATAAACATTTGGACTTCTTCATGATTGGCAACCGTTACACTATGTGTTCCTTGTTCATTTACACTTAGTCCAGAATATACAACTGCCACAAAGCATGAGTCGCTTAACAACTTGTGAAGTGGCACATCTGAATTTATAATCATTACTGAATTTGATCAAATGTACGATATCAAATTTCATATTTTTTTTATTGCAGAACATGGGATGTGCACATTTATAGACTGCACTCCAGTCTTAACTTTTGAAGGCAAGTTTCAGAATAAATCTACAACCTTCATATTTTATTTAAACACATGAATAGTAAATGGTGATGCAGCCTAAGCCCAGCTGCAGTGATAAACAGCGGCCATAAATAAAAATTGAGCATTAAGTATTGTATGCACCCTATCTGTAGCTTTTCACCTTGTTGAACTAACCCATGATTTACGACTGCCATCAATTTTATATGCAAGGCTTCGCTTTTACGTTTGCTTGTTTCCACAGTTTGCAAAAGCCTGAATATGGATATGCCCTGCGCCTTAAATCAACCCAGCACTATAAAAACAAAGCCCTTGGCAAAAATGAGAAATATGTATGAAACTCTCATAAATTAGCAAACTTTACCGCCTGGTGTAAAGTGGAATTTTAAATCTTAAGTTAGTGGAGAGTAGGCACCCTAAAAATCAATAATTGGTGAAAAGATATCACAATCACAATTATGGCGGGTAATTATAGGGGTAATCGTTGCTGTAGTTTAGTTTAGTTGTTTAAGTATACATTCTGCTCAAAAGGAGTGGGCCGATGCAAAAAGCTTATGAGCGCCCACCCGTAAAATCAACTGCTCATCATTGCTTCTGCTGCTAGAAATCAAGTGATTTGTGTGATTTCATTACCGGATTTCCCTGGCTGGTGTACTCTTTGTGCTGGTCCCATGCCTGAATAAATTGAGAGGTGTGTCTGGTGGATAATATACAGTGGACACCTGAACTGAAAGCCTAACGAAAGTACAATGCAATCGTTATGTCACTCGAAGAGCACCAATTAGATGTAAAATGCTGGTTCAGTAAAAACCCTCTATAGGCGATGTAGTCTTTAATATTAAAAGCGTGTTGTCAGTTTTTTGGGAAAGAAGTGGCATCACATTTAAATTAATTAGCTGCATTTGGCTCACGCACCATTCTGTTACCTCCAGCGCACAAACATATATAATGAAGTAAAAAGCCGGCAGCTACAGCTTAGACTGAGCAGCCGGCGCCAGAGGGACCTTATTAAAGCAAACCATTTAAACTGCTTTTTGTGCTTCTTCTTAGAGAAAATGCCATCCTTTTCCAGCCAGGATGCATACTTGCAGTTGAAAGACTGAATGATTGCCGAACAAAAGGTGCAGATGCCAAAACCAGAGTGGTTGGCAAATGCCGAACATTTTTAGTGGTTACCTCAATGGTAACTTCATGTCTTTTCAATTCACTGCGAGTACTTGTTGAGCCAGTGTTTAAAACATAAAACATTTGGAAGCAAAAGTATCAATTCTCAAGGTATTCCTCAAGGGCTGAATGCTTTAGTAGCTCAAAAATGTCCTAAGGCTACATAAGGGAACAAAGTACCTTGAAAACAAAATAAGTTAAAAAAACAAATCTTTGTTTTTTTAGAAAGGCAATAAAAGAATATCATCATCCTAAAATACTGAACAAAATCATCAAAGCGTTTAAACTGTTAGCCTCGGGGATAATAGACCTCTGTTAAAGCATCACTGCGGAACACTTCAAATGATAAGTTATAACTAATCTGGACAAAAATGCTGACAAATAAACTTAACATGTTCCAAATGCTCGTTTTGTAGAGACTGAACCTAATGACAAGACTGCACTGATCTTTCCGAAATTCAAAAACATATCTAGACAGACCATGTCCATGTACCAGGGCAGCAGCGTTCTGACGACACAGAACATGAGGATGACCAGGGACTACGACCTGTGCACTTGCAATCAGATTTAGAAACACAGGTGTTAATGTAGTTTAGCTGCGACTTCTCGTAAATTGTGCTTCACACAGTGTGACCAAGCTGCCAAGTTGCTGTATAGAGAAATGTAGAAATGGGTTTGATCAAGTGTTTGTGTTTACAGATTCGACCTGTCTAAGGATGTCTATAAAACTGCAGGGAATGTACTCGCACTTTGCTTCTGCATCAGAATGTCGTGTGTTTCCTGTAGCGAGTGAAGCCCACGTAGTGTAAGATGTAGTTTGTGTTGGATTAAAATGTAGGGACTTATCAGCAGGTACACACTGATAGGGCAGCGGTTTGACTGGGAGCTATCGGACTGAAGCGTGATACAGCTGCTCCAACATTATCGCCACTGACCTTCTGCCGTGAAAAAAAAAAAAATCTCTTGCATGTTTATAAGAGCAGGAACTTCAGCCTAGTGCTGTTTCATTTTCAGCTTTACTTGAGTAATCAGTGTAAATTTTGACTACATATTTTTTATTTTAGTTTTAGTCTTTTGACGAAAATGTAATTTAGTTTTAGTCAAGATTTTAGTAAAATGTAAATGATTCTCCTCTTTTTTAATCTAGTTTTTCTTGACTCAAATTTCATGTTAATCGTTGACTAAATGTTAAATTCATGTAGTCCATGTTACATTTATTATAATACAATTCTATTTTGTCAGGGTCCACTGCTTCATAGAGCTTCTCCCACATGGACAAGGGATCAGATTTGTTCCTTTTGCATTTAATATTAATGGCGCTTTTAATTTTATTTAGTCGACAAAATGGACATTTTAGTCCAGATGAATTTAGTCTCATGAACTTCTTTTAGTAGTTCTAGTTCTAGTGTTGTAGTTGGCAAAAGTCTGATTAATATTGCAGATCAAATTACTTTAGTGCTGCAATATTTTTACTTTATATTTCACAATATGAAATGGCATCTCCACATCGTTTGTGAAAAGGACAAACTTTTAGCAAACTTTTATCACATTTTACGTGAAGGATTAAACCTTAGATAAACACCAAGCAACGACAAGAACAACATAGGCCTAACACAGTTAAAAAAGCATTTGTTTTGTACTAAATAAGTCACTGCATACCTTGTGTTTTTCTGGTGCCGTGTTGAACTGGCAAAACCAACGGTGGTGTGGATTAAAATGAATCAGTGACAGCTCAAGATTGATTTTTATGACTTAATAAACTTAAAAAACTCACCCAACTTGCAGCGCAAGTTAATTACTTGATCAAAGAAGATAAATCATTAGCTTCTATTAAAATAGTTTTAGAACAAACCAAAAATATCAGGTATTTGTTACAGGACAAGGTGGATTATTGCTAGAAACCAGATTAATGAACATCCCAAAAAACATGTTAGTTTTCAGTTTATCTAAACCTAACAACCACTGGACCACGGTTGGTTTGTTGAATGATGTGAAAGAACGGGTTTGCAATGATGAAGGTCTCAGGACCGAAACGTTGACCTAATCCTAATAAACTATTTTTGCAAGGTTGGCAGTGTGCGGGAAGTATTATTTTTGGCTCTTTTGCTTTATAAAATGAGCCATTGCTAATACTGGCTTTACAGGTGCTTTATCCAATCACTCTTGTATCTCCATCACAGAGTTGCATTATTGTATGAATAGCTGGAGGATATGATTAGACCCGGTGTCAAACCCGTTTTTTAAAACATTCTATGGATCCTTTAAAAACGAACTTTTAAACATGATGAATTGCTCTCTTCAGACTGGGGTCTACCCTGCTGCCTTTAAGGGGGCGGTGGTGAGGCCTCTACTGAAGAAGAGCAATTTGGACTGTAATGATTTTAACAATTTTAGACCGGTATCCAACTTACCATTCTTAAGCAAAATCTCTACATTCTGGAATCAATAAATACATGATTTAATATGTACAAATATTTCTGACTCAGAATGTTGGGTTCCATCAGGAGGATGATGAGTCCTCCTGGCTGTTCTCAGGATTTGTTCAGAGGAACATTTTCAGCTAAGAACATGTTGTGTGACTGCCTAAAACCTTCGAAAAGAACGTGTCGTGAATGAGGCCGATTATTTTTAAGCACTGCTCTCACCTTTACTGACAGACGAATTGTCACCCTAATTGCCACTTGCTTTCAGCACGCAGCATGTTGGTTGGTGCTACTTAATTCATATGACAGTATCATGCTCCAATAAACATTTGGACTTCTTCATGATTGGCAACCATTACACTATGTGTTCCTTGTTCATTTACACTTAGTCCAGAATATACAACTGCCACAAAGCATGAGTCGCTTAACAACTTGTGAAGTGGCACATCTGAATTTATAATCATTACTGAATTTGATCAAATGTACGATATCAAATTTCATATATTTTTTTTATTGCAGAACATGGGATGTGCACATTTATAGACTGCACTCCAGTCTTAACTTTTGAAGGCATGTTTCAGAATAAATCTACAACCTTCATATTTTATTTAAACACATGAATAGTAAATGGTGATGCAGCCTAAGCCCAGCTGCAGTGATAAACAGCGGCCATAAATAAAAATTGAGCATTAAGTATTGTATGCACCCACCTTTTTAGCTTAGCTTTTAACTGACAATTATTAATTTAGTCCTAATGATATATTGTGTGTGTGTGTGTGTGTGTGTGTATGTATGCATGTGTGTATGGATGTATGATGTGGGGCGTATTGTTTTAAATGTTATCTGTAAAGCACTTTGTGATACCTTTCGGTATGAAAAGCGCTTTATAAATAAAGTTTGATTGATTGATTAGAAATTGCAATGTGTAATAGTTTTTAGAAACAATAAAGGATTTGCTCAAAAGCTGCTTCTTTAATATATAAGAGTAAGAGTCTCTGTATCCCTGTGTTGCCCTGCTGTATCAGAGGTGCACATCCAATATGCTCGGTGCTGGAGTGAGGATTATCTGCCTCCTCAGGTTCAGTCCGTGTCCTACAGTTCTGAGACATCCATCTCCCAGCTGTCGATCAGAGCCTGGCATGTGTCTCCATTAGCACCTCGTGTTTTCCATCTATCCCACCCAACCCATCCATTGCTTAGTGTCACAGGGCCTTAATTGGGCATGGTAATTATCCAATCCCGCAATATTAAGTGTCCTATTTGTGGAAATGTGGTTGGCGAAAATGAATAGTTATTGATCAGCTGCACTGACATTCAACTTACTCCTCTTTGCACATTAGCCTAAGCATTGATTGCTGGCAGCGCTTCCTGTGTGCAATACTGAGCATCGACCGGGCGTCCTGATGTGCGGTCCAGGCTTGACCATTAGAACTATCCATTATCACAGAAGCTGTCCACAGGCTGACACTGGGGCCTGCCGGGAGCCACGGAGCAGACAGCGTTCTGACTGTGCGCCTCTGAGGCAGATTCTCCATGTTTCTGTCTGCAAACTTCTGCATAATTAATCACACCAGGCCAATACTCCTGTGCAGAGGTGAGGCAATGTGTTTATGTCTCTGTGCGGCACTGTTGCTAACTGGCCCACGTCTGGGGGAATAGTGTCTCAGGAGGTAGAGCAGTCGTCCTGTCACCTTAATGTTGGTGGTTTGGATCCTAGTTTCACTCATTTATTAATGTGGGGTCTGCTTCACTGCTCGCCACCTTGATGAAAGAATAACATTTATCTCTAATATCCCCACATTGGGTATTTTTTTCTCCCAGTAAATTAAACAAAATACAAGGATTCATTTAATAATGGGTGTTTTTATTTATATTAAAAAAACGTAACAAAAACATGGGTTTTTACTGTAGGCTCGTCTCTTCTCACACCAGAGATATTGTTACTTTGCATTGACTACATTAATCAAGTACTCTTCCAGATGCTTCACTTAGGCAAAAAAGAGAGAAGAACAACACATTGTTGCTGTTTAGCTGATCATGATGAGTGTCACAGTGTGACTGTATAAGAACAGTAAAGCACTTTATTTGTCATTGGACAATGGACATACATTACCAGCTTTTCCCAACCTTTTTGAGCCATGGCACATATTTTACTTTAGAAATATCACAAGACACACCACCAAACAAAAATGTCACAAAACGATTCAATCAATTTGCTTATTAAATGTTTTGTTGAACACAAAGCTGATATTCTCGCAGGAATTGAAGAAAGACATGCAGTTGATCAGGTGAAATTGGATAAGCACACCTGATGATCTCTCACAGCACACTTATGGGCCACGGCACACTGGTTGGGAAAGACTGTTAAAAAATATCATTTTGGGGAAGATCACAGTGTTATTTTACTGCCTCACTTAGTTCAGTATTATGAAGTTAGTATTATTTATGGATTTTGTTCTTGAACCCACATAGACAGACAACAATTCACTCTCATTGCCATTTACAGTCACCAGTCCAATCACAGTGAAGCAATACAGAGTAGAATGCAAATACATGGATTTTATTGAAAGACTACAATGAGTACTTATAATGTAATCACAAAGGATGTCCACAGGCTGACACCGCTGCCTGCTAGGAGACAGAAAGTAGACCAGAGCAGAAAGCACATCCTCCATGTTTCTGCAAACTACTGCATAATTAATGAACTTAAGCCTATATTCCAGGGCTGCGGTTCAACTTGGAATATGAATGAGTGCTTCATGTTGGGAGTTGTTGTTTTGAACTGGCAACAATATGAGAGTTTTACAGTTTGCGTCAACTGGGGGGTTGTCCCTGAGGCGTTCAGTGCTGGCCTGTAGAAGTACATACAAATGTGAACTCATGAAGCGGAAGGTGAGCAGCCGAGCCATGTGGTGCAAACATAACAATCTCTCTTTGAATGTGGAGAAGATTGTTGTGGACTTTTGGAGAACACACATCCAGCATTCTACTCTGACAATCAATGGTGCTGCTGTTTAGAGTGTAACGTACCCATCGCACATTCTCTTTAGTGTACTGCCTTCAGGGAGGAGACTGCAGAGTCCACGGACCACGTCCCGCAGACTGAAGGACAGCTTCATCAACAAGTTGTCAGAAAGCTGAACTCGCTCCCTCCCTTGTCCTCTGTTTTCACATGCATTCAGATACTGTCATGCAAAAAGTCCCCACTCACTCATCTGTTCCATCTTACTGAGATTTGAAATGTTTTAGTCATGATTTTTCTAAGTTACTTTCATTTTACCCTGTTTTTTTCTCACTTGCTGCAGCCCTGTTGCATTATGTGCACTTGAGAAACACTTTGAAAACCTTAATAGTTGGGGCGCCAGTTTCAGCCAGTTCCAAAAGTAGCTGGTTAGGGATTACTGCAACCTTAACAGCAGAATATTAATTCCATGTACCCCTGTTCATGTGTTCATTTAGATGGCAAAAAAGGCATAAACTAATGATTTTACCTGGTTCTTCCAATATCTTGTTTTTTTATTCTCTTATATTTTGTTACTCATCAATAATTTTGCCCAAAAGCAACAGCATTGAATACCACGTTATTGATTTTATTCACTAACCTTATAACCTTTTTGAGGAATGGTTAGTATTTTCTACCTTTATTCCCATTGGGACTTAGTGATCATTCTCAAGCCCTCACTTGTCCTGCTCCTGTCACTCACACATCTCCATATGTCAATGATCTGTTGCCGGTGGGCCTTAGTGATAAGATACGTCATTCAAACAGCCGATAAATGTGTGAATAGACACCTTCTGGAAAAGCTGAAGGGTCAGTGCTGCCAGAGCAAGTCAATGGATCGACCTGACAACATGACAAAATCAACATTTGACCAAAGATCAATGCATGGATTTGAATGTTAATGAGATTGAATAAAAATCGAAATGATGAATAGATGCCACAAGCGAGGTCCAATAAAAGAAAGAAATCTATTTGTTTTTTTACTTTCTGAGGTTGCAGAATGTGCAGTGATTCATTTATTGATTTGTTGTTACACAAGTTATTCATTTATTATGACTTGGGAATGGCACAAAGAATATGTGACCTTCTTTGACTGGATTTCTGACTAGAAACACTATCTTACAAGAAGTTACTTTTCTGTCCTCTTCGTACCAGTTCACATCTTGTGTTAAAAAAAATCCAACCTTAAAGGAACAGGCCACTGTTTTTCCATACTGAGATATGTTCTTACCTGAGCTTAGACGATTTGATGCGTACCTGTCTGGTCTTTATGTGTGCCCTCAGTCACGCAAAAAGACCAAAGATGTTGTTAGCATTTGGCCTCTCCCAGCATATTCCTATGGCTCCAAACAGGGGTGAAGTTGGAAGCGACCACGCTTTTCCATGGGCACGCACAAAGACCAGACAGGTACACCTGAACTCGTCTAAGCTCAGGTAAGAACATACCTCAGTATGAAAAAACGGTGTCAGATTCAGATTCAGATTCAGAAGACTTTATTTCTCCCCGAGGGGCAATTCATTTGCAGCTTCCCAGCCAAATGTTTGTCCATCTCATAAATACAGTACATAGAAGAATAGGCCTAACACATACAAAATAAAATAAGTCAGCAAGATAACAAAAACCTGGAGCCATAATCGATCTAAGACGACACACTAATGATTACAATGAGATTCATCCTTGTTTAGAAGCTTAATACCTGAAGGTATGAAAGACAACAGATAACGATTCTTTGTTGCTCGTGGCACATTATAGCGCTGCCCAGAGGGCATCAACAGAAACTCAGAGGACAGAATGTGCTCTGGTTGGCTCATGATTTGTTTGGCCTTATCAGTAGCTCGCTTCTTCCAGAGTGAACGTAAGTGGCGACACGGTACCGTGGCGACACGGTAGTACAGTGGTTAGCGCTCGTGCTTCACAGCTAGAAGGTCCCGGTTCGATTCCCACCAAGGCCAGGGCCTTTCTGTGTGGAGTTTGCATGTTCTCCCCGTGTCTGCGTAGGTTTCCTCCGGGTACTCCGGTTTCCCCTACCACTAAAAACATGTACAATAGGCCAGGATGAAAGAGAGTGTGTTTGAGAGTGCGCATGGGGGACGACGGATGGAAATTAGCCCAAGGCTACAATCCGGTGTGGCTTGTTCATTAACTTGCACTGTCCCTACCAAATAAACCAATAAACTAAGTCCTTCAGCTGGACTCCTATAATTTTAGAGCAGCTTTTTACAATGTTGTGCAGACCATTCTGTTTTTTTTTACAGACAATCCATTGAACCAACAAATGAAAAAAAAATGTCATAAGACTTTCAATAAAATAATTGTAAAAGTTACATAAAAATGTGTCACAGACATTAAAAGAATGGAGCTTCCTTTTGTGTGTCCTCAGTCACGCAAAAAGACCAAAGATGTTATCAGCATTTGGCCTCTCCCAGTATATTCCTATGGCTTCAAACAGGGTGAAGTTAGATGCAACCACGCTCTTCCACGTGCACGCACAGAGACTAGACAGGTGCATATAAACTTGACTAAGCTCAGGTAAGAACATATCTCAGTATGGAAAAACGGTGGCCTGTTCCATTAAAAATGAATAATTATCAAATCATTTATAATCTGTTATTCGGGTGAATTAGGAATGGGTGGTTATTGACTTCAATAATTTCACAAAAATACACAAAATGGTAACAGAATGCTGCTTAGTATATTGTCAATAGCTTTGTTTCAAAACATATTGACAAACACATCTGACATTATCCCCCTAAAGGCTCTACACTTTGTTTCTTACCTTCTCTGAACACATGCTGCCTTTGGCATTAGGATGAACATTGTCAATGTTAGTGAAATAAATAAAGTTTGGGCTCTTGTCTTGTCTGCTAAACCTGGGGATCTTAAAGTGTGGTACTCCGGGTCATCACCATATATAATGCATAATGCATTAAAAATAAGTTTCTGGTTTAGATATTGTAAACATTCGATTGTTTACAATATCTATGTTTACGAAAGTCCGATTTGGGCTCATTTGACCCTTTACACAATCCTACTGAAGTCAGATTACTTATTGACTTTATAAACAGTACAATCATTGCATTTTCAGAAGTAATTTTACTTGAAGATAATGCTCACAGTACAGGAAAAAATGCAAGATGAGGAAGTTGTTTTGAATTTTATTATGCATTATTCAGTATGATAATTCTGTGTATGCATAACTCATGATTCCTGGTGCAAAGGTGCCATCAGGAAAAGCTGACAACGAAGGTTTAGCAACTTTAACACAACGGATACCAAAGACACTTGCGACTCAAGATCATTATTCACTGTAAAGACACTGTACTCTAAAGTTCCCAAAATCCTTCCTCAGAACAGCCATTTTTATTGTTTAAACTTTGTCCACGAGTCGCCCCCAATGTACCATGCATCTTCTCCACAGCAAAGACAAACAGTTCAAGGAGATTTTCCCTCGAACAGACAGTTGGTACAATCCAATTTTCTTTCAGGTTGCAAAGATTCATCTCCAGTCCGCAATCATTAATAAAACAGGAGGGCTTAAAAGGAAGGTGTCCTCTATCCGGCTCTCCACCAAAACACCTAAAACTGTTTATACTTTTCCTCATAAATATTTAAAATAAAATTATAAAGGCCTTCAAAGACAAATCTATACCCTGATGCACGGAGACGACTTTATGCTCTATTTAGTTTGATCTTATGCATTGGATGTGGCGCATGTTGACGCGTGGTCCACACAGCAGATTTTTACCTAGCTCACTTATTGCATAGAAAGTTTGCGATGGCGAGTTGCCTGCTTGTAAATCATGCATATTGGATGAGACGCGCAGCAGATGAGTTGGAGGGAGGGGGGGGGGGAGCCCTGCAGTCCTGCCCAGCATTAATTAAATATCAATTGGCCGCGCTTTCTGGACCTCATTTCATGCCACATTCACACCTTGCCTGGGTTTGTGGAGGAGAAGTTTAAATGGAAGTTGCACTCCTCGAACGAGCTCCAATGCCATGGCTCAGACTCTGGATGTAGTGATTGCCACTGGGAATACACAAACGACTCCACCGCTGTAAACAGGCCAACGATTGCGGAGATTTACTTCGTCATGCTGTTGATTAGATTTGATGTGTGGCTTTAGACAAACACTAATTAGAATTAATACAACCTAATTTGAAAGGTTTGATTTGATTTCCTTTTGAGTGCTTGTGTGTTTCTCTGTGTGCTCGTATTGAGGGGTGTCATTTTCAGGCAAGACTCTACTTATTGCAATTGCTGACTATTTGTACTGAATAAGTGGTCCATACATCCATTGTGAATCTCAGCCAGTATATCTTTTGTGCTGGTCAAGCAAAATGTAAACTCTAGGTGGAGCTGCACAAGGTGTTTTTTTCATTTTTAATTTTTTTTCTTACTATCAGATCTACTAAACGCATTTATCACCACTTGTCAGACTAAAAAGAAGCATGTAACCACATATCAGCAAATACCCACGGAACAAACATTGCAAACAACGCTTATTCCCCGAGCATCAGACCTACAACAAGGCAGAGGTTTACTCTATAGACAGCAGTCAAACAGTTCCAAAACATATTTTAAACAGCAGGCTACCTACCAGTGCGTTTACCCTCAGCACAATGATATGAGAGCATAAAGGAGTCGTTTATGTCATGCTAAAGTTAAGATGTGAACCGTGGTGTAAACATGGACTCACCTGTAGCATTGAGGAGCATCGCGTCCTTACGTCTGTTTGAAACTCCATAAACAAATGGCAGCTTCCCCACTACCTGTGTCACCAGCAAAAAGTCCCGTGGCGCGGCGTCGTCCAAAAAAAAAAGAAGAATATCCGAGTAATCCACCGGTGTTTGCTAGTTTCCCAGCTAGTGTTTACAGAGAGCGTGTGCAACTTAAGTGAAAGTAGCCAATGAGGAGGCTTCAGCGTGGTGTGCATGCTCTGTGATAGGGTCCGGGACTCAGTCTCAGAGCCAAGTGTATGTGTGTGTATGTGCTGGAGGAGGCGGGACCTGCGGCACTGTCATATTCATGTGCGTTCTCGGGACTAATCAGAACTAGCCCTTTTTTTGTTTTTGTGGTAAAAATCGTGATCAGATGTATAAAACTGCAATGATTACACACAGTAATGACATTAGACAATTAGTTAGGATCTAAAATTAACTATAATAAATGAAAAATACAACTTATTCATGTATTATAAGTTGTATTATATCATTATTTATATATAAGGGAAAAAAATACATTTGTTTATTTATTTATTTTTTCTCTTGCCTACCTAGCCACTGATACCAGCTGTCCTTGGTTTAAACATTGGGGAATGAGTTAAAAACCATTGAAATGAAAGAAAACAAGAGTTTAGTCATAATATTAAATAATTCATCCATGTCAAGCAAGAGTTTGTATTGCTGCTTTTTTATTTTCTAAAGTAAAAAAAATGCTACTGTTGTGTTTTGCGTTAATAAGTATTATGACGTTAGAAATGTGTATCTTTAAAAGTTGTTTTTGTGGTGGCTTGACTTTATTCCGCCACATGTTTCATTTCAAGGTTTAAAAAAAAACAGGCTAATATTTTCTTTTTTCTTTCCTCCCCCTTACTTCTAAATTTGAGTGAATAAGTTTGTGCAAGTTCACTGACATTTTCTCAAAACCTAAACTAAAAAAAGTCAACTTTGTGAAGATCCCTGCTGTGTCAAATTTAGTTCTCGGTCCATTTATTCCTATTAGTTTTAGTGCATGGGTTTGCTTTGACATTTAAAAGCAGAAAAGTCACAGGCAGTTTTATTGCGTTTCAACGGGCATCCGGGCTGTATATTTAGGCTGTGTTTTTTTCTTTTTTTCTTTTTTTACAAGAAGAATGGATAAGTTTCTCCAACTTCCTTCACCTCACAGAAGTCAGTAGCAGCAGCATTCACCTTGTGGGCCCTTTGATGATGTCGTAGGGATTCCCATAATCCTTTGGGGCCAGGCCGGAGGGCACTTTCCCTGCTCAGGGGATGAAGCCACTTAATGGATCACAAAGTTAATCAAGCGCAGGGAGAGCTAGGTTTGAACTGGAGGAGAAGGTTGAACCATCTCCACTGGGACACAGCCCCTTCATACATATCCAATCTCAAACTGGCTGACTATCTGTCCCTCCACTTTTATCCTTCTGCTTTTGATGGTTAGTGGTACAGACTATGCCGAGGATAGAGATTTTAGGTTTACAAAATACACGTCAAACTATCTCAGATCAAAAACTAATTTGTTGCAGTATTTTGATTTGATTTGATTTGAATATTTTATTTCGAGCTAAAGAAGAAAAGAAAAAACAGAAATATATATATACATAATAAAAGAAAAAAGAAAAAATAATTTACATTACAGCTCGAAAAGGAGTGGGAAGAAGACAAGCTTATTGACTCCCACCCCTGTTCATAAACTTCAATAACATAACTATAACAATGACTGACAACAGTGCATATTTCTTACCATTTTACAAACAACTATCAACCGAGTTGGTTACATATTAACAAATGCGACACTGCATTATACCAGGTCAACATTCACAGTATCTCACACGCTCAACATTCACAGTATCTCACACGCTACAACCAGTGTATTATTTCTGTCTCCCATACAGAATTCATTACCATGTTGGCATTATCGTTGTTCACCATCACCATTACAACCCATATAGCATTACTCTGTATCAAAGTGTTTGAATGGTACATAAAATACTCCACATTTATTCATGAAAGGTACAGTAATCGCAGACTGATTGATGTTCATGATAACAAGAATGGTCTTACTGATATGTGTTAAAAGGGATTCGGGGCTTTTCTTTCTTTTTCTTCTTTTCTGTGACTGGACCAGCTGCCAGAGGGGAGCAGCCCCCGAGCAACCGGACCATCATTTGTTAAGTGTCCTATACTATGCATTAAAAGAGACAATTTTTAGGAGTCTGCTGCCAGAAGAGAGTTTCCTCGAGCTGCCGGCCCCCACATGTCTGCCCTATACTATGGGTTATGTTGAATGCGGAGTACCTAGATATGTGCATGTTTTACTTCTAAGAGTTTATTTCCTTTATATTACCATCAGCATCAATAGCAGTACCGCTGTCTGAATCGATTGAGTTGGATTCTAAGAATAATCCACAGATTGTTAGGTATTAATCCTAGACTGTTACATTTAAAGTTTAAATAGTGATGATAACAACACAACAGCAATAGCAATAACAATGGCAATAACAACTGCAATAGTGTAATAGTAACAACCACAATATACTTCATTATTAGTTAGATCTGACCTTTAAAGTATACAGCACTTTGTGACACCCATTAGCAATCAAGTACCCATTTCCTCCTTCTGGTACTTTGACCATACCATTTTTTATATCTTGATTTGAAATGATGAATATTTGGACATTGTTTATATTCTGCCCCCAATTTGTTCCAGAGTTTAACTCCACATACAGACACAAACATACTTTCCTAGTGGAAGACACTGCTTGAGTCTTAAAGTTATCACACTGATACAGCATATAAATGCTGTATCACCTAGAACAGCATTTATATCGAGTCAAAGAGATCATTTTTTACTATTTTCAGTTGCAGCAGCATCTACGGTTGCACTTTTTCATCGTAAATCACACCCAGCCTGCTCTAATTTTCTATTTATGCTCTCAACGTTACACCTTTATTGAAAAAAGTAGATGTATCCAGAAGTCCAGATCCTTGCAAGTCTCATACCCAAATAGCTATCGACAACCATGTTTTTCTTGTCCTATTTGAGTCTCACATTCTCACTATTTAGAAGTTTCACGAGTGAGTCACCTTTTATTGACTCCCTGATCATCTCCAAATCCTGGCACTTTACCTGCGCGGATGCTGAGGAAACACTGGCGGGATGGAGCCTGTCTGGGCGCTGATTTGACGCGATCTTCATAGTCAGTGAGGCGAGGCGTTATCTTGGGCCTAATCGTCCATAAGCGATTCCACAGCTGGTCCGGCGAATTTGGGCCAATCCTTGTGGCGCGGCTGGATCCCAGGGAGAACTGCTCTGAACTGCCTATGTTTATCTAAAGGTTAATGGAAGGTTAATAACACAGAGAAGTCCGCAAATTTAGAAATGGTATTATGCAAATCACACTTGCTTAAAAGAATGGTGGTAATGAGTAGTGCTTCTATAAATGAGTTAAAAATATGACCGCCTTTGAGATTTTGAGCACCGATCTCATTATTTATCAGACCTTTTTTGTCAAACTCTGAAATACTCTAGATAGTGGAGTTTCATTTTGACCTAGAGAAATGATGGCACTGTGCGGAGTGGCTCCTCCCTTTTTAATTAACTCTTGCACAACATTATCTGGCTGCGTGGTTTCATATTGACTCCATCAAAAGCAGGGCCACAGCGTTTCAATTGGGCACTGATGCAGTAAACTTCATGCTGAGCTCAGCATCTGTAGTAATTGTGGGGAACAGAAGGCATTATAAGGAATATTATGGAGTACAAGTAAATAGATGCTGCAGTGTGGGCTGCGGCCAAATGCGATTGTATGTTATCAGTCGGTCATTTACCTGCTGTGTTTAGGGGTGACTGGCGGAAGCCCAGATACTATGGGTCTGTGGCAGGTACAAATGGCTGTAGCTTCGTGATCCTTCGATGTACGTGACAAGCCGTGCCTCAGATACTGTAATTAATTTCAACTTACAATAAAGATAATACTTTATACAGTAGTGTTAAAAACACTTTTTATTGTTTATACAAGCTTTCTTTGATTGTAGAAATGCAATGTGTCAATAGTCATTTTTGACAAAGGACTGCAGCAGTTGAGAATCACAGGGTTAAATGACCAGTTGTGAGGGGGAAGATACAGTATTTTACACACTTGGATGTTAACATAACCCTGCTGTTATTCATCATCCATAGAGAATGGGTCTGTTCTCGACCTATACATTTAAACATGCATATGTTTTGATAATGTTAGTGATAAAGAAGAGTAGAAATATTCATCGTGAGACATCAAAACATTTTGTTTTGTTACTTTACTTTAATCTTCAATAAAGATTAAAGTAAAGTAACAAAACAACATTACTAAAAACAGTCGTAGCTTTACATGTCCAAAAAATGTGTCCATTGATGTTGCATTGGCTACATGTTATAAAACGTGTAGCCACTTAAAGCGAGCACATCATACTCCCTGAAGCCCCAACTTCATTGTCACAATAGAAAAAAGCAGCAACTTTAGACTGATGTATTGAACGGTTAAAAATTGATTCTCGGTTCTTGATTGACACTCGAAAAGCACCTTGTTTCTTTTTTTTATTGAAACCTCTAAATATCTTATATTGTATTTTAGGTCCAATGGGTCAACTCTCTGGATGTGTTGTCCCCATAGGAAATAAACAGGAGTGATATATATGGACAGGAGTAGACTTTGAAGAGGCCACTCCTGCAGCACATGTCAGTTTGATCAGGCCGTGCTACTGTTATCTGTGGAAAAAGAGGAAGTATTAAATATTGAACATTTCACACCTTTTGTTAACAGTGTTGACTTCATCTAATACAATATTAACTCCCTTGTTTTGGACTTGTCTTCATCGCCTGCCAAAAAGGGAAATGTTTTTTATTTGTTTTTGCTAGTTTGAAATATTTCTACAGCACATCAAAGACTCCATTTCTATGTGGAGTGTATTAGCTGTGCCTTCCCACCTTTACACTGTTGACTTATTTATGCGCCGCACACCTACAGTAAACAAACGCCTGGATAAAAGAGGTGTTTGCGTTTAATTTATTCAGTACCAACAATATATTACACCTAATTTGTTAGATGAGATAAAATAATCCCTTTTTAGTTATGCTAATCCAAAATTACTACATGTATAATCACAGCATGCAAATCTAGTCTATGTATATTGTACATCGCAACATAGAATACAGAAGACTTTAATTTTACTTAAAGTATAGGGTAGCATGCACACTACAAACTGCAAACAATAAAACTGCAAAAATAAAGGAAAGTTAGGGTTAGTTCTCCTACACTGCCCGAACAAAAATAAAGGTGACATGCACTAATATTTGGTTGGACCGCCTTTAGCTTTGATTACAACACATATTTGCTGAGACATTGTTTCATTAAGTTTCTGCAGTGTCATAAGATCCAGTGTTCATTTTTCACCAAGATCTTGTATTGATGATGGGAGTGTGTGACCACTGTGCAAAAGCCTTCTCCAACACAACCCACAGATTCTCAATGGGATTATGATCTGGACTCTGTGGTGGTGTGAGCTGAATGAATCCTGGCATTGTCATCTTGGAATATACCCGTGTCATCAGGGAAGAAGAAATGCTTTGATCCTTTGGGCACATAGTATTGCTGAACCAAGACTTGACCAACTGCAGCAACCCCAGATCACAACATTTAGTTAAATCCAGGTGGCAACCTTTTTTTTTCTTTATTGGTCAGGCAGTCTATGTTTTCTACTGGTTTAATAATCTGACCTCTAGACCCAATGCCTGTTGGCCTTCGACCATAAACTTAAGAACCAAAACAATAATCTTAATCTACAAATTTCAAATCATACAAAATGTGTCAACAATACAGCTCTGAATACAGCTATTAATTAAAAATAAATAAACCCTTATTTGATTGATATGTTTAAAGCAATACTACATATCGTACTTTTAAAACATTCGCCACAATAATATAGCAAGCACATTTAAATTGTTATTCAGCAGCGCCTTCACACTAAAGGGTTTGACTCGCTCTGTCTCATAGCACACTGTTGTTGCTGAACATGACAATTCACGTCTTGCCTTCTCCAAATCACTGCAGTGGTTTTGTCTTTTTAACCTCATAAGGAGCAGTGCAGTTATTTCAGTTTTGATCGCCACGTGACCTTCTGTATGCAACCGGGATAATCATTGTGTCTAGACAAAGTTGATCATTTATCGTTATGGGATGTTCAAATATATTCTTTTAAAACTGCTAAATTAATGTTATCCTTTACAGTAAGTTATGTATACTGATCTGTAACATATTTAAGGCCTTTCTCTTTAAACTGACAATAAAATCTAGCGTAAGATGTAAATGTCCGGCAGCGTTAAAAAAGAGGAGTGGACAGATTGGAGTCTGTGCTGTGAGATGTCCTGCCTTATCTGTATTCAGCACACAGCGCGCTGAAACCTGAGAGGGGAGAGTGAGTGGCGGTCAGAGCCCTGTATTGACTGCTGCTGTGGACGTAATAGGCCAGGGGCTGATGGGATACGGGGCATGGATCTCTCTCCTCCCCCCCCTTTTACTCTCTAGGTGCGTTTACGGCCTGGAAACTGATGATGTCAAAAACTCACATGGAGGGCAGGGTACAAATGTGTAGATGAGGCACTATTTTAGAAAGAAATAACTCTGAAAGAAAGCGCACAAGCGACCATTTATTATGTGAGCAATTGGGTTCACAAACTCACTATTAATCTTGAAGGTCAATGCCCAGTGTGCTGCAGCCACACCTCTGTGATTGAATGTTATTGGCACTTTCGATACTACAGTGAAAGCTAAAAAAAGTCCTTAGTACTTGGTAGTAGTAGCTATTTTCATCGTAGTGGGTCTTTTTAGTGTCAAGAAGTTTGTCTCTTACCTTAAAATAGTTTTCACAGCCGTGAGCGCACTTTGAGTCCCTTTCTTTCATTGAATGTTATTTCTAATTCTACCTTGATCAGTTGTCTCTACCTAGCCTGGCTAACGCCAGACTAAAATTACAAGTGATATTTAGTTTGGGGACCACCAATTCATTCAGGAGAGGTGTGGTTTACGATTGTCCTTAGCCGTTTATTGGGCTGAATGTCTCTCATATGCGTCTGCATGTAGCCATAGCCAATCGTATCAGATGACGTACTGTATGATGTACCAGCTGTAAACTTTCAAGCTAAACTATTTAGAACATGGTCTAAAGCTTGATCGAAAGATGGCGTCGCGTTTGCTGCTGTCATGTTGGATCCGTAAATAAACTTTTTTTTTTTAATCCTTAAACAAACTACAAGCTTCCGTATGTCGAATAGTGCGTCATCGTCTTGCCGTCCCTCCTCATTCTGTGATTGGTCCCCAAATCCATGCGAAGATTTCGGCCATGGTCCCCAGACTGCTGTGCAGTTCGAAATGATTCGAGCGCACACAGCAGTCTGGCGTTAGCCAGGCTAGTCTCAATAGTTTGTTGTGGCAAGCCCTTTAAAACAGCATGTCAGCAGCATGTCAACAGTTTTTGTTTGCATCTTAGAAGTTACTAGTTTTAAAATACATATATATAAATTATAGTTTAACACTTCCCTTAACATTAGCATTTCACTTACTGCAACATAAAAACATGTTCTACCTATTGGTAGATTTGACAGTTTATATTATAGAAAAAACATTTCAAATCTACCGTTTGGTAACAATGGGTTTGTCTGTAGTTTCCAGGAGGGCCCACCTGGACTGACCCCTGTGGGCTAAAAGTAGATTCTGTAGGGATGGCTTAGATTCAAAAAAGATTCAAAGATTTTTTAATTTGTCAAACCAATTTTGTGAATGATTTGAAATTACTTTCTCTCATTCTTGATTGTGGAGTGCGGGGAGAGGGGTCGGAGCACAGGGAGGGCAGGGAGTTCAGCTTCCCGATGGCCTTGTGTATGAAACTGTTCTTAAGTCGACTGGACCTGGCTCGTAGATTCCGCAGTCTCCTCCCTGAAGGCATTACCTTGAAGAGACTGTGTGATGGGTGCGTAGGGTCCCTGGTGATTCTGATGGCTTTGCGGGTGAGACAGGTGGAGTACATATCCCTAATGGTGGGGAGAGGGGCTCCACAGATCTTCCCCGCTGGTCTCCCGATGCGCTGGAGGCTCCTTCGGCAGGAGGCAGTGCTGGCGCCGTGCCATACAGTGATGGAGCTGGTCAGGATGCTCACTATAGTCCCTCTGTAGAAGAACCACACAGTGATGGAGCTGGTCAGGATGCTCTCTATAGTCCTCTGTAGAAGAGCCACACAGTGATGGAGCTGGTCAGGATGCTCTCTATAGTCCCTCTGTAGAAGAACCACACAGTGATGGAGCTGGTCAGGATGCTCTCTATAGTCCCTCTGTAGAAGAACCACACAGTGATGGAGCTGGTCAGGATGCTCTCTATAGTCCCTCTGTAGAAGAACCACACAGTGATGGAGCTGGTCAGGATGCTCTCTATAGTCCCTCTGTAGAAGAGCCACACAGTGATGGAGCTGGTCAGGATGCTCTCTATAGTCCCTCTGTAGAAGAACCACACAGTGATGGAGCTGGTCAGGATGCTCTCTATAGTCCCTCTGTAGAAGAACCACACAGTGATGGAGCTGGTCAGGATGCTCTCTATAGTCCCTCTGTAGAAGAACCACACAGTGATGGAGCTGGTCAGGATGCTCTCTATAGTCCCTCTGTAGAAGAACCACACAGTGATGGAGCTGGTCAGGATGCTCCTATAGTCCCTTTTGTAGAAGTTTCACATAACGGAGGCCGGGACTCTAGCTCTTCTTAACTTGCAGAGAAAGTAGAGACGCTGATTACTTTTCTTGACCAGTGATGTAGTGTTCATGGTCCAGGAGAGGTTCTCTGTGATGTGCATGCCCAGGAAATTACTGCTGGTCACCCTCTCCACAGCAGGACTGTTGATGGCTAGAGGAGCATGCTGGACACGCGCTCTTTGAATGTCCACAACAATAGACCTGGTTTGGACCGGTTTAGAGCAGGTTTGGGTTAGGTTTTCATGAACATTAACAATGTAATTGTAAATATTGTAAAACAAATAAATAAAAAATAACAGAAATGAAGTAAGTGATTGTAAAGTTAACAAACGGGCAGATATAGTAAGAATGCTATTCTTGTCATTTGGTGTATACTGTATATTGTATATATTTTCATTCATGTGTTTTTTTATAGACTGGTTTAGATCGATGGTTTAGGCCTGGTTTAGACTGGGTTTGGACTGGTTAATACTGGTTTAGAGCAGGTTTGCCCTGGTTTAGACACGGTTTGGACTGGTTAACAGTCCTGCTTCACAGTTAGAAGGTCCCAGGTTCAAACCCCGGCTGGGGCCTTTCTGTGTGGAGTTTGCATGTTCTCCCCGTGTCTGCGTAGGTTTCCCCTACCACAAAAAACATGTGCAATAGGCCAGGATGAATAAGGCCCAATCTCAATTCTCTTTTCTACCCCTACCCCTTCCCCTAGCCCTAGCCCTTGCCCTTTCCCTACACCCTGAAACCAAGGGCTAAGGGTGAGGGTTGAAAATACCACCCTAAGAAATGGGACAGCCCTCCATTTGACTGCATTTACTATTAACACAGATGATTAAGGTTATGTAAAAAATAAATAAATAAACAAAATAAAAGCAAGCCTACTTGTCTATAGAGCATGTTTCTACTGAACCAGTTCATCACTTGACTGATGCTGTTTTGTAACACCTAAACAACAGGACTCGGTCTCAGCCCAAACCCTACAGATTTTCATCCATTTCTGCTACATTCTCCTTCCCCCTGTCCGTGTGTTGCTGCTTTTACCGCGGGTCGCTGTGTCTGCAGCCAGAGCTGCGAGAGATCAGCCCATCCGCTCCTGTAGCGCACTCAGCGGGGAAAGTCAGAGGTAGACCCGCTCGCACTGCGCACAGGGCGGGGATAGGCACCCGCAGCCTCCGCTCTGAGCCCCGGGCCTGAGCGGAGGGGTGCGTACCGATGTTCCCCGGGTCCGATGTTCCCCGGGTCCGATGTTCCCCCACTTCTATTGGCGGGGGAACATCGGACCCGGGGAACATCGGTACCTCGCATATTAAAAAGTCCCGATGTTCCCCGGGTCCGATGTTCCCCCGCCAATAGAAGTGGGGGAACATCGGACCCGGGGAACATCGGGACTTCAACAATGAGACAAGTTCCGCTGTTCCCCGCGTGTGCCCTTTGATGTTCGCATTTCTTCATCCACGAAAGACGGGATATGATCCGTGCCAACTTTTGTGAATACCTATAGAGAGGAAATACCAACTAGCCTATTTACTTTCCTTTTTCCCTCTCGCTCTCTGTGTGTTCATATTTCAGCTGATCGCAGCTTGTGTCAATGGCTAACTTTGGGCACGTTATCCAGCTCTCCCCTCGCTCTCCCCCAGGCATCTGCTATTTGACATCTCTGACTGAATAAAATGAAGACGATTGAAACTATTGCTGCATAGTTTTTCAAACACGCGATTTTGCTTAGAGCATCATGCTTTTACGCATAATGGAGCCCTGTGGGAGGAGCGCGGGTCCGGTAAGGTGCGCTCGCTTTGCGCAGCTGAGAATGAGAAGCTACAACAGACCCCCGCCAGTGAGCCTGACTCTGGTCAGCTCATCACAGGTAGAGCATCCTCTCCAAAATAGTAAACTTCGTTTGTTTAAACGACCTCCGATTTGAAAGTCCTTGGATGTTTTGCGTGAGAACTTTCTCCAACAAGTTACAAGGTTACAAGTCTTCGTCGTATTTCCAACGCCTCAGCATTTCATAAAAGAAGCATTTAAATCCACGTTTGAAAGGCGATAAAAAGCCAATAGGATAAACGATTGGCGCAGTCTCTTGCACGCCTCGTTTAGTGTTTTTGGTTTCTTGCAATAGCTCCATCAGATCACTCAGGTCAAACGCGAATACATCATTTTTCGTTTGCCAATTTAGTCCCAGTATTTTAGTCCAGTGCCTTTTACTTCAGCATTTTCGTTTCCTGAGATGTGCATTGTTCCTTTGTAAAAACACACATTAGGTTTGAACCTTTTTATCAGTTGGTCAAGACGATATTTTGAAGATAATTCATTCTTTTCGTTCCAATTTTCTTTTAATTCGTTTTAGTTAGTTCTCCATTTGCACTGACTCAGTCCAGCAGAGTCCAAAATATTGGATGGACGCATGGACCGGAGAAGGTGCCGTGGTTCGTTCTTTGTTTTTTTTTTATTTCTTTGTTTGTCATTTCAAAATAATAATCGAAAATCAATTACAATTTTTATTTTGTTTTCAATTTGAAAACAAAATTACTAAATTGAAAAAACAGAAGGCCTTTCTATAAATGTGGAGCGCAGCCCTTTGATCGCAGCGCGCTACAGCGGGACCGCGGCACATTCTCTCCTCTCTCTTTCTCTCTTCTGTACACTTAACAGTGGGACAAATGCAACTCTCTGTCTTGTGAAAGCGTATTTAAATTCACAAAATAAATAAGAATAATACAAATAAATAAGGTCAATTGATTTGAAAAATGGGCTGATAAAAGAGAGGATGCAAGAAGGGACGTCGGGGACACAAGTTTTAGGAACAGAGCGCACGATGCAACAATCTGCACAGAGACAGCCAGATGTGCGTCCTGCAGACAACGGTGCAGACCGTGCAGATGTCTCTGTCCTGGGAGAGGCAGTGAAGTGAATGATAAGGACCGTCGGGTGGGCTAAGGACAAAAGTGGGTGTTCACAGGTCCACCCGCGGTGCTGCGTAATTGCCCCGATCACTGGACATGTTAGCAGTTTTCCTTTTCTCCTCTTCCTCATCGTTCTCATTTAATATCTATGGATCGGTTTTTTGTCAACTGCATTAATAAAACAGCAGCGCAAATACTGTTCAACATCATTCAATCACAGAGGCCTCAGTGGTGCCTCTCGGAGCATCTGATGGCCGAAGCACAGTGCATAATGAGCGCATGACAGGCGGCGGCACTGGGAGAGGAGTGAGGACGCAATGCATGTGTTGCCCCATTCGTAAAAAGATCCCTAATTTAATGTGCATAAGGCTGGAGTGCAGACATCAGATAAAACTTAGAGCTTAGAGCTTAGAGTTAGGAGCGGTATGGCACGAGCCGCTGCACTTGGCTCTCTGCACACCGCGTGATGGAGTATGCTGGGGCTTCACGGAGAAAAACATGGATTACGATCGAGCTACAACAACGAACCAGTCAAACAAACGGAGGGAAATCTATGGTTGTGGGTGAGTTTGCTGTAGCTAATTTTACTTTTCTTGTCTGGACTGCGACACGTTCTTATTCTGAGGTTGTACAAACATGCTGCAGGCTATTACAATGCGAGATCTACAAGGCTTATAATATGTTATAAAGTTATCAGTAGGCGAGTTATGAGCGAAATCAAGCCGCTTGTTGCTCCATTATCCGCACGTACCGGGCCGTGCTGTGCCAGGCGGTGAAGAGAGAAGAAAGAGCGGTGAGAGGCGAGCGTTTACTGCCTATAGGCCTATCGGCTAGAAGAGTTTACAGCAGGACTTTAATTGTCAGGCGCATGATGTCTATGAGCGAGACCCGCAGCCGGGGAACACCGGGCCCTCCGGCGTTCGGAGGGTCCGATGTTCCCCGGGTCCAATGTGCCTCGACCCGGGGAACATCGGACCCGGGAACATAGGTACGGGGGAACATCGGACCCGGGGAACATCGGACCCGGGAACATCGGGCTGACCCCGAGCGGAGGGTGTCGAGGTGCGCTCAGACCGGGGACAGACCGCCTCGGACCCGGGTTCAGAGCACAGCGGCGCGGGGAGAAATCGAGCGCAGCAGCGAGGCACTGGACCCCGTGTGTCATGTCAATAGCATAGACATATTATTAATAGCGACGTATCGAAAGTTTGGGAGCGTTCGCAGCAGCAAAGCGAAAACGTAGAACTGACACGTTTATAGCAATGGACTGTTCTAATTGTTGCACAAAGCGAATAACGTCATGAACGAAGCGTTCTGCAGCTTTATAAATGTTGTAAGAGTGCTTAATGATGATATTTGTGAATTCATTTCGCAGCTTATTTCCGTGTTTTGTCAAACTCCTCCTACCCCTTCGTCTGAAGTGTGCATCTGAAAAACCCTCGCTGGAAGGGCTATGTGGCCCTCTCCCTCACCCCTACCCCTCACCGCAAAATAGAATTGGGACACCCCTTCGTCTCTCGTGAACGCGCACAACGAAGGGAAAGGGCTAAGCGGAGGGCTAAGGGGGAGAATTGAGATTGGGCCTAAGTGTTTGAGAGTGCAAGTGGGGGTTTGGACTGGTTTAGAGCAGTTTGGTTCATTAAACTGCTTGCTCAACCGTTTGGTAGAGTTCTGTGATTTTAAAACTAAGGTCTATGGTATTTTTTTTTATTTAATTTTTTATTATTGTTGTTTGTAATGTTTGCAAATAGTTTGTAAATATTTCTATGGGTAACCTTAAAGGGTAAAGAGGTTTCATCACCAGTCAATGATCCTTTAGCAGTCAATGATCCTTTAGCAGCAGGTTATAATAATACTAGTGTGCTTATCTACTGGGTCAATGTAAACAGATGATACAGATACTCACTGTAGAATAGAGGATATTGAACATGTTTCAAAATGGCAACCTTCTGATAAAACATTGTTTGTTGCTGACTAAACCTCCTCCAATTTAAAGCAACCCAGAACAGTTGATTGGACTTTTCTGCATTTATAAATTATTAACATTTGAATAACTTACTTTTATCTCATAAATCAACTTAGTTTCATCATTTCTACCGCTTTGGTTGGCAGTGTTGCATGTGCAGGATAAGCCCAGGCCACTTAATCACTGAGCTGGCTGCGCTCTGAAAGATGTACAGGCCGCTCTGTTTTAGAATAATGCCCTGGACTTAAATTACATTTCATTGATCGAGGCTGGCTCTAAAATTGCACAAACAGGATGGATGCAGGCTTCATTAAGGGTCACGGCCGACATTTAGAATCCTTTGCTCGAGCTACTGGGAGGGAATGGTACACACGTGTGCTTCCCCTGATGCAAGTCTATCGGGTCTTGGCAGTTACTTAAAAATAGTATTTCAAAAATGATTTTGATTTAATGCATTGTTTATACTGTTTATGTATAATATTGCATTATGGACTGTGCGATGAAAGATATCTGGCAATAGACTATGTTTCACAATATCCATATTTACAGTATTGCACAATATAGTAAAACTGTGTTTGCTCATACACCACTGCATGGGTTTTATTATTGATAAATTCAGATGGTATGCTTTATTATGTTGTTTAAGCTATTCTCTGCAGGGAACAGCCACAGCAAAACAGCCTCATAATGTGGTTGTTTGCTTATTGTCTCACATCGGTTTCACAGTGTTGGACTTTATCTTATTGTATGTCTTTTTTAAATCATTGAATAAAAAAGCAGGAACTGTATTTTGTCCTGCCCACAGACAAAAGTTGGCAAGAAACTCAGCAATAATTGTGCTTTTCTTTACAGCACTGTTATGGCATGGTAATGAAATGGAAATAGCAGGGAATGTACATATTCTTTATGATTATCAGGAAAATGCTGTCTCCTGGTAATTTGTCTTTATATTCATTTAGTGCTGGGGTTAGAATTAATTGTATTATCTTCCATATACAGACCGTAAAGTGCCACCAAATATTTATATGTTCTTATTGCAGGCCTCCCTATTCATCTGCACAGTTACAACGTATTTACAATTTCAAGTTAAGGGTGTAGGAGGTGTCTAAGTTTACAAACATGATGCAGGCGGATGCATTTTGATTTGTTGCTGGCTTGTAACTATGGTCTGTTTGCTCGTCTTTGCTCCGAGCGTCATGTGATGAAACCAGCCCTGGGTAAACAGCGTGTTTGTGTTTACCAACCTGGACCCAATTCTGATTGCTTTGTCGTAAATGTCAGAGGAGGAAGTATTTCCTCCACAGTCCTGCTCTGCCCAAAATCATCTCTCAGTCTCTCAATAATGCTTTCTGCTTCATTATGTGCCAAACATTCACCTTGGGACTAATAACTTCCACTTACATGGAGCAATTTTCTTTATCAAAGGTGCAATAACAAACATCTTGGCTCACGGTGACATGGGAGCAGTAATATATTTCATTATCCTGTAAAAATAGAATTACATTTTTCTGAAGGTCATATTTTGACACTGTATAGCTTTGTTTAGGTGGCACAATCTCAACCACTACAGTACTGAAAGAGGACATACATGAGAAAAAATGTAATACAATTTGTGTGTTTTGAATCTACATTGATTTTTTGAGTGATATGAAAATAGTTCATACACGTAACAATAAATGATGGATTATTTTGCCCGTGTTTCTATTTAGCTTTTCTTCAGCAGCCCTATGTCCTTAGGCTGCTGAACAAAAGCTATAGTTGTTCAGTAGGCACTTATAAAGTAATACAGTATAAAGTTAGGATTTGATGAGTCAAATACACTACAGTGGTGAATAATAAACCAGCATCTGTGAAGCTGTGGCAAACTTATATTTTGCAACCAAAGAACCCTACCTGTAGAACACGAATTTCAGTCTATTGTAAATTGTTAGTAATATAATGTTGATCTAAATGTCAGTTAGAGATCCTTTACCTGACTTTGTTTCCCTTGTACTGTGGTAACATTTGCTTTGTCTTTGAGTATATTGGAGAAGCAGACATTTGTGAGAAAAGAGCTTTGTGAGCTGTGAATCTAATTATAAACCTTTTTTTATCAACCTTGAACAAAGCAATGCATAGCAAAGTTTATTCATATGAGTACACAAAGCAATTCAAAGTGCTTTACAGAGCAAAGATGACATAAAAATAACAATTAAAAAAAAACATGTTTACCCAAAGTGTAGCCACAAAACAGTTTTGTGGATAATTGTACTCAATAAAGTAAATCCCAAAAGACTAAATTTATGAACCACTGTGTCAGTTTGAAACTTAATGTCATTATTTGGAGCTAGTGCTTTATGTGGAACAATATTCCCTGTTTTATTGCTCATGTTTGGGCACTTAAAATGTCTGACACATCTTTCTTTCGTCATCAGTGGGAAAATAAAGACATTCTGCGTCAATTATCATGATTTGGGTATTTATTTGACTCACTAATTATACAGAGTGAAACGCATAAACACAGCTTTGTCAAACTCATACATTATGTTAAGATAAAGAGTTGATTTATTCAGCTTCCTCCGGCTCTAATTGAATGGGGGAGGCTGAGCGCTTTTCAATTGTATTTGTGAATGGGAGCTCTCAGCTTTCTCTCTAAGAGGTCTCAGGTGATTTCTCTTGATTTAGCTCCAAGTGTAAACAAAATGCCATCTTTATTTAAGAACGGAGTCATGTTGCATCTGCTTTGTTAGCTATGGGCCGCTGATTAAAATGTGAGTTTAGATGCAGGGGCACGCGCGCGGCTGTCAGGATGTGTGGCCAGCGCGTGTCCAAGTGTTTTTTTTTTGTTTTTTTTTTTGTTTTTTTTATGGCGCTGTGATAAAAAACGATGTGTGTGGGCGTGTTTGGAATGGTTTATTTCTGCCTCCGATTCACCACATTGAATGACAAATATTATTAAAGATTTCTCCGGCGCTTTTGTTTTTGGAAACTCCTGCATCTCTAATCCCATTGTTTGCACTGACAGTGATTCAGTTCATGCCTCACCAGCAGTCTCCCGCTCTCGAACCTGCATGTTTAATGAAGTGTTCTTGTCTGTCATTTACTCAGGAAAAATAATTGTACGTCCTGGAAAGACATGTCTGTGGATTCAATCGTTTTGTACAACTTGACATCATCTATCCTTAATTCTTTTGCTTTTACAAAGTTAAAGGAACATTTTTTGCGTATCAAACTTAAAGGCATAATAGGGTGACCTCTATCTTCATCACCCTGACAAATTTTTGCTATGCCCTTGGATGAGAGTAATTGTGGCCATATTTTGAACTCCCACTCATGCGGTTTGATTGATCTGAAGGTCAGGGTAGAGAGCAACGCAGCTCAAGTCACCAGCAGCAGAAACACTCATATTCAAAAATGAATGCACTTCAATACACTTTTCGAACTGCATAACCTCAGCACATATTTACACCACATTCTTTTTTTTCTTATTCGACTTTGCTGCGGCTCAGGTTGGCATCGTCAAGAGTCGCTCCACCTCTGACCATATTGATATTTTATATGAAGCCTTTGATGAAAGATTGAACACTCAAGGATGGAGGTATACTGAGCAAATGTATGGTATTAAAGCTTGGTTCTTTGCATAACATGAAAGTTGCATGTCTCTTTAGAATGAATGTAACCTCTTGGGAAATACACACACTGTAAAATGTAAAATTTGTTTCAACTCAAAAAACTCATTCCAAGGGCTGCCAAGAAATGTTATGTGTAACCAATAACCATTTTACAATCTAGTCGATTTGAAATTTGAGATTCACCTCTTTCGTTCAATTGTATTCTTAGGTTGACATAACTGTTTCCAGTTGTCTGAAGTGAAAAACTTAGGTTGACACAACTGATTTAATTTGTGACAGACGTCACTTCAGACAACTGGAAACAGTTATGTCAACCTAAGAATACAATTGAACGAAAGAGGTGAATCTCAAATTTCAAATCGACTAGATTGTAAAATGGTTATTGGTTACACATAAAATTTCTTGGCAGCCCTTGGAATGAGTTTTTTGAGTTGAAACAAATTTTACATTTTACAGTGAATAGGTTACATTCCCAGTTTCCATGCCTTCGTGTAGGACTGAAACTAATAACAGTGTGGGATAATGGGCTTCAAGTGGCTGCACTAAACCCTGAGTGACTTTCTGGCCCTGTGTGATTGCCATGTCTTTTATTACTTGCTACCTGCGGTGTTAAAGAATTCAGTTCATTACATGTGCGTGGAGAAATTGTATTGCTGCCTGTAATTCCCACAAATCCCGTCGAAACTCACAGATGCTTTTTTTTAATTTTTTTTTACTGTATAATTTTCCATGTGTGTTCGAAGTTCGACCAAAGTGTAAGGCTTGACCAATTAAACAGTCCCGGGTAGATTGCAGCATTGTCATTGCACCCATTTGATCCCCGGTATTACGTGGAACACTTTGAACTCCGCGCTGTCATCCAGTCCGGTGTGAGTTCTGAATCCTAATTAGTGTTAAACTGTGTGTTTGCTTGCACACGTCCTTTGAGTATTTACTGAACTTCTTAACTCCACCAAAACTGCACAGAGGCGTTAATAAAAGAGGGATTTGTAAATTGTAACACTTTAATTTATCCTTTTGCTTTTTAAAAATATAATGCTACTATAATCCCTCTGGCTGAAAAGCCGATTCACTTACTGTACTTGGAGGGCATTTAAAGGCCTAGAATCAAAAGTGCAGTAGGGTGAGAGTGCGAGACAGATCAGCCGCTTTTATTTCTGTTCTTTCTACCTTTAGGGATCAGAGAAGTAATTTATCTACCTGCTTCGGTTTTAGCCGGACAGTTCCATCTTGACTATTTTCACATGGCACTGACACTTCTGTGATTAAACTATGTTATACACAATAAAAAGAACAGAACGATATAGAAATCTTGAAAATATAGTGCATTTTGCTGTTAACTATCCAAATCAACAGGCCCTCACAAAATGTTACGACTGTTGGTATTCTCCAGGTACTCTCTACTACTCAGACTCAAACTTTTCTAACAAAGTCCACTTTTTGGGTGAAGTCATCTCCAAGTCTGAATAAGTCCAGGGTTTCCGATACCTGCCTGGGGCCATGAAAGTGCCTTAATGAAATGAGTTTTTGGCTACGGTGTCCAGGTCATCCGATCCTGTTTATACCGGACCTCCCCGAACCCCCCGTGCAGTCCCACCTCTGACAGGAGCCACAGAGGTGTGTCCCGCCTTTATGTTGACACAATGGGAACAGCGCGCCTGGCTCTTTCCTTCAGCAGTTAGTGTGTTATCGATCATGGCCACTCCAAGTCCTCAGGAATCAGCTCGTATTGATTTCACTTCAGCTCTAAGCCTCTCTCTCAGACCTACAGTATGTCTCTCTTCTCGCTCCGCTCCTTTTCATGCGTCTTGACCAAAGGTTTAGTCACACAAGGCTTTTGCATAGCTCTCGAAGTCAATTTATACACACCGCCTACACAAAAGCTTGGATATTTAGATATCATTTACTGTGGACTGTAACATTTAAGCTGAGTATTGTCAGACTGAGTATGTCAGACCTACAGGTGCAAAAAGTGCAATACTTTAAAATACGGCATAGGCATAAGAAGAAGAAACTTTATTTATATAGCACCTTTCACAGATAAAATCACAAAGTGCTTCACAGGGGCACAACAATAACAAAGGTTACAGAGAAATGTATTAAAACAAATTAATTAAAACAATCACAGCCTTTTCAACTAAAAGCTCGTCCAAACAGCCATGTCTTCAGCTGTTTTTTAAAGGAATCGACAGTGTCGGTCACACGTAGCGACAGAGGAAGGTCATTCCACAGTTTAGGAGCAACAACTTCAAAGGACAGGTCACCTCTGGTTTTAAAGTGGGTCCTTGGGACAGTGAGGAGGTTCTGGCCCGAGGACCTAAGGGTGTGACCGGAGGAGTAAGGGCACAGCAGGTCAGACACGTATTTGGGAGCCTGACCATGCAGCGCTCTAAAAGTCAAAACTAAAATGTTGAATTCAATTCGAAATTTGATGGGAAGCCAGTGCAGAGAGGATGAAATGGGAGTAATGTGACTGTCTGCTAGAGCCTGTTAAAAGCCGCGCAGCAGCATTTTGAACCATTTGAAGACGATTCAAAGCAGATTTGTTAAAAGTAAAAAGGGAGTTACAATAATCTAAACGAGACGAGATAAAAGCATGAATCACCAATTCTAGATCAGATTTGGATCAAATTGGCCTCAACTTGGCAATGTTTCTCAAATGGAAAAAACAGTTTTTGGCCAAGTGTCTCGAGTGGCTGTCAAGAGACAGAGACTGGTCAAACCAAACACCAAGATTTCTGATGCTCGACTGAACCGAGGAGCCCAGAGAACCAAGGTGGTTTACAATTGAAGGGATTTTTTGCTCCGGAGCAATTATCAAAGTCTCAGTCTTACGTGTCATTAACTCTTTGCTTGTGAATTAGATCATTATTAGATTTTTGTTTGTTCATGATTAACTTGTGTTTGTAAATGGGTGGGGTATTTGTCGTTGGCTCTTTTATTTAGTTTGTAGATACTTTCCTTAAATATTACCTAAAATCCTTCACAAATATTCCCGTTCATTGTTGACTAAAGGTTTATAAATGACATGCAACTTAAAGTCTTGCTTGCAAACATTTATTAATTTTTAGTTCATCATTAGCTTTGTATTGATTATTAAGTTGTTAGCATGCCTTGTTATAAAATAGTTACCAAAAAGATTGATCTATGTATAATACAAGCCAAACCAAAGAGAAAGAACTAAAAGACATGATGTTGCACGAACCTTTAACCAAACTGAAAAATCTCTTGGTTCAAGGGAAATGCCATTTCTATTGAGCCACAAAACTCTTACATACCGAATCAATTATTTGGCCTAACATTTTTATTCTATGAACGGAACTAAGATGTGTCAACTGTGAAATGGTACACACTGTCTTTAAACACTTCTGAAAATGAACACTTACAGTCAGATTAACCACTAAAATGAATCACTTATCACAAATCAAGTACAAAAAAAGAGAAAAGAGAAAAAGGGACAATTATTTTAAGCAGCAGGAAAAACAGCTCAATAGAAATTACTGCAATTTTAGTTTTTAGTATCCGTAATGCTTTTTAACCTTTAACCTGAATTTAATAATAATAATCATAATCATCATAATAATAATAATAATAGCTTACACTTGTATTGCGCTTTACAAGCCTGCATTAAATGTTTTCATGTTGAGTTTCGTGACGTAGTACTAGGGTGGGTAAAAAAAAAAAGCGCTTTGCTTCTGCCCAACCCTTTTTTGATTGTAATGATTTGCATCTTATGTGGAGAGTCATGCTTTGAATGTGGACAAACCACCAGTCTGCGCCTTCGGCCCTGCCGACCACCACCAACCACTCACTGCATTCACCCAGGCTTCCTGGTGTTCCCAAACGGTCTCCCATCCAAGTAGCCAGGCCCTTCCCTGCTTAGCTTCCGAGATCTGACTGGATCAGGCAGAGCAAAGGCAAGGTAAGGCAACTTTATTTGTAGAGCACAATTCATACACAAGGCAATTCAAAGTGCTTCACAGTTGCATAAAATTACAAGAAAACAGATCAAATCAACATGGGCGGCACGGTAGTACAGCGGTTAGAGCTCGTGCTTCACAGCTAGAAGGTCCCGGGTTCGATTCCCACCTGGACGGGGCCTTTCTGTGTGGAGTTTGCATGTTCTCCCCGTGTCTGCGTAGGTTTCCTCCGGGTACTCCGGTTTCCCCTACCACTAAAAACATGTACAATAGGCCAGGATGAATGAGAGTGTGTTTGAGAGTGCGCATGGGGGACGACGGATGCAAATTAGCCCAAGGCTACAATCCGGTGTGGCTTATTTACATGCATGAGACCCATGTATGTTCATTAACATGCACTGTCCCGACCAAATAAACCAATAAATAAACAAAACATCAACATAAAAATTAATCAATGACAGTAAAAGGCAAGAGTGCAGATAAAATACTTTCAGTTTTCATATGCACGGGTAAAAAGAGCTGTTTTCAGCCTGGATTTGAACATTCATGAAGACTGTTCCAGATTTGCATGAAACTGAAACGCAGCCTCACCGTGTTTATTATTGACTCTGGGAACCACCAGGAGACCCCTCCCTGAAGTTCTCAGGGCCCGAGATGGTTCATACGGCTCTAACATGTCAGAGATGTACTTTGGTGCTAAACCATGAAAAGACTTGTACACAAGCAGAGCTGTTTTCAATTCTATTCTGAGTGACAGGAAGCCAGTGCAGAGACCGGAGCACTGGACTAATATGGTCGTATTTCCTGGTTCTTGTCAGGACTCGAGCAGCAGCGTTCTGGATGTACTGCAGCTGTGAGCAGGCCATTACAGTAGTCTAACCTGCTGGAGACAAATGCATGGATGAGTCTCTCTAAGTCTGGTTTTGATACTATTCATCTGATCTTAGCAATGTTTTTCAGATGGTAAAAAGCTGATGATGTTATTGCTTTGATGTGGCTGTTTAAGTCGGTATATTAGAGTAAAGGTGTGTCTGTAGATGAGTTCTAATATGATTTGAGTGCCTAATGTTGGTGGGAAATCGTGATATAAATTGAGGTCATTTAGAAGTTTGAAGCTTTTGTCTCTGCAACTGGTCTCCCTCCTTGTTTGTGTTTGTTCACTCTTCCCCCTTTTGACCCAGGCGACATGTGAAGGAACAGTTTGTCAATACAAACGTTTTTCTGGGTAAATTGACTTATTTCTTCCTCAGGGGAAACGCTTCAGACCAAAGCACCTGTCAGTCACAGCTTAAAGAAGTTTGGACACAGACCTCAACATGACCTGTCACTCCACAAACTGAATGAATATGGAATTAGTTTTGGTTACAGGAATAAAGTTATGGTTTCTGCAAAATTTGATATGTGATGATTTGTACATGTGGTGAAAACCTGCTCAACCCATCGGGTGGCACGGTGGTACAGCGGTTAGCGCTCTCGCTTCACAGCTTCCAGGGTTCGATTCCCACCTGGACGGGGCCTTTCTGTGTGGAGTTTGCATGTTCTCCCCATGTCTGTGTAGGTTTCCTCCAGGTACTCCTGTTTCCCCTACCACTAAAAACATGTACAATAGGCCAGGATGAATGATGTATGGTGGTGGTCAGAAGGACCATTGGTGCAGATGTGTGCAGTCGCGACAGCGCTTCCGTCAAACGTAGCTACAAACGTAGCTTACCAACACTGAGTATGGAGGGAATGTAAACTTGTCTCACGTAAAGCGCTTTGTGACCATGTTTGTGAAAGGCGCTATATAAATAAAGATCTTCTTCTTTAATTACAGACTTATTTTAAAATTCATTTAAATAGCCATTATAGAAATTGCCGTTATAATGGCAGCCTGGCAATGGTTTTGGAAGCTAACATAAAAGGACTCATCTTCCATTAAAAAGAGTTTATTTCATTGGCCACAAAGGGGATGGTAAAGGAACATATCTTTTAAACCCATTAAAACCTATTCTAGCCAAACAATTGTGCATAGGTGTCATACTGTTTCCTTTGCTGCGTCCAGTGAAGGGCTATGCCTTTTGTTGTTCAGTATGGTATTTAACCTCAGGGATAGCATTGAGCGGGACTGTGCGTCATTGTGGAAAAGAAATGGCATTAGGAATGTAGCATTGATTCATCAAAAGACGCTTTTAGTGTTCTGACTACTGGATGTAGCCCTTCGAAACCTTGGTATTTGTGCGAAAGTGATCTATTGAAGTGGTAAAGTTCAGCGCCCTGCGTCGACACTCATGTGAGCTGTAAGTCTTCAATAGATGTCCTGGGGTCTTCTCAGCTAAACATCAATAGACATTTTCTGGTTGCATTTTCTCTGTAGCTTCAAAAGAGCCTATAGATTAAAATATGTTTTTGTAATTTTTTTTACATAACTATTTATTTTAAGGTGGTAGAGTGGTGAGTCAATAGTATAGGCAAGCTCAGTAAAGTCCTATCTTATCTTATCTTATCTTAAGCCTTTACCTGGGAAATATCAACTGAAAATCTCTAAAATGTTCATTTTTCATTCATTTTTAAAATGTATTTTTCATTTGAGCAGAAAAGTATTTCAAACATTTGTACAGAAGACCATATAATTTCAACATACACTTATGCAAGAAACCAATGCATGAGTCTATGCTTGTGCGTTAATATAAATCGTTTACGATCGTACAAACATGTCATTAAGGATTTATCGTTTACTGTACAGTCATATGGTACTTCAGATTTATACAAAGGCACATCTCTTTTTCATTCTGATCTTACAAAAATATACACATACACACTTGAATATCGCTCAGCCCTGCTATACCAAATATACCCATGTACAAGTTCTGTATAATCATATAGAAATAGAAACTATCTGCGTATAGTCATACACTTAGGATTGACAGGGGGGAAAAATTACATGTATACATTTGTGCAATCCATGAACATTTAACATTGGAAATATGTATTCTAATTTTTTGTCAATACTACTTAAATTGTTTTAAATTGGTAAATCAATGAATAAATTGTGCTGACCAAATTAGCAGCTTTCCTGAGTGATTCATTCTTAAAGCCAACAATACTATGTGGGAAAATACAATATTTTACATTATTTATATCTATATGTCAAACTGCAAAGGGTTTTATGGTGTGGGATCAATATTCTTTTTTGGGTGTCATGTTGAGAAGCACCGGTCTAGAGCTGCTCCAGACTCTGTGTGGGGCAGGAGTGTCCTGAGGTGACTTCAATATAGGACTAAAGAGGACACTGTCTTCCCTCTCAGGGGTGTGTGGAGGTTATTTCCTCAGGTCGCCTGGATTGGAGTAAAAAGCACAATGGATGTTGACAGCGCGGCCGGTGTAGTTGTAGTCACTGATAACAGTTTCAGTTTAGCTGCAATTTCAAAGGTGTGGGAAAGAAGTGGTGCTCGAGTCCAGAAAATATGGGTTAGAGACACGAAGGTGAAGAGAAAAACAAAAGCTTGTTTTTATATATATTTTACATGAAAGATACCAGCAATTTGGAGCAACAGACTGCTATTGGAGAGAGATGGGTGGCCGGATGGTGCATTGGTTAGTGCTCGTGCCTCATTGCAAGAATGTCCCAGGTTTGATCACCGGGCTGGCAGGTTTCCTCCAGGTGCTCTGATCTTAACTTTCCGCGTGTGTCCAGAGATGAAGATGAGCCATGTACTAAAGTGACGGGGCAAGTTTTAGCTTTTATTTTTTTATTTACCAGGATGCACCGAACAGTGGGTCCTGCACCGTGAACCGAACCGTGAGATAGCTGAACCGTTACTCTCCTACTTTCCTGCTACCTGCTCTTATTGTGTTTCCTTACTGAGCGATAGTTTACCTACACAAGGCCCATAGTTGCTGGGGCTGGGATAGACCCCAATCCTTTGTTTTGGACAACAAAGAACTCACAAATTTGAACAAATTCATTTTTGTGTTGTTGAGCATATTTTTTTAATCCGTCACAATTATCCTGTGAGTAATCAGCAACTGTCAAACTGCAATTATTAATAAAACATGACTTTCGGAATTAAGTGCTATTTTCATTACGCTTTCAATTTTAGTCATTTAGTCAAGAGCAAATACAAATGCATCATTCATGAAAACAGGCAAAATAAGAAAAGCAGAGCCACATTATTGCAATACCATCACCATTAAAGAATTGATATGGAGAGAGCAGGAGCAACGATTGAAGCCAAGGGATAAGAAAGCTGCTGATTTGAGCCGATTTAAACCCATTGGCCATATAGTCTCACTGTACTGTTGCACGACGTGACTGAAAAGCAGGCGTCTGAATGACCAAAATACAAAAATTCTGTCTAACCTGCTGTGTATATTTTTTCGTTTAAATTTCAGTCATCTGCCAAATATTCTTGACAGGTGCCTTTAGTAATTTCAGTGTCTTTTACTGATCTAATCAACTACACTTCTCACTCCCTGCCGTGTCCTTGTATGCCTGACAGCTGTCTCTCCTCTTCTGTGTGATCTCATCAGAAGTACAGGATGTGTTTCTGAATGTTAATAACCTCGCCTCTCTCTCTCTCCTCAGCGAGTCCAGATGTGTCCAGTGATCACAACCATCATCACGGCCATCATCACCATTCTCCGTCTGCCAAAGACCTCGACAGGAAGAGCACATCCAGGAGTCCAGCACTAAAGTGGGCCATCTGGATGCTCCTACTGCCCTGTTTACACATTCTGGTGGCTTTGTAACAATCGTTGAACTGAGAAAAGAGACTGGTTATTTCAAGCATTTGGACATTAAGGGCTTGATTCATTTGGGGAAAAAGTGAGTGTCCTTCAACATGGATGGACTTGTGCAACAGACTGTGGCTTCTTTGCTTTAAAAGAGGACGTTATTTTAAAATGTTGTTAGACATCGCAAAAGTCCAACCAGATATCTATATGTGCTAATAACATTAGAAGACTGATTAGTTTGATATTAATTTAACTGTTTTTAAATGTTTAAACCTTTAATATATTGTCTGTACATAAAGCACTGTTATTACACTGTATTGTTTTTGGTCCAAATTATTAATATAGTTTGTGCAACTAAATAACTATAAAGATTTTCTTTATATTGGTTTTCAGTGTTACAGCTTAAATGGTCAATCTATTACTTTTAAACTGATGTGACTCAGACCTCATCATGTTTAGTATAGCAACATGTTTCCATAATATCCTGCCTGCTGCCTGACTGATTACATAGATTTCAATGGTAGAAATAAAGCTGCTGATGGTGTGGCAAATGTTTTCATTCAACACTACTTATGACTCTTCTCTTTTTAAACAATATCTATTATAAGGCATTTCACGTATTGGCAATCTTCGTATATGTGTTGCGCACATCTCATACGTCCTCCATACGTGTCGCGTAAGTCGATTGGGAGTTTCCTATTCGGTGAGAGTTCATCAATCGCACGAAAACTCCGATATATAAAGCTTCAGAGGTGCCTGCGGCCATTTGTTTAAAGTTTTTGCAATATGCCGAGGGGAAGAGGGAAGGCGAGGAGAGGTGTCAGAGAGGTCATGACAGTGGCCATCAGACCAGGAGTGTGTCGTATTCTTTCATTATTGCAGATATCGTCTTTTTCATAGGGAGAATGTGGTCAAGTATGCTGAAATATATAAACCCCGCCAAATTGCTGGGTTATCTCTGCGACAAACGGTCAGCTCCTGTGCATTTCCTAAAACCTTCATATGAAGCCCGCATGGAACCCATGGTCAGTACGTTTATTGCAGGCTGGTTGTGCGTTCGCTGGTCGTGCAGGCTCAGTGATTTGGGAAACGCCAAAAATCGCACAGCCAAAAAGTCGTACGTCCGGTTGTGACTTAGGCTTAAAGGGACTAGATGCAAGTTAGTCATTGTTATACTCACTACTGCCACCTCAGGTCTAACGTGTAACTGCAGTCTCTATATTAAGCTCGTGCATGACGGCAATTCGGACAAATTCACAACTTTTTGAGTGACAGTACAGGATTTTAGAGGCAGTTGTGGTGAACAGGTCTGGGCTCATTCTACACATTAGGACATGGCTGGGGTAGAAAATACTTCATTTTAACATTTTTAAACTCTGTATAGTCCCTTTAAGTGATCAACTGGGTGACGCTGGTTAAGCTGGTAAGAAGAAACTTACCACCACCAAGTACGGAGAGAATGAATAATGAATGAATAATCAGTGATGAATCAGTGTTGCACTTTGACAAACTGGTAACTTATGATTAAAGTTAGCCTAATTGAACGTTTCTATTGTGTTTGAATTTACAATGGGCACATGCTTTGTCCTGACTTATAATATGCTACATTTAGTTCACTGGTAATCGCTGTTGCAACCCTCTAAGTCTATTTAATTACCATGTATCCATCGCTTAAACTGCCCTGCCCTGCTCCAGCTGACAGGTCACAGTCGAGCCTTTGGTTCCCTGTGGGTGACTCCAAGTGTGAGCGGGACAATTTGTGCACCTTTCTTCCTTAGAAATGTATTGGCTATTCCTCGGAAGTCCATTATCATGTTTCAAACTCAATCGTCCTCAGCCCCATAGGCCTGGCATCGGACCTGATAGCCAGTCGGTAAAAGGATCCAATTGCTCCAACTGCACCTTCAGCTGGCGAAGAACGAAAAGAAAATGATTTGCTCTCACATACGCCATGCATGTCTGGCCAAAGACTGAGACAGGAGGGAAGCGCTTATAACCAGAATAGGTGTTTTTGCCCCCGGGCGTTAAGAAATAATTGAGAGGCAGCCAAGTCTATACTGCGACTCTTTGGCATTACATTTCACCACAGGCCATTGGAATGCACACAGAAGAAAAATTAACCGGCTATAATATGTCAAGGGGTGAACATTTAATGATACAGCGTCTATTTTTATCCAATGTGAGCAAAAGTAGATATGGTTTTTAATAAAGCCTTTTCTTAAAGTAGTTGTGAATGTGTTATAAATGCTGTGCGTGCAGAGCAAAAAATGTTGTAGCTTCTTCAATTGCATTGTTAGAAATGTTATTTTCAGTAAGCATTGAGCAGTAGGCAGTTACACATTGTCCTGGAAATTGTGTTTTTGCCTATTATGGAGCTTGAAATTTCAATTTCAAGGTTTTATGTAACACGTGCTGAGTTTTGAAAACACCCAATGGTTTCTAACTGTTCGATTAGATTGGGTAATGTGTTTATTTTAAGTCTTTTAAATCTTAAAGTGTTCCCTGTAAGTGCTCAGCATTAGTCCTGTGACTGGTCAAGTGCACTCTAGCTATAATGATAATGTCGGTTTTATGTAATACTTTTCTGGACACTCAAAGACTCTTTACATTGCATTATTCATCCACTCCACACTCTATGGTGGCAAGCAACACTCATCTGACCCACTATCGCTGTCACTGTACTTATGCCATGGTACACTCTTCATAGAATGAATGGCTATTTTCCTGTGATATTAAATGGTAAATGGACTCAACTTATATAGCGCTTTTCTACCTTTATCAGGCCCAAAGCGCTTTACAGTAAGGAACCAGTCACCCATTCACACTCTCATTCATACACCAATGTACGCAGACACTGGAGGCAAGGAGGGTGAAGTGTCTTGCCCAAGGACACAACGACAGTGTGCATTTGCGGAAGCTGGGATTCGAACTCACAACCTTCCGATCACGAGACGACCCGCTCTACCAACTGCGCCACCGTCGCAGAACAAGAAAAGATTTTATATCTGCCACCATACAAAATCTTCCTTTGTTTTTTCCCAGAGAGGGCGGGGAGTCAGCAAAAGTGCCTGGATGTTTTTGTTTTTTTAAATGCACCAAAAAAACAAAATAAGTCACATTTGGAATAAACATAGGCTCTGTGTCCTGTTCCTTTGTTTTGTTGACATAAAAGAGTGTGGCAGGCACTACCTGCAGTTAGCTAACACTGGTTAAGATTGAGGAGTATTTTAATGTCCCTGTAGGGAAATGTGTCCTCTGCATTTGACCCATCCTTCAATGCCACTGGGGCAACCCGTCAGAAGTAGTGGGCGACCGCAATGCAGCGCACAGGGACCCAACGCCAGATGTGGAGCCAGACTGGTCAGAATCAATCTATTAACCTATTGTACATGTTCTGGGGTGACCTTCTTGCTGTGAGGACTTTTGTGGCAGGTAGGGCTGCAACTAACGAGTATTTATTAATTGATTAATCTATCAATAATTTTTACGATTAATCGCTTGGCTGTGAATGGTGTATTTAAAAAAAAAAAGTATCACATAAAGCTAAAGTGGCACCACTTGAGGACGTGTTGATGGATTAAACTTAAAGTAAAGGTTTGTTAGAGGCTCTTAGCGCTAATTCTGCTGTGTCTAATTGATTAAGACACAGATATTTATGAAATTTACAAAGTACAAAACACTACATACACTAACTATGAAAACAAAGTTGGTTTTCATCAAAAATACTACATGTTCATGTCATTTTTGCTCCAGTTGAGTCTGTGTGAACCAGAAAACGATTAATCGATTACTAAAATAGTTGTCGACTTTTTCAATAATCGATTAGTTGTCGAGTAATTAATCAGTTGTTTCAGCCCTAGTGGCAGGAACATCATCCTGCTTTCAAGTAAGTGTTTCCATGATGCTTGCTAGTGTTTTGACTTCCAAACATGAAAACTATAGTAAGAAAAGATTGGAAAATACAGAAAAAGGCAAGGGAGAACCCAACCAAGATCAAATCTTCCAGTTTGTAAATCTGTTCTGGTCCTTAGAGACAGATCTTATTTAAAACTCAGTGCCGTTCCTAACAGCATGAACCTCCTGAAGTCTGCTTCGTAATCACTCTCATTAGTCATCTTCATCTTTCAACACCCCAACTTCACATCTGTACTCATGAGGTATGGAGAATTACTCCTTTAATCTAAGGTTAACCTGACTCTATATGTGGATACATTATTTGGTGCACTTTCTGTAATAGAAAAATAGCCATTTTGCAAACCTTTTTACTCACTATTTCCAATAAAATACTGACAATATTTCCTATTAATTCTTCAAACTTGATTGGAGTTTGGGTTTCATTAATCATATTGAAATAGAGTAGAATGAGGTGTGTCTCCTGTTTCCATGAGTGAATGTGATGTGATTACCACAATTACCATATACCACACTTTAACTTTCATTCAGATCCTTTTCCATCCTTACCATACTGCGCTGTATAAGAGGTCCTTGCTTGACCGGTTGTCACCCAAAAGTACTTTAATAGTTTTCAATCACACCAATCCGATACAACAATCGGTGCAGTGTCTGCAGCGATGCATCGTTCAGTAGTGGTGAACATTTAATCTGCTTGTCGATTTACGTTCCTTCTCTAATTTGGCCATGAAGTATGGGTCATGACTGAAAGGACAAAACCCAGAGACAAGTGGCCTCTTATGCAATGTGGCTAGAGGCAAGCTTAGAGATTGGGTGAGGAGCTTGGTTGAAGTACAGTCGCTGCTCCTCCATGTCGCTTTTGTGGCCCAGCTACGGATACAGGGAAGAAGATGGATGGATCACCAGAACTCTGGAAGAACGAAGGAAGAAATTAATATTGTTATTTTAATTTTATATGAAGTTCCAGAAGTTACACCAAAATGAACACTTAAGTGGAACAACATTTTTTCCCAACACCATACACTTCATAACTGTGACTCTGTCTATTATTTCTGAGAACAGTAAGCCATTGTGATTTGAACAACTCCAATGATGCTGTACAGGCTAATGGGACACGCCGAGGTAGCATGCAGCTAAATTGAGAGAGGGGTTATGCCAGTTCATCCATTTGTTTAAGTAAAGTCTTCAGCTGGATGTCTAGTGTAATGATTATGTCTATACTCCTAGGGGGAACAGTAGCTTGGATGATAACAAGGAAGAAAGTACTTGCATCACTTGTGGAGGTGGCGCCCGCTGTGTCCAAGCCTCTTATTCCTGTTTGAACAAGAAGAAGGGCAGAGAAAGTGTAAGTTTGACTTTTAACACCGACATTTTTTCTTTCATTAAATGCCTGGCTTTTACCTCTCACCTGGAAATCTCCAATTGATGTGAACAAACCCAGCGCCTTTCATTTTCAAACCAAAAACCACTTTTGGCTCGTTATTTCTGGGCAAAGCGGACCATCGCCATCAATTATGGAACACTGCAGAGATGATGAAGGGTTAGTGTAATCTACGCTTCTGTTCGCCTTCCAAAATGGCTGCTTCACACTGGAGTTAAAAGGCCTGGGCACATGTAAAGGCATTAAAATACGCCCGAAATGAAAACGAGAACAGTATACAGAGAGATCTCAGTTTATTCATCCGCATGAGACCATATAATGTATGGATTTTAGCTGTAAGCAATTCACAAAAGTTATTACAATTCCAAGGTAAATGGTTAAAATGAGAAAACCTTTACTGATAGCCCTAGCCCAAACTCTAACCCTAAACCTAACGCTAAGCTGGCAGATAACAGGTAAAACATGAACAGTTTAGAGTGCCTTGGAGTTCTGTTGTTCTGTCTACCTTTTCCATCTGGTTGACAATGCCTTTATCGGCTTTAAGGGAAGGGGCAAAGAAGGGAAATACTTTTTGTACTGTGCTTTTCACATGACACAATTCACCCAAAGTGTTTCACAGGGGACAATTTTGTGACCACCAACAACCACTCACTCCCACGCCTCTTTTCAAACTAACTGGTATTCCCTCATGGTCACCCATCCAGTTACTAACCAGGTCCATCCCTCGATCTGATGAGACCAGCGTTTCTAAGGTGGTATGGCCTTGCAGCGCCATGGCCAGGAATTTAGTATTGAGGTCCATATTTTTCTTCAGTGGGGGGTGTGGAGGTCCTCCCCAGAGGATTTTGAATTGAACACTCGTAAATGAGTGTATTCTGGTGCATTTTAAAAGACCATATTCCATTTTAATCAGTCTTAGTACACAATGGTAAAAATCGGAACTCAAAATCTGAACTCTGAGAAAGCATGGAATGAAGTATATGTTTTTACACTTTGGGAAGAAAACGAAATATTTTAACATTGTGTTCCAGGCCCAATACTGACCGTTTATGAACTAGACAGCACATGTTACCATTTCATCTCCTCTCAAATGTATATATACGGTCGGTGGAACATAATGCAAGCGATATGTTCCATCGCAGATAAGGTATAGATTAGATAAATTGCAAACATGAGAAACAACTGGATTTCTCTAATTTTGATAAATGTAGATACTCTTGACAAGCACAGCAAAGAGAGAGCACTTAAAAAATAGCTTATTAAAAGTCTTGCATAATATATTCCACATTTATTGCACAGAATGATAATGAAAAGAATGTGTTTTGCTTTTGGAACTGCTTAATTAAAATAAAGACATCTTATAAGTTGAAATCATAAAATGTTAAATTTTTGGAAACAGAATCAAAGGACATTTGTGAGAGCAAACTGAACTTTTCCTACCTGATATCCTCCTTTTGATATGCTCTTGCTTTAGGTAGTGTAATTGGGAGCGAGGAAATATAGACATTCGGCCCAGAAATGAAAAGGATATTAATGCAGCGCTGCATGTTAAAAAGGTGCGGGCAGGTAATATTCCAGCCCCAGTGCGTGCCGTGGAGAGCCCAATTACACTCCACTCCAGTGTGAAAGCCAACTCCATGGTGTAAAACTCTAAAACCATTGTCTTTAGGCCCTTTTATCTTCACTCACAGATGAACAGCTTGTGAGAGGAACAGTGCCAGCCCCGCTGAAATGCACAGATTAATTTCATATTCCTATTGAGGATTCAGTCTCTCTCAGAATTATGCGGGCGACCTTGACAAGAGGCTGGTGTTTAGAGTCCTCCACTTGAATGGACCCGTAATCGTGAGGCTGCAGACGCTCAACAGGGCTTTGAATCAGACTGGAGGAGTTCACGTAGGAGCCACAGTGAACAAGGTTAGAGTTATCAAGAAGGACAACTTTTGTAATGTCCCTACAGCTAAGGCTAAGAAGTGTGCAACTGAGTGAACATTCTTAGCATCACCTACTCCAACTCTTTCAGCGACATGGTACAACTTCAATCTTGTGAGTTTGACTTAAAATCAAATTAAGTTGGATTATAGCCCCATATCACAACAGGAGCTGCCTCACAGGGCTGCACCAAACATCAAAACAGTGAAACAATAAACAAAAGTGATCTTCAAATGAACAGCAGGTGGAACGGCACCTTGGGCATCCGTCACCTTCGTGTAAAGGAAAAAACCCAAAACCCAGTGGGAGGAAAGAGAAACCTCCGGGAGAACCACATTGAAAGAGAGGTTCACTCCCTTGAACGGACAGGCTAGACCCAGGGCTGATGGAGTTCCTCTATAGATAGGGCTGAAGACTGTGAAGCTAACGTTCAGTCCTTGTTGGAGCTTCACTTGTCAGTTGTCCAGTCCGTGTTGGAAGAGAGTCCCTCTACAGATAGGACTGAAGACTGGTGTACTAACGTTCGGTTGGTCAGATGGATTTCTGGTCCATAGTATTTCTGAATTACTTCTTTCAAGACTAATCCAGCTCAGTTGGTAACAGCCTTTCTGTGTGTCTGCTTAGGTTTTCTCCAGGTTGTTTCTTCTGCCACTTAAAACATTTACAATAGGGTCCCCTCTAAGGCAAGGATATCACTTAAAAGGAAATTGTAAAATATCATTAAGACTGTCTTCAATGAAGGTACTTGAGTCATCTTCTGTACTCGGTAGTTGAAGTCTCCAAACGTTTCGCCTCTCATCCAAAAGGCTTCGTCAGTGGACAAAGTCCCGCTCAGCACGCGGCGTAGATAAAGACCATGGGATGAGAGGCTAAACGTTTGGAGACTTCAACTACCGAGTACAGAAGATGACTCAAGTACCTTCATTGAAGATAGACAACTCCTGTACAACTGAGAACTTACACATTAAGACTAGTTAAAAACGGTTTCTTGGTAAAATAACACATGTAAGACAATAAATAAATAAATAAATATATAAAAGACTATAATATTCTTTTTTTTATTTCATGTCTTTAGACAGCGCATGTGCATGCATCTATTGTCTCACGGTTGCACACACAAATTCACTCTCATACATCCAGTTTATTGTACATGGTTTTAGTGATAGGAGAAACCTGACCATATGATCCTCCATCCTGTGATAAAGAATGTGGCATTGTAGCACTGCGGAGCCACACTGACCTCCATATCCACCCATATGTTAAACATCTCATTCCCTCAGTTTGATGGATAAGAGTGAATTCCATGCATTACTGCTGTTTTGTAAAATCCAATCTCTCTCAGGTCCTCAGTGCCACACATGGAAATCCACAGTCCAACACTGTACTTCAATGGTAACAGGTGGGCCCAGGTCAAGTACTGAAGTGTTGACCTTCACAGAGTAATGATCTGGAGACATTAGCGATAATCACCATTATATTTAACCCAACATTCAGCGCAAAAAGGTTATACCTGCATTTATTCATGACCGATCACTTCTATTATTCATTTACTTCATTTGGAGGTGAACAGGGAACACCGAGAGCCAAACCGGTCACACAGCGGGTCTCCCATATAAAACTGCAAATCTTTTTTACAAAGTGTATTGAGATGTAGTTTTAGTTTTGTCGCCGCTTGTCGTAGATGAGGGATGGTAGGCCCCGAAGCCTCAGTTAAGAATCACTGTGTAACCTTCTTGTCAGCTGCATCTAAAGACAGGCAAAAATAGCTCCTTCCTCCTGTTCCTTTGAGGTCTACATCATGAGGTCGACCATGATGTACCTCTGCAGTTCAGAAGAGGAGCTTCAGCTGCTCCCTCTGCACGTCAGGACAATTCGAACCTTCATAACCCAGCAGTGGGAACAACCAGGAAGTTACGTCGCCCATGCTCCATATGCGCCTGCACTGAAACAAACTGAATGACATTACCAACCAAACAAATGTGTTAAAGGCACACTGTGTAACATTTTGGACTATACTGTTGCCATCAGTACAAAACATGCTCCCAATGACCAGCTCAACACAGAAAATGCTATTACTGCAGTGGGTAATCAAAGAATGGTTCTGGATGAGGACCTAACCTGTTTAAATCTAAAATTCTGCTGTCTTTAGTCACATCTTCATGGAGACGAGCTGGAGACGTACCCACTCCCGGTAAAGTTACAGTCATGTCTGAGGACTCAAGGCAAAAGCACATGTTGATTTGTACATTTAGGAGGTGTTTTTCAATGATAAAAATATCTGTCAAAAAATAAATGCTTGTATTTCAATATTATTTATTGGGTGAAATTTTACGCGGTGTGGCTTTAAATAAACTCCACAGACAGTTATCACTGACTCAGAGTGTTTCAAACATGAACACGATATAAAACTACATGGAAAGATAATGAAAAAAAAGTTTAATCCTCAACTCACAGAGCTCTGTCACAGAAATAACACGCTCTGGTCAAATATTTCATCAACATTAGCGGCACAGTGGCTTTTATTCAAGTTATCTAAGTTTTGTTTTCATAAAATGTAAACAAATAGCCACAAAGCTGCCGTAAGTTCATAGATTTCCTATATTAAAACTTAGATATACTGCTGTGGCTCTAACACTGGCATAACCTGCTTTACAGTGTACTTCCATAGGATTATGCTCATATTTTTATTGAATGAAATATCATGTAGCAAAACTGTCAATCATTTCACACTTGTACGGAGATCGGCCGAGTTTGGAAACCTTCTGGTGGCAGAGCAGTGGTTTGTGGGATTGTTTCTTAGCTCCTTATGGACTAAAGAGTAACATCCGGAGGTCCCTACTGTATATGCTAAAAGAGCTTTTACAGGAAGCATCACAGCTCCTTTCCTAACTCTCTCCTATTGTAGACTGTATAGTGCACTCTATCTGTTGAAACTTAGGACATAGCTTAGAAGTGACTTTCAGGTCCAACCAGGAGGGGATGGGGAGGGGGTGGGCTGTGTTGATTGTTTATTTAAAAAAAAAACAAAAAAACTCATTTTTCAATCTTACAGACTATCACTTTAATATTTTGGGCTGGGCGCTTATAAGCCTTTTGCTTCGGCCCACTCCTTTTGAGCAGACCTACTGCTCAAATAAATAAAATATTGATATTTAAGTTCACCAGTGTCTCACCATAAGTGGGCTAATAGTTAGAAAATCTGTCTCATGCACTTTTAACTCCGCAATACCCACTTCAATCTTTGACCGCATTCACCTGTTGTCCCAACGCCACAGTTGGGCGCACAAAGACAAAGCAGAAGAGGAGCCTTGTTCCCTCTGTCATTTTTCTGCTGAGCGCTGTAAACAATGGCATCAATATAATGTTTGTGCTGCCTGCCCACCCACTAGCTCCAGATTATCAGACAGGACCAAGACGTCGCTCCCCTCTATAAATCCACTCACTTTGCTCTCCACTTCACTCAGTATTTCAGAGCGCTAGTTTTTCTGACGCTCTCCAAGGAAAAGGTTCACAGCTGCACATATTTCTTAGAATAATTCTTACAATGACAGTCGCTGCCACAGAAAATGTCTTTGAATGCACATGGAAGCAAATCTCCATTCTGTTTACTAATACATCATTGCTTTTTTTGTCTTTATTATATTTAGTCCATACTTTAACACCATGAAACTTCTTTGTATGGTAATTTTAGTGATGTTGAGGTATATTTTACATTACACAAATAAACAAAGAGAACAATAACTAAACCAAAATATAGCCGCAAAGCGGCGATTATCGGCCCTCGCCGACCGTCCTGCCCAAAGCAAGGGGACGCATCACACCCTTTTGTCTCCCTCAATCTAAAATTACGGTATTGCTACTGCCTTTATGTTTGTTTTTAACTTTTTTCCCTAGGGTCTTAGTTTTGGGGATTTTTCCATTTTTCCACATTTTTCCATCAGAATAAAATGGGACGTTGTGGTCATCGCTACGGCAACACCATATAAAATATGGCATTGCTGTGATTGACTTTTCTAATCGGAACGACCAAATAGAATTTTGTGCCAAATTATTTTAATTTTTGTAAAAGTAAAATTTGTACTCTCAATATAATTCCTATAGGGGGCGCTATATCGCACCCAATTTGAATTTTTGCCAGATGAAAGTGTTTAGGACTGTGACTTTAACAACTGATAACAAAATGAGCGAAATCGGGCTTCATATGTGCGAATGGGAGCCATTTTTTGTTTGCGAAAAATGGCAAAATACTTTGTACAAACTTAGAAAAGTAATTTGGATAACTTTTAAAGTTCTGCTTCTCAAGATTATTTTTCACCCAAAATTAGCTCGTTCCAATAAACGCTCTAGGTGTTAAGGTTTGTAAGAAAGGAACCCCGAAGCAGAGCCGGAGACGGACCAAACAAAGTTCAAAAAATGTATTTCCTTGACAAAAGGCAGGCAGGCTAGGCAGTGGAGACAGGGGGCTGGTTGGCAGAGTGGTAGACTCCAGGAGTGGCACCAGGAGATCGAGTAGATGTAATAATCTGGCAGGGATGTGGAGGGAGAACCAGGGTTTTGAAGACTGCAAATGAGTGAGTAACTTCAGGTGTGCCTCATTCTCCTGGAGGAGCCAGCCACGCCCCCTGTCACACACGCCCTGCACAGAAACAGAAAAGGAGGGGGAGCAGAAAGACAAACACAAATCCCTAACAGTACCCCCCCTCAAGGGCCGCCACCCGGCGGCCGACCGGGCTTGTCAGGGTGCAAGGAATAAAAGTCACTGAGGAGGGTAGGGTCCAGAACAAGAGCGAGAAATCCACGAGCGATCCTCAGGGCCATAACCCTCCCAATCAACCAAATACTGGAAGCCACGGCCCCGCCGACGCACATCCAAAATACGGCGCACCGTAAAGGCCTGGTGACCGTCAATAAGCCGGGGGGGTGGAGGGGGCTCGGCCGGAGGGCTCAAAGGGCTTGTAGTGACCGGCTTAAGCAGAGAAACATGAAATGCTGGATGGACATTCAAACACGGGGGTAACTTAAGTCTAACTACTGAGGGATTGATGACGCGGTCTATCTCATAGGGCCCAATGTACCTGGGTGACCGCTTACGGGAGTCAGTTTGCAGAGGCAGATCGCGAGTCGAAAGCCACACTCTCTCACCTGCCTTGTAGTTAGGGGCAGGCGAACGACGGCGGTCAGCCAGCCTCTGGTTCCGAGTTGCCGTCCTAGCCAGGGCTGCCCGAACCTCGTGCCAGACCCGCCGGGCTCTACGAAGGTGTTCCTGAATAGAAGGAACTGCCACCACTGACTCCTGGGAAGGGAACAGGGGAGGCTGGAAACCATTAGCGGCCTTGAAAGGTGACATACCCGTGGCGGTGGAGACTAGCGTGTTGTGGGAGTATTCAATCCACGCAAGATGGATGGACCAGGAAACTGGATAGCGGGCAGTAATGCAGCGTAGAGCAGCCTCAAGGTTTTGGTTGGCCCGCTCCGTCTGCCCATTGGTCTGCGGGTGGTATCCGGAGGACAGGCTGGCAGAGGCTCCAATAGCATGACAAAAGGCCTTCCAAACTCGTGAGGTAAACTGGGGTCCTCTATCAGAAACCATGTCCTGGGGTAAACCATGTAATCTGAAAACGTGCTGAACAAGCAGGTTAGCAGTCTCCAGTGCAGAAGGTAGTTTAGGTAACGGAACATAATGTACAGTCTTAGAGAAACGATCGACAACAGTCATGATGACAGTGTTACCTTCTGATGGAGGGAGGCCTGTTACGAAGTCCACAGATATGTGAGACCATGGACGATGAGGAATAGGGAGTGGGCGCAGTAGACCAGCTGGAGCACGGTGAGAGGCCTTACTGCGAGCACAGACGGAGCAGGCGGAAACAAATTCTTTAGTATCGGACAGCATGGAAGGCCACCAGAAGCGCTGTTGTACCAGAAACAAAGTGCGGTGGTAGCCGGGATGACATGCCAACTTGGAATCATGGCCCCACTGAAGCACTGACGATCGGGCAGAAGGAGGAACAAACAGAAGACCAGGTGGGCATTGCTCGGTGTGGGGTGACCGGCTTGAGCCTCCTGAACCATTTTCTCTACCTCCCAGCTGGCCGCTCCAATTATACAGGAAGAGGGTAATATTGTTTCCTCAACATTACTCTCCAAGGGTGCAGCAAACAGACGAGATAGAGCATCGGGCTTAGCATTCCTGGATCCCGGACGGTAGGTAAGGGTGAAGTTGAATCTTCCCAAAAACAGTGCCCATCGAGCTTGGCAAGCATTCAACCTGCGGGCAGAACGAAGGTAAGCGAGATTCTTATGATCAGTCCATACCACAAACTGTTCTGCTGCTCCCTCCAGCCAGTGCCTCCATTCCTTTTTTTATTATTATTTATTTAAAGGGACAATGCATATTAATGAACATATAAATGTAAATATGCCAGAATTAGCCAATGGCTACTTTCCATCTGTAGTCCCTGGCAGATCAAGAAAATACAAAGACCAAAATGCAACATTAAAGACAAAAGATCATCACACAGATCATCCACACAATTAAACTTGAGACATAAAACATGAATATAATGGTCAGTGGTTACATGTCTGATTCCCTTCAGCCAACCTTTAAGTTTAGTTTTAAATATGATGAATGTGGTACAGTCTCTAATGTCTGCTGGGATGCTGTTCCATACCGTGGTCCCTTTCACTGATAGTACCTGTTGACTAAACGCTGTGCGTCTATAAGGAACCACACAGTCGCCTCTGGTGGCAGCTCTGGTCACTCTACCACTTGTACTGGATATGAACTTAATGAATTCATTCAAGGATGGTGGAGAGAGTCCATGCAGAATCTTATAAACTGAACAAGCCATTTTAAATGTTCTTGAGAGCCAAGACCACCGCCAGCAGTTCACGATTGCCCACATCGTAGTTCCTCTCGGCAGGACTAAGCCGGCGAGAATAAAAAGCACAAGGATGGAGCTTCTGATCGGGAACGGTACGCTGAGAAAGAATCGCGCCAATTCCAGAGTCCGAGGCGTCCACTTCAACTATGAACTGCGCTGTAGGATCAGGATGGGAAAGCACAGGTGCTGAACAAAAGAGAGTCTTTAGTTTAACAAAAGAAGCCTCTGCATCGGCTGACCAAATAAAAGGTATCTTAACAGAAGTCAGCCTTGTCAGAGGTGCAGCTACTTTACTGTAGTCTCGAATGAATCGACGATAAAAATTTGCAAACCCCAAAAATCGCTGTAGCTGCTTCCTGTTTGCCGGAGTTGGCCACTCAGCTACCGCCTTTACCTTGGCGGGGTCTGACCTCATTTGCCCCTTCTCGATTACAAACCCAAGGAAGTGTACTGCAGCCGCATGAAAATCACATTTTTCAGCCTTCACATATAGTCTGTTTTCAAGAAGGCGCTGAAGGACCAGCCTCACATGCTGAACATGTTTTTCCAAAGAGGGAGAAAAATTAAAATATCGATGTAAACAAAACAAATCGGTTCAACATGTCTCTCAAAACATCGTTAACTAGGGCTTGAAAAACCGCAGGGGCATTGGTTAACCCAAAAGGCATCACTAAATATTCAAAATGTCCTAATGGGGTATTGAAAGCAGTTTTCCATTAGTCTCCCTCCTTGATGCGGACTAAATGATAGGCGTTACGGAGGTCTAACTTGGTGAAAATAGATGCCTCATGAAGAGAACTGAACGCAGAGTCAATGAGTGGGAACTTGTTCTTAATTGTTATGTCGTTGAGACCTCTGTAGTCTATGCAGGGACGAAGCGACTTGTCTTTCTTGTCCACAAAAAAGAAACCTGCGCCTACAGGAGAAGAAGACGGCTGTATGAGTCCGGCCGCCAAAGAGTCAGTTATGTAGGCCTCCATAGCCTCTCTCTCTGGTTTAGCGAGGTTATACAGTTTAGTGCTAGGCAACGGAGCACCAGGGATTAGGTCTATACCGCAGTCATAGGGTCGGTGCGGAGGCAAGGACAAAGCTCGGTCTTTAGAAAAAAACCTCCTTGAGGTCGTGGTACTCACAAGGTACCCCAGAGAGATCTATGGGCTTGGGAGGATCCTGGGTGTGGGCCTTAGTAGAGGGAATGGCCGAATGAAGGCAGTGTGTATGGCAAAAAAGGCTCCAATTAATTATGGCGAGTGTAGACCAGTCTATGTGTGGGTTGTGTGATTTTAACCAGGGGAGGCCCAACACTAAGGGTGACGAAGGTGAAGGAATAACATAGAACGAAACTCTTTCATGGTGATTCCCTGACAGCAGTAAAGAAACGGGGGCAGTACGATGGGTCACGGTGGCCAGTGACTTACCATCTAGAGCAAAGACAGTCTTGGGTTTCGGAAGGGACTCAATGGGGATGTTGCACTGGGAAACAAAGTCACAGTCAATGAAATTGTCGTCAGCCCCCGAGTCTACTAAGGCAGATACGGCAAATGAATCCTGATTACATGCAACAGTACCTGAAAGTGTAATACGTCGGGCGGAGGGATCAGAAGGAGAATGGCTCACCAGTGCCCCTCCAGTGGCTGATGAGCTCCCTCTTTTGGGCACAACGGACAGTTGGACACGATGTGGCCAGCCTTGCCACAATACATACAGAGCCTTTGGTTTATGAGTCTTTGTCTCTCCTCCGGAGAGAGCTTCATTCTCCCCAGCTGCATAGGCTCCTCTGTGAAGGGTGGCGAGGCGGCTGAAGCATGTGGAGGAGAAGTAGATGACCGTTCACCAGGACGGAGTGCAGACGAGGCTGTTAGTTGAGAGGGTCTGGAAGTTGGGTAGGAGGAGCCACGTCTGACTGATCTCTCCCTACGTCTCTCTCTTAAGCGATCATCCAAACGAATTGCCAAAGAAATCAAGTCCTCCAAGGAGCTGGTCTCATCACGTGCAGCCAATTCGTCCTTAACTTCCTCACTTAAACCCCGAAAAAATACCCCCTGTAGGGCCTTCTGATCCCAACCACATTCGGCAGCTAATATACAAAAATCAATGGAGTAGGAAGAAACAGTCCCATTACCCTGACGCAAAGAGAGAAGTCTATTACTTGCCTCCTTGCCTTGTAGTGGGTGGTCAAAAACCTTGCGCATCTCGGTGGTAAAAGCCGCCAAGGAGTGGCAATAAGGTGAATTACTGTTATCTAAAGCTACTGCCCAAGCTGAGGCTTTGCCGGCAAGTAAACTCATGATAAAGGCCACTTTAGCTCGGTCATTAGCATACGTTAATGGTTGCTGGTCAAAAACAAGCGTACATTGATGGAGAAACTGACTACATGTCCCTGCCTCCCCTGAATACCTGGATGGAGTGGGAATGAATGGCTCTCGGGGTTGGGCTGGTTGGTTGTCTAGTTGAGCTGGAGATTGAGCTTGATTCTGGGAGGCAGCAACGGCAGGAAGATCCGGTGAGGTGATTGTAGCCAGGTGGGAAGCCACTTGCTCCAAACGAGAACTAAGCTGAGTCACATCAGCACTTAGTTTGGCTAGGGAACCAATAACTTCCTTCAAAGCAGCTTCATGTTGTCCAACTCGAGATCCCTGTAAAGCTAGTGCCTGCTTCAGTCTCTCACCATCTGCGGGGTCCATGTTTGGCCAGATTATTCTGTTAAGGTTTGTAAGAAAGGAACCCCGAAGCAGAGCCGGAGACGGACCAAACAAAGTTCAAAAAATGTATTTCCTTGACAAAAGGCAGGCAGGCTAGGCAGTGGAGACAGGGGGCTGGTTGGCAGAGTGGTAGACTCCAGGAGTGGCACCAGGAGATCGAGTAGACGTAATAATCTGGCAGGGATGTGGAGGGAGAACCAGGGTTTTGAAGACTGCAAATGAGTGAGTAACTTCAGGTGTGCCTCATTCTCCTGGAGGAGCCAGCCACGCCCCCTGTCACACACGCCCTGCACAGAAACAGAAAAGGAGGGGGAGCAGAAAGACAAACACAAATCCCTAACACTAGGAGGAGATAGATTTTGTACGAAGTGAAAAATAAAGGTGGATTCCCGCCTCGCGGGCTGTCATCCAAAATGGCCGACGTCCAATATGGCGGACGGCATTGCTGTAATAATATTTATTGTTCAACATGTCATGATGCACGTCTGTACCGATTCTTATGATTCTACGACAAACTTCATTTTTGCCCACGTCCTATCTCGCAATGTTAAAAACAAACTGAGGTGGCGCTATCGCGCCACTATTTGGAAATAGTCAAAAGTTGCGTCGGATCGGGTTTGAATTTCGGGCCAAAATCTGTGACTTTTCGTCAATGTTCACTGGGTGAAAATTGCGACGGTGCGAAAGAAAGAAAGAAAGAAAGAAAGAAAGAAAGAAAGAAAGAAAGAAAGAAAGGAAGAAAGAAAGAAAGAAAGAAAGAAAGAAAGAAAGAAAGAAAGAAAGAAAGAAAGAAAAGCTAGCTTATGAGTTAAAGACATTTGAGACCTACATTCTTCTGAAACCCCCCACACATGCAGCACAGTGGAGGCGTCACAAGAGGCGTTACAGGAAACAAGAAAGGGTCAAACGAGGAGAAGATGGTGAAAGACTGTTGTGGGGCGGAGGGAGCTGCGCAGGAGGAAGAGGAAGGAGGTGGTGGAAGCTGTGCAGGACACCACGCTCTGAAACAGGGACAAAGCCAGAAGGCGCTGCACCGTTTCAGAGGCTCACTGAAGAAAGCCAGGTTACCCTACGTCCAAAAACATGCTGGTCAGGTTGGCCCACAGTGGCTCAGCACTAACTCAACACATGAATGCAATTTTTTGGTATAATTGTACAATGACAAATAAAGCACTTACTTACTTACTTACTTTTGACATCCATGGATATACTTTAATGCAATTGCTCCACATTTTTATTAGCTTTTATTTCTATATCAATAGCAGGTGTGTGTTGCTTTACCTGCTGAAGTCCTCCCTTAGCAATTGAACAGAGACCGCAGCCCTGTGTTTATCCCCAGCCGGTGAGAACAGTGGATCTGTGAGAATCAGGGACCATAAATATGAGTGTAATGTGTCTGTTGGTTGCTATAGCTTCCAGAGTATGATGTTGTTTTGCCGTGTGAGGAGTGAGCGTGACTTCTGCTGACAGGAATCTGGGACAGAGAGTGAGGAGCGCTGCCGAAACAACACAAAACATGATGAAACGATAGATGCAGGAAACAAAAAAATATACAGAAATATGTTCACTGCACCACAACAAAATGGAGGAAAATATAATCTCTGTGACATTTCTGTGCATCTATATTTTGTATTTTGTTTATTCTTCCTTGGGTTGTATGCAGATCATGCTTTGGGAAACATGAATAAAAAAAAGCAATGTTCAGAGACACACGCATTCATAACAATTTTATTTTAGCAGCTACATAACAAGGTTCAATCAACAGGCAGTACTACCACAAAAGGAAAGGAATAAGTTGTTCTCCATTACTATAATTTGACAGTAAATTGCAGGCTTTGGTGTTTTGATATGAATAACTGGCTAATCTCTGCAATTAACCGGTGCTCATCCTCCTGCACCCTCTGTGGATTCATGATAGAATAAGTTGGACAAGTAAAATGATTAAACATTTATTTTTTTCCACACCTATCAAGAACTTACAAATTATTCCATCATCTTTGCAGTTATTTGGCCTGTAGCCAAGGACTGACATGAAATACAGTATTGCATACAACCATTGTGCTCTTGGGCAAGACACTGAACCTGCAGCAGGATTTAGTCTGAGTGATGCCAAAATGACCTTGAAAATAAACACTGGTGGATAGTCATAACTTAAACTACATATTAAATGTCTCGAAAAGTGCTAAAGTGCTGTTTTAGTAATGCCATCCATCTTCTTCAGCTTCCTTGGTTGTTGAGCCGTGAAGGCAGGTGTTCTGGTTTCCTCCGGTGTCCAGGTCGGATATCGGCGCAAAGTCAGCTGGCTCCTTTCAGACGTTACGGAGCAGAGGCACAACTCTGCGCTTCCCCAAGTAACTGTAACTGTCTTGTTTCATTGCTTTAATGTTTGTACAGTCCTGTGAGGCAACTCCCGTTGTGAAATTGGGCTATACAAAACCATTGATTGATTGATTGATTGTAACTTAGCTCCTCACCCTATCTCTAATGATGCGTCCAGCCACCATGTGTGCACTTGCCTCCCAAATATCATGGCCATAGGTGAGAGCAGGATGTAGATTGGCCAATAAATCATGAGCTATACCTTTCACTTGTGAAAAAGATCCCGAGATACTTAAACTCTCCTCCGACCAGTTTTTTTGCCGGTGATAACCCTGGCTGCAGGTTTGGAAGTGATGATTTTCGACCCAGTGACTTCACCTTTGGCTGCAAACCACCCAAGTGCACGCTGATGGTTCTTATTTGATTGAGCCAACAGAATAAATGAGATCCCGTGGTCTCCAAACCGGACACCTTCCAGCCTCCGCTTCTACAAATTCTGTCCATAAAAGTAATGAACAGAACTGGTGACAAAGGGAAGCCGAGGTGAGTGCCAGCATGGACTGGGAACAGGTCTGACTTACTGCGAGAAATGGGAACTAAACTCCTTCTGCAGTCGTACTGGGAGCAGAGAGCCCTTAGCTGATGGCACAGGACCCCATACTCCCCACAGGGAAATGGTCCAATGATTTTTCCAGTTTCACAAAGCACGTGTGGACGTGTGTGTGCGACCAGGATGCAAAGGACATTGCTCCTTCTGAACCCGAGGTTTGACTATCGGCAGATTCTCCTCTCCAGAACCTTGGATCTTGGATTAGACCTTTCTTGGGTGGCTGAGAAAGAATTTCAGTAATGCTTTATGTTAATCCTATTTGTGAAAAGCAAATAGCTACAACTTCTGAAGAAAAGTATGAAAACACTCTGCCTCTTAAGCTTTTTTCCCACACATAACTGAGCAACAACATCCTGGAGCTGTCCATGTAATAACATACTGAGAGCACATTTCAGTGATAAATTCTACATTTTCCTTCATTTGCGCTGTAATATTCTCTATTATTTACTGGCCTACTTCTCAGCGCGACCATCCCCATGACTACTGACCTATTTGCCAGTCTAGTCCAACTCAGAATTTTCCACATTTCCTGAACACTTTTGCCCTGATCACGTCAGAGCTGCCACATTCGGCATCACCTCTGCATGCACCTCTCTAAACTACTGCCCACAGCTCCGTACTTCTGTGCTAATTCATTTCAAATCTTACATTTATTGATGGCAAACCCCTTCAGATGCAGCCTCTCGTTTTCTCATCTGTATTTTACTCTGTGGTATTTTTGATAAGAACTTACTTTTACTCCGCTATATTCGAAAACTTAAATACTACTTACTTCGTGGCACAAAGTGTGAAGTTGGCTGTGAGTTTTGTCCCTTTTATGCAGACTCCAGAACAGTAGGTGGCAGCATGCAGATAAACTGTCAATACTGACTGAAGAAGGTTTGTCCCTGTTGTGTTGCCGTACAGGTGGTGAATTCGAGTGTAATATTTGCGTTTGTGAAACTGAAAAGTTAACACTGTTAACACTTTAACAACAATTTCAGTTATAATTTGACACAGCTCATCTATTCACTGGAATAATAATAAATGAGCTGTGTCTGTATGTTAAGTGTATGTTAAGTTTACACAAGTAATGAAGTCATGAAATTAAGGTCTGGTCATGTAGAGCTTGGGTCCCGAAGCTACAGTATGTAAGCTGAGAGACACTTAATTAAAGGAATCAAAAGAATTTGGAGGAAATGTACAGATAACATAGCCTGGCTAACGCCAGACTAAAATCACAAGTGATATTTAGTCTGGGGACCACCAATTCATTTTCTTGTAGGAGAGGTGTGGTTTACGATTGTCCATAGCCTTTTATTGGGCGCTACGAATGTCTCTCATGCGTCTGCACGTAGCCATAGCCAATCCTATCATGGTATCAGATGACGTATGACGTACCTGCTGTAAACTTTTGAGCTAAACTATTTAGAACACGTTCTAAAGCTTGATCGAAAGATGGCATCGCGTCTGCTGCTGTCATGTTGGATCCGTAAATATTTTTTATTTTTTTTTATCCCTAAACAAACTACAAGCTTCCGTATGTCAAATAGCACGTCATCGTCTTACCGTCCCTCCTCGTTCTGTGATTGGTGCCCAAATCCATGGAAAAATGTCGGCCATGGTCCCCAGGCTGTTGTGAAGTTCGAAAAGATTCGAGCGCACACAGCAGTCTGGCGTTAGCCAGGCTACAGATAACACAGGGCATTAGGGAATCTACAGTACTTAACTTTCCTAGCAAAGAAGGTGGTGATTTGTTTCAGTGCCATAAAAATATAAAGTCACTTGTTCTTAATTAAATTCACAACTTTAGTTTCATAAGTGTCATCTGTTGAGTACAGTAACACATATCCCCAAAATATTTCGATATCTGCTTTTGCCTGGGTTTTCTGCCATTTTTGCTATATTTGATCCCAGTTCCCAGCACCCAACACAAACTTTTGAAATACATTTGGACACCTTCAGCAACTAGTCCCACCGTCGTCTCTACTACAGTACTTATCTTCCTGTTCTAATGCCAAAACAAGTCTAGATTGCTTGAGCACACCTCCACAATATTTAACTCCCTGGTATCTGTTTATTCATGCTTCTGCTGTCCAGAAAAGCCCCGTGAGCCAACTCTTGCGGTGATATGCCCAATGTGAATAAAACGGAATTATCTTTTGCCACCTGTATCTCGGCTTGTATAAAGCAGGCATCCCTCTTTGCGTGTGCCGGCCTGGATAAGCAAAGAAGCCATTTTCATCTCCATTTCTATAGCAAATCTGCCCGGCTTTGGGAGCTAAACCCTTGTACTTTTTTTTGGGTGCAAGATGTTTAAAGAGGCACTATGCTCTATACCTGTAAAGCCCCTGACACAGCACTATGCAGAGTTCGCCTGTCTGCCTGTGTACTGATCAGCACAGTGACACAAGGCCCGCTGGATTCCTCTCATTTTCAAGTCAAGCGTTGGGTCAAAGAGGATAAGACCCCCTCTACCTCTCTTCCCTCCCGTCTGATGCATGCTAATACGCTGCCTGTCAGTAACACAGAGGTGGCGGGGCCCTCGGGGAGGTTTGCACTCAACTATTCCTTGTCTGAAGGAAGATCAGGCAGGGGTAATCTCCATTTCTGCTATCCAGGACTGTTCTGCTGTGTAATTCAGTCTTTATCCCAAATCCAGGGAGTCAGAGAGAGAGAGAGAGAGAGAGAGAAAGAGAGATCCAGTGTCGACAGGAAAGTCAGTTTGCACAGCTAACACGAGTGATAAGAGCTACAGAGTGGAATAATAAGCAGTGCATGCAGCAAATATTTGAACTTTCTTACCTATGGATTTAACTGGGCTCCGTGTAAGAACAATGTGTCTGCAAGTGCACCTATAAATGCATATTTAAGTCAGACCTTTGTCTCATAACTCTTAACAATTACACAATAATACATTTTATTATTAGCCACCTTTCTGGACTCAAGGTTGTCTTACATCAGGGAACATTCAAAACTATAAACAAAATTGAAAACAGCATACATACTGTATAAAAAGACAGTGCGGTTATGGTCACAGTGTCATATACTGGCAGGGCAGTTGATATTTATTTTGTATTAGAGAGCGATACTTCGGGGTAGTCCTAAATCCTTATTTTTACTGTTAAATTGATCTTCTTAAACATTTTTTATTATTATGTAAAATGTAAGGTCATAGAAATAGATTGAAATTGCAAACAGAAGATGGTGAAAGTATTGTTGAAGTATTGGCAATGAACTATGTTTTTCGAGGATGCTTTTGGGCCATTTCTAAATCATGTCTTGGTTTATTTGGAGGAGATTAAACTTTATTCCAATTAATCTTCGGACACTTGTTCATTTATATTTGTGCAAGATTTGGTCAGGACTGTGCATGTTAATAAACACACCACACCGGATTATTATCAATAAGCAGAAAAAAATGTACCTTGCTAAAACAGGCTATTTTACATTATGAGGTTGTCAGTATAGCTTACCACCCTAAACCTGAACATGACTTGGACTACGCTTAAACACATTAGTAAATAATTCACGTTGGAACTTATTTATTCCTTATTACATAGAGGTGTGTTACATCCTTTTAATCGCATGGCCCACGTGGGAGGACAAATTGAAAAGAGAGCTTTAATTTGAAAGGTTTGTATTTCCAGGGGACTCCTGTGTCTCGGAAGCCCTGGCACTATTATTGCGGTGATGTAAAAAGCAATTACAATCAGGGCCAGGATGAAGTGTGTCAGCGGAGAATCCATTAGCCATGTCCCCGGCCCCTCATGTTTACAGTGCAGCCTACTTTAGCGTTAGCGTTATGACTTGTGAAGGGCATTTGGAAGACGCGTGCTCATTGTCAGGCCTGTTGTGTCACGCTGCCTATTACTGACAAATATGAAATCGCTGCGTCGAAGAATTCCATTAGATACAACAAGTGCTGCCGCGCCTGTTGGGAGTTATCTGACAAACAGCCATAATAAGATGATATTATCTAAATAGGACGAATTAACCAGCGGGTTCTTCGGAGGTGTTTTAGAATCGAATATAACTCAGGCACAAGGTCAGATGCCTTTTGGGGTCTTGCTGTGGGTGGTACAAAAGTAACCTCCCCCTGCCCCCATGTTATAGTACAATCATAAGGTATGACTGTACTATAACATGGTGCTTTTTGTTAGCGAGGGGAAACTGAAGCAAATGAAATGATGGAAAATGAAAGTGAGAGAAACGATTGTCCCACATTATACAGTTTAAATATAGGCAATCATTTGGTCACAAAAGGGGACCGTTTTGCTACTAGCCAAGACAGTGTGCTTGTAAAATATCCCTGTTTAAAAAAAAAAAAAAAGTGGATCACAGTAAATTATTGTTATGCACATGAAAGTAACTACAATTTTTTTTGTCCCACTTTCCACTATAATCTTCACTTTTCACTTTCCACTATAATCTGTTCTCCTCTTCCTGCTCCAGCGCTGTCAGCTTTCTGATACAGCAGCACAAAATGCTAATCACAAGAATTAATAGAACTGCACAATCTGGAATTTGGAGAGAATTATTCACACACTTTGAACGTAAAGATAAAACTGAGGAAATGTATTCACTTACTCGCCATGCAGATCAGGGCTGCGGCTGTGGTACAGTTATAGTTTCCTCTTACAGCTGCAGGAGATTAGCCGCGAGCAATCCCAAATTATCCACCGTGAAGAGAAAATATACTCGGTGTGTCTATGAATTTATAAACGTACACATAACATTTGACCCGTTCACTGAGTACCCTCCATACTTGAAGTACAAATCATGCAAATCAGCATTTTTAGACTCTGAAGTGCAGGCTTTTCTATGTTTTCTCGACCCACTCGATCACGAGACGAGTGGGTCGTCTCGTGATCGGAAGGTCATGGGTTCGAATCCCAGCTCCTGCAAATGCACACTGTTGTTATGTTCTTGGGCAAGACACTTCACCCTACTTGCCTCCAGTGTCTGCATACAGTACATTGGTGTATGAATGGGTGACTGGTTCCTTACTGTAAAGCGCCTTGGGCCTGATAAAGGTAGAAAAGCGCTAAGTTGAGTCTATTTACCATTTCTGTGTTAATGTCGTCATGTGAAAATAAATAAATGCATGTTCAGTGATTCTACCTGACTTTCTGTATGTGGTTAGTTAAGGATGACTTCATTATAGACAGACAAATGCAAGAAAAAGAAACAAGATTAAATTGATATTTAAAGCCATGTCTGTTAGCTTGGGATCGTATTGAATTCATTATAGCTTTGTTACACGTTTCATTGTTATCACAATTATTACAGGTAATCCTGCAGAAGTCATTTTCACACTTTAATGTGCTGCATACATGAATTCATGAATTTTACATTTCATGCATGTTTCACTTCATAATGAACATTTTGGTGTTTATTAACACCAAAATGTTCATTATAAATTCAAGTTTCATCTGTCAGGCTGCCATGGACCTCTCTTTACTGTCTCCTACTGTGTACATATATTTTTGATGTTGCACTTTATATAATATTAAGTATAGTTTTTTGCGCCAAAGGTTTGAGAATGACGCTGAGTGGATCCTCTGTGTGTGCCTCAGATGTGGTAATAAAGCTAAATAAACTGAACTGGCTCCCGTTTCTATGGACACTTACAACTCCAACCAATCCAAGACATGGTTTTTGGGTGCTACTTCGTATGAAAATGACAGAAACTGATCAACTAAGTGTTTTTGGTTCAGAGAAAGTCCCAACTAAAACTGCCTGGAACACGTTGAGGTTCATTTGCAGATTTGTTAGAACGATCCGTGTGTTATTACAGTAGGTCTGGGATAATTTCCCTGGAACCGTTCTGATAGTGCCTCTCATTACACTTTTTAAAAAGGCATTAGCATTTGAAAGAGAAACCAGACGGGGTAAAGTAAATCCTGGAGCTCAGGGAGTGAAAGAACTTTCAGACACAGTAATGTTTAATATTGATTTAAACAAAAAGAAAAAAATTGATTATTTTTAAATAAAATGTTTATTATTATCTTTGTAGTATTTTCTGTATACAAGAATGTATAACAAAAGCCGAATAAGCAATCCATTTGAGTCTTTTAAAAAATGGTAAGGCATGTCTGCTTGTACACCCACCCGCTTCATAATCACTTTCCCCAAACACTTTAAACAGCGTGCACTGACAGCTCAAATCCTATGTGCTCCTTACTGTATAAACCACAACAGAACCACACTCACAGCATGTGTTAGCAAAAGTGAAGCAAATGACTCACATCAAATGGACAACAGACCTTGCATAACACATTTTAAACATTCGGTAGAAAACCCACAATCCCCTATGATTAACCTATAGGACTTTCTCATTTTTCAAATGGCAAAGAAATGAAAGGATAGATGTGTGGCTAAACAAAGTATGCCGTTTCCACCAAGAGGCACATGGTATTAGGCAAATTAATATATGTTAGATGTATTATTATCAATCATAAAACAAGGACTGAACAAAAATAATGCAATTCCTTAAATATTTATTTCAAAAAGTGAAATGTGCACATTATGCTTCCCACACATTGTGCAATTTTTCAGGCACTGTTTCATGATTAATTTTTGAATTTCAATAAATGAAATGTAAGACTTACTCATTTAACAAGATATATCTAATAATATATAATCGGCTAAGCGTAAGGTAAAGTAGTCTTTTGTTTGGTCTGAAGTACCTGGAGGTTTTAGCCTGTATTGTGCACACTTTGACATATGAACAAAATAAATGTCAGTTTTTATACCGCTTGGTGGAAACAAAACCTTGACTTTTTTATCAATGGATGAAACCACTTAGCTACTGTACTGTAAGTGTAAAATTGAAGAAGTTAGGACTGAAAGACAGGATAAAACATAAACATTTTGCGTAACATTAACTTAACTATGATTATGACAGACACTAAAAACGAAGGTTATTCACCAAGTTGTACTGCATGGCCAAATATAGTCGAACCGATCTGCTGGGAAAGGCTGGAATAAAAGTCACGCCTCACTGACACCTCAAGGACCCGGCGCTGAAACAAAGGCGGTATCTGAAGCCACATTTCCTGTCTCATCATATTCACAGATTGTTCCGGCTCACTCACTGCCTCATCCACGAAACACACCAGCCGGCCACTCTATTAGGTACACAAGTTGGGCCCAATTTTTCCGAACAGCCGTAATTCCGCATTTTTGTTGACGTCATCTACACTGGGTTAATGGTTTTACATTTTGGAATGGCATCGTCCCGTTAGTATTTGAAGCTCTTAACTTTTCTTCTTGAACACTTGTGGGATGTCTATCTTATTCTTTGTTCACGGTGTTGATGTTTTTAAACGTTTGACTAGCTTTCTCGGAATCGACAACATTTGCGAATATATGAATAGTAAACCTCACTAAACAGCTATAGACAGTTCCATTTTGTTAATAGATGTCTGATTCGTCCATTTTTGCTGCAACATGAGGCTCCTCTGTAAACAAAATGCAAATTGTGTATGATTTGCGAGGAGGAGAGTGCATGTTAATTGTTAAGACCAAGGCTGGTGGGAGTGAAGTGAAGGTTCAGGGAAATGGCGGCTTCAGACAAGGCCTCTCACTAATTCCCTTCATGGCATGTTATTTTAAAGTCTATCTAAAAGCGACACTTTGAGCAGCTAATTGGACGTATCTATCTAATTGCATAATGGATAGCAGCTTCGCTAAAGGGACTCAAGAAAAGGGTTTTGTGTGAATCTACCAGCCCGACATCCATAGGTTAATTGGTTGTTTCCACGGTCACCTACGGGACGTTACTGTTGGGGAGACTTTCATGGTGCAGTCTGGTTTGCATGTTGCCTCAGAATATATTTGAACACAGAATCCGGTGAACGAGTAAAAGCAGAGGTTTGAAAATCCACGCAAAGGGCGAAGTACAACAATGTTAGAGGATATATTTGTCGCTTGCGTACAGTTAAAAGTAGCAATCAATGTGGCTGATTTTGAAGTTTGTATTAGACATACACATGCATTATCTCCTTGTGCGGTGGTCAGGCAGTCTGGATGCCCTCGCAGCTCTCAGTGTCTCCTGTCACACTGGACAAATCGGGGTGACGTGCCAGTGAATTAATTTGGTCGTGGTGGTGATGGTGGGCGTGACCTCGCCCCGAAGCTGTCTCTGCTGAGAGCCACGCAGGTCAACTGCTCAACCATCTGTTTGTGCATGCATCGTCCCGCGGAGCCAAGCCTCTCTGATAAATCATTTCTGCCCATGGAGAAGGAAGGGCCGTTCATTTCTGTTACGGTGTGGGCTTTCCTCTGTTACATTTCTTCTCGGGAAGTGTTTTGCAGCAGACTTTTGCCCCAAAAAACAAAACCTCTGTGTTTTTTGTTTAACAATGACAAAACTGTTCTGAGTCTCTCTCTCTAAAACCAAAAAATCAGGTTAGAAATCTAGGAGTAATCATGGACTCAGACCTGAACTTAAACAGCCACATCAAAGCAATAACATCATCAGCTTTTTACCATCTGAAAAACATTGCTAAGATCAGAGGAATAGTGTCAAAACCAGACTGAGAGAGACTCATCCATGCATTTGTCTCCAGCAGGTTAGACTACTGTAACGGCCTGCTCACTGGCCTTTCTAAACCAGCTGTTAGAGCTGCAGTACATCCAGAACGCTGCTGCTCGAGTCCTGACAAGAACCAGGAAATATGACCATATTAGTCCAGTGCTCCGGTCTCTGCACTGGCTTCCTGTCACTCAGAGAATAGAATTTAAAACAGCTCTGCTTGTGTACAAGTCTTTTCATGGTTTAGCACCAAAGTACATCTTTGACATGTTAGAGCCGTATGAACCATCTCGGGCCCTGAGAACTTCAGGGAGGGGTCTCCTGGTGGTTCCCAGAGTCAATAATAAACACCATGAGGCTAAGTTTCAGTTTCATGCAGCTAAAATCTGGAACAGTCTTCATGAGGATGTGAGACAGGCCTCAACTCTGACAATGTTCAAATCCAGGCTGAAAACAGCTCTTTTTACCCGTGCATATGAAAACTGAAAGTATTGTATCTGCACTCTTGCCTTTTACTGTAACTGATTAACTTTATGTTGATGTTTTATTGATTGATTTTTATCTGTTTTCTTGTAATTTTATGCAACTGTGCAGCACTTTGAATTGCCTTGTGTATGAATTGTGCTCTACAAATAAACTTGCCTTGCCTTGCCTTTTAAAATACACATAAATGACAACAAGCTTAAATTTAAAGACGACCGACTTCATCTCTGACTGAAGCTGCTTTAAAAACACGATGGCCGTCATGGTGGTACAGTAATAGACGTATGTAGCCACAGCTTGCCTTAGGGAAGCGAGCTGCACCTTTGACTACCACCAACCACTTACTCACGCATCACCAGCACAAGCTTACACCAGGTCTGAAATGTGAAATGTGTTTGCACATGTTTGTGGGCCCCGAGGTCAGAGCTAAGGGCTGCTCTGGAAAATTCTCCCATCCTGGTACTAATGGGGCCCCAAGTCTGCATAGATTTAGAGATCAGACGAGCTCGGGCATTCTCAGTGGTATGGTATACTACAGATGCCTCAATTTATGTAGAAGATAAAGATATGTTTAATAATTGTCAGTATTTAGTCCTATCTTAGTGTTACTGCTGAGACTCTGGCCACTCCTCTTGTTTGTATGTGTGGGAAATCCGAACCAGGCGGAACCGGGACACTGGGCTTTTCTGGGACAAAGAACAACAGTTGTATCCCAGGGTTCGCGTTAGTATGCTACGTGGCGCTCGCAGTTGCTCGGAGATGCGCAGAGCAGCTGTTAATTTGTTACAGGGTTGCGCTGTGTAGGAGTTGCCCATTGAGACAGGAGACCGGCTTATTGGTTATGTGAGAGCGTTTCAGGTCCTTATTATGTGATGAGTTAGAGCTGGATGCGCCCTGACAATAGATGACTCAAAAGCCCATTTTTTTGTTTTTTCCCCCTCTACTCCAGGTTTAAGACTTGATTGTAATTGCAGGGAACGCAAAACCTTAATCCAGTGATGATGATGTGCTCCGTGAACTGTATTTACTTTAGATTTCATAAATGCTACTTTTATATCCAAATATCATATAGAAATGTTTCATGAGAGACGCAACTTTCTTACAGATATGTTTTTGAACAAGCATAGATAGAGATACAGTATGTTGCATCAGCGAGTTATTATTTGTACTGACTCCACTTACTCCAATACTGTATCACGTAAATACAATTGTGTTTGTGAGATTCGTAAAAGTTGATATTGTGCTTTAAGCCGGTTTTGCTTCCTCGATGCTTGAAAACACACCAAAGGTCAAATCGGGGGGCAGGGCTCGTCCGGGGGAACAAACAATACGAACAGTACCCTCAGTTCTAGCAGAGTTGCCTTCCTCGGCCAACCTTGACACAGTACTCCGCTCAAAAGATGCTGACTTTGTGCATGCCTTGCAGAGAGTGAGAGAGAGCATGTCCACTTCCCTGTTTTTACCCTGTAGGCTCCACCAAAGGTGTGAGGTGAATATACAAAGAGGCACATGCAAATCGGACTGCACCGCTCCAGGACTGAGACTGCTGGCCTGATGAAGGAAGGATGTGCTTGCAATTAAAAAAAAGGGAAGCCACGAATAACGAAAACATAGATTTGATCAATAACTTAGCTGTCATATGTGCGGGGTTGTTTAGTGAGGACATTTCACTTTGTCAGAAACTGAGCAGACTTTATCAGAAGGCTGGTAGTATACTGATCTATCATGAGATGTTCTACCTTGTTAGCGGTTCTACACATCTTGACTCTAAAAAGCTTAGTACTGTACTGTATCTGATCTGGGCTACGTGTCAGAAATAGGATAGTATCTTGAATGCCTCGACTTACAACAGACCAGGCTACTGTAAATAGAGGGTGAATTGCGTCCAAGACTCTCAAGTCTATTGATGGAAGACTTGGGTGTCTTTCTTTACGAAAATGGTCTCCATCTTTAATTTTACCTTGAGATATTTGCAGTAGCATTCTCAGCCTTAAACAATGGAGGCTATAGAACATGTTGAGCGTAGCTTTATAGAACAAAGACATAGAACCCCTTCCTAATGGATCTGTACAAGTCCAGCCTGCTGCTATTAGCGGATGCTGATGAAGCCTCTTTAGGTATGAGGCGAAACGTCATCAACACAAAAACAACCCAGTACAGATGTGGACTTAAGAATTTTGCTTGTGACAAAAAGCCACATGACTTAAACAAATATTTGGTCATGATGTCAAAAATATCATTAGCGCATACCTGGATATAACAGATTGGAATATCGACCATTGGCAGCAATACGATGCAGTTTATGTCGTGCTGTGTTGTGATGAAACAAACTGAAAGTACAATATAAAACGTAGTATCTTGATAAGATTGCCGTACCTTCCACATACAAAGCGGTTGATAGGTACAGTCCCCATACGATCGGCTAAATGAAAATATAGTTTTTATATATGGTCCGGATGTACAACAGCCTGTTAACATAAGAAGCCATAAACTAAAGCATAAACTGTGCAAAGTACTTCCTCTCTTAGTGCAGTACTCGTTGTAGTACTTTCTCAGAGATAATTATATGTGCAACTAGCAGCCCAGGTAAAAACGCTACTCCCTTAAGCCACATTGATACGAGCGGACGGGCAAACCGGGTGAACTGCTAGCTTCTCCACTCGTCTAAAGACACCAGTCCGAAAGCCTAAAACAAAGTCAGGTTACATCATTGCCATACATGCACACAGTAAGACTTTCAGCTCTTGTTTGAGGTGAGATCACGGATAGTAAAAACGGTGTGACGTCATTCGCAAACTCCCACGTAAAGAAAATACAGATCCCCCTTTTTTTCTGGACATCGCCATCACTTTAGGACAATGCAACCCACCCCGAATGTAACGTAAACACCACCGTTGTCCCATCACATGAAGAAATTTGTCGTGGGCGTTCTCTTTTTGGGTTAGGGTTGGGTTGTTTGCAGCACTTTTAGCACACACCGCAGGGTAAACCTTTTTTAGCTTCCAGTGACCGGCGCAGTGAGCGAGCTGTCCACACAGTCTTAAAGTAACAGTTCTCCAACCAGTGGCATCTCTCTCTTGTGTATTATCTCCATTCCTTCTGCATGGCCCACAGGGGGAGAGTGAGGGTGACCAGGAGCAGGCGGGGCGAGGGTCTGTGGGAGGGCGAGTGTCCCGCCGCGGCCGCCCGCTCGTCACTGCGGTCTGCCCTGACCACAGGGGCCTCCTCAGTCCCAACATAACTGTACTCTGTGGTGCAGCCCTCGGTGCAGCCACTGCCACTGCCCGAAGCGCTGCCCTCGTCACCTGGGACACAAGAGGACAAGCACATGTTTAGAGTATGGGTGACCATGTTAGATAGTAGAACAAGTATGGCCAGTTGAGTCATTGGGGGGGATGTCCTTGAGAAAATAAAGCTTTAAATATCCAACCTTTTGAGTCTATAATAAAAGCTATACTGTAATATAGCCTGCAAACTATTTAATTTGCTGTTTATTTTAAAGTAATACTATTTAATTTCAATTTTAATGGCATGTCTGTCTTATCCCTATTTTCAGGGATTGTGTGCAGCACTTTTTAAGTTTGCTCTGAAAAGTGCTATATCATAAAATCATTATTATTAAGTTCAACAAGTTCAAATATTCATGTTACAGTCACTGGCTGCAGCCACTCTTGCTCAGGGACTCAATGACAGCATGCGCTTGAGCGAGGATTTGTTTGCTTGTAATTGCAATTGATGTAACAAAGCTACACCCTCAAAGAGAAAGGCACTCCTCCACTTCAGTGACAGATTGCAGACATTTTACAAGTCTGCCAAAAAGGCGTTGATTGTAACTGGCAAGAGTTTCTGCTTCAGTTTAGTCACTGAGAAAGTAAACTGGGTGAAAACAAAACGATTAAACAGGCTTTAAAGGTGTTGAGAAACAGCACGACTTCACTGTGAAATGCAGCTGATACTTTTAGTAAAACATGAACCTGTGAACCTGTAACAACATTCTGGTCACAGGCAGATTCAGGCACACAGAGAAAAGAAAGACAAACGGGTAGTATTTATAGATACTATATATATATATATACTGTATATTAGGGCCGGGACTCGATTAAAAAAATTAATCTAATTAATTAGAGGCTTTTTAATTAATTAATCGAAATTAATCGCATATAAATATTTGACCTGAGAACAGTGAGAAGTAAGTTTTTTCATAAGGATTTTTAGTATACCATTGAATAATGACTGAATACATAAGCTTAAGCAACAAAATATTGTTTATTTTTGTTCAACCAAGTCCAACAGACCAGTGCAATATTGCCATTAATTGTGCGTCTGCAGGAAAAAAGGAAACTGAAGTGTGGAAAGCAAAGTGTGATTAATTTCGATTAATATTTTTAATCGCACTAAACCTCATGTAATTAATTAATCGCAATTAATCGAAAAAAGTCCCGGCCCTAATATATATATAAACATTTTGATCCAGGTTGATCAAAATGTGGAGAAAAGCATATATACAGCTCAAAAGTTTACATACCATGGCAGAATTGTTGACGATTTTTGACATTTTTTCAAAGAATAAGAAAGACACAAAAAGTTTTTTTTCACTCATTGTTAGTGGTTGTGTGAAGCCATTTATGGTAAAAAAAAAAAAAAACTGAGTTTGCTCTTTTTAAATCATAATGAAAACAGAAAGTACCAAAATATCCCTGTTCTGTGTATTGCCCTCTTTAACATCAATGACAGCTTGGAGTTTTTGTGGTAGTTGTGGTGAAGGTTCTGTATATAATCTAATGGTAAAGCGGCCCATTCCTCTTGATCATAAACTTTTGATCAGGGTCATTTTTGGTACTGTCTTTTTTCATTATGATTTAAAAAGAGATAACTCCATTTTTTTCTCCACAAATGGCTTCACACAACCGCTATCTATGAGTGAAAAGAAACTCTTTTGTGTTATCTTTCATATTCTTTGAAAAATAGTCAAAAAAATCAAAAATTCTGCCGGGGTATGTAAACTTTTGAGCCCAACTGTATACATATTTTTTGCCATAAGTCCAAGGCAGAGATACAGTTTCATCTTTTTTACACCATATCTTGGCTCTGTTTTGAACAATATGGACTTACTGGAGTCCTGGAAGACGATGTCGTTGCCGTTATATGCGTTCTTGAGTTTGTTGGTCATGACACGCAGAGCCATGATCTGTTGTCTGATGAGAGTGTCAGGGCGGGTGATGTCGATCTCCACCTCTGGGTTGTTGATTTGGTTTGTCAGTCCCTCCTTCACCACTTCAGGGAAATATCTGTAATCATGATTTTGGTATTCAATTTGACGGACAATAGAGCGAAAAGGAGATAATTGTGTCAGTGTGACTCTTTCATTCATGGTTCCAGTGCAAAATGAGAACAGCATTTTCTTTCTTTTGTAAAACAGCAGGTTATTGAATCAGAGGAACAAAATGTGACTTGAGCATGATTTGCAGACAAACCTCTATAAAAAAAGAAAAAAAAAATAAATCTACTGAAGGACACACGCTGGAATAGAAATTGAACAAAACCACGGCTTCTCCCTATAAGTCAGCTCATAACTGGGAATACTGCTCCTAAATAATCCAACGTCGCACATTAGAGCACTGAGCACAAGCCTGTGTTACACCACAGTTTGAGAAGTACTCGCATGAAATAAAAATAGAGGCACAACTTTGTACGCTTTGCAATGCCTAGTATCATACCAGTGTTTTACCCAAAAGAGTCTAAGCCCGCGTGTTCCGGCTCTGCCAATATCTTCTTCAGTAACAGAAGAACGACATCCCTAACTGCTCTGCTGAGATTTCCCCGTGAGTGCAGCGCTTGCGAGAGGTGTTAGAAACTGCACAGGCCTCTGGGTATTTGAGCCTCGAAGCTTAGACTCAGGTTCTCAGTCTAAAACCTGAGTATTGTACTTACAGGGGAGCGGTAATCTGGGGAGCAGTGAGTGTATTTTAATCCCTGGCAGGCGGGCTGTGATAACCGGCGCCTGCAGTGGCCACAGACCTGGCTCTGGCGTGGCTGTTCCAACACTGTTCGTCGTCCAGCTCGCTGAACAGCCCCCGGGCGCAGATGTCGTCCGGCAGCTTGGACCAGAAACGCCTTGACTCCCGCAACTTCTCTTTAATGTCAATCACCTGGGAGGAGCAACGAGAGAGAGAGAAGAGATGGACTTATGTTAAAACAATGGAGTCACGCAATCAGAGTGAGATACAGAGATTGCACTGCTGACTTCTACATCCACACTAGAGCATCATTGTGGTTTATAGTTAAAGAACACTTGAATTGTTATGCAAGATATAGAAGATCCTATATCTCACATGTCACTGTATCAATCACAGTAGTATCCATCACAAAAACACTGGTGTTGCAAGCAAGGCAAACAAAGATTCAAATCGCATCAACATATAAGTGGAGTCATCATCTGACATGAATAAAATTGCTATTGATGATGATTACTTTAACGTCTGAAGTTTCTGCCCACTTTGTCAGTGTCCACTTTCTCCCATATTGTGTTCATTTATGATTTCTACAGACAGACTTGTGATCAGACTTTGGTGCTGGGCTGGCCCCCAACTGTTTCCATCTGGACTCAGTGAGGAGCAAGATGGAGGGATGGACCACAGCAGAGACAAACATAAGAGTATGGGGAGAGCAGAAGCACTGCTCTGTGTGAGTCTCTCGTAGACGACGTGCCACTGATGGGAAACTAAATGGATTTAGGAGCGTAGTTGCACAATGCCCTATTCCATATTTCTGGAAATAGTCAAAAAATAAGTTTCAAATTTTACACATCATTAGCAGAAACGTTATGGCACTGTAAAATGTAAAAAGATTGGAAATATACTGTAAGGCAAGCCTTCATAATAGATTGACTCTTAGGCACGTGGGCGTGGCTCACAACAAGGATAGATCAAGACTCAAGAGTATCATCTTAAGAAAACAGTTTCTGTCATCCAGATACACCAAATTTATTCAGTCATCTCAAACATTACAGCTGTCCCCGTCCTAGAGCCTAAGCAGAATTATATAAGATTTCATTAAAGCACCAAGTGAAGCTCTGGGACCGAGCATTATAAAACTTTTATATTTTGTCTTGTAAATGGTAACAACTTATATAGCGCTTTCCCACCTACATTAGGCACTCAAAGTGCTTTACAGCAAGGATCCACTCACCCATTCATACACCAATGTACGCAGACACTGGAGGCAAGTTGGGTGAAGTGTCTTGCCCAAGGTCACAACGACAGCATGCACCTTCAGGAGGCTGGGATTCGAACCCTCAACCTTCTGATCATGAGACTACCCGCTCTACCATCTGCGCCACCATCGCCCATCACTGTACTCAGTGAATGGTTTGCTCCATTTGGACTGTCATCATTACAGATGCTGATTACTAATGATATGTAGATGTATGAGTCTTCCGTGTGATTCATGATTACATACAATCTCTCAAAACACTAATTACACCATTGTGATGTGTGGATTGAAGTCATTTTCTGTCAGTCTTTTTATCTTAGGATTGTAAAAGCACAATTAAAAGACTGACTTTTGGTACCATATTAACTGCCTATTTTTTTTTCTTTTTCTAATTCTGGTTTGACTCCAGCTTTGGCCCTGTACTGTCCCCCAGTCCACCCCTTGCAGAGCTCATATCTCAGGGATAAGAATTGGCTGTGTCAGTGTGTTGCAGTTGATAGAGGCAGCAGACTGACTTAGCCACAGTTCTTGCTGGTAGCTCTTGTGCCTCTGGTAATAACTCAGGGAGCAGCACTCGTCTCTCTTTATCTGGGCAGTAGCCACGGGCCACACAGTTCATTCAATAAAACTCACTGTGAATAGAATAAACACATCATACAGCACACATTAAGTCTGCTCTCGAGGGCACAGCACGTACGACTGCTGCTCTCATTGTTTAACACTGAAGCACAGTCTGTTAAAGTGTGTCTGGCTGATTTTAATCATTTACTTCAGGAAGGAAATAACTGTGTCTGTGGAAATCAAATGGCATTAATCTCTTTATCCGAATGTCTCACAGTGTGGGCTCAACTATTGTGCTTCTAATGATGAATCATGTAAACTAAAAAAATCCTATGGTAATTATCTTGCATATAACATGAGATAGCGTCTGTTTAGTTTAGTTATTTGTTTATTTGAGCAGCAAACACTCTGCTCAAAAGGAGTGGGCCGAAGCAAGAGCTTATAAGCGCCCACCCCCAAAATCAATACCATTATAATCATAATTTCACAAGAACATAGTGGAACAACAAAGGAACAAAATAGCAACAAGAGGGCAACAGCAAAACATAATAAAACAAAATAGACCCTACACACCTGCAGCATCCGACCATACCTCAAAAAGGAGCAATACTGATTACGTAATAACTAATTACAAAAGAACTTTGATTATGCCACATACTTACAAACTATTTACAAAGAACTATAACTTACAAAACACTGTTTGAAGTGTTCGTACATCAACAGAAAGAACAGAAAGAAGCACAATTACAACAACGGTCTAGTTTCAAGTACGAAGTCTAGTACAAAGCAAGTAACAAGTAAATTACATTTCTTTCAGATGGTTACCATGCCTAACATTGTTAGCATTACCAAAAGTCACTAGTTTTAGGTTAAAAAGACAGATTAATATACATATTATACTCTGTGAAAATTATTATGTACATTTATTATGTAAGCCCTACACAGTGTAGTGCGTTAAAAAGCCAGGTGTAGAGAGGGTCAGTTAGGGCAGTAGCTCCTCATCAACAAACCCCTACGCAGCTGCCCTAACTAGCTGATTTTGTAGATAATGTTCCTATGCTAAAACTTTCTCCAGCTTAACCAGGACAAAACTGAAGTTTTAGTCATCGGTTCTGAGGCCCAGAGAGAGAAACTTTTACCCAAACTACAGTCACTGTCTTTTAATCCTTCCTCACAGGTGAAGAACCTGGGTGTGATTTTTGACTCTGAGCTGACTTTTATTCCACACATTAAGAATATCACAAAAATAGGTTTTTACCATCTAAAGAACATAGCCAGAGTCCGCCCCATTCTCTCTCAGGCCAACACGGAGACGCTGATGCATGCTTTTATCACCAGTCGTATCGACTACTGCAATGCCCTGCTCTCTGGTCTTCCCAAAAAGAGTATCTCAGGTTTACAACTTTTACAAAATTCAGCAGCTCGTGTCCTGACAAAGACCAGGAGGCAGGACCACATTACACCGGTTTTAGAGTCGCTGCATTGGCTCCCCGTGTGTTTCAGGATTTTAAATGTCTTAATGGTCTTGGTCCTTCTTATCTTTCAGAAATACTTTTACCTTATGAACCTTCGCGGTCCCTGCACTCCTCTGGCAGGCGTCTCCTAGTTATCCCTAAAGTCAACAGAAAGACTCATGGCGAGGCGTCTTTCCGATATTATGGCCCTCGCCTCTGGAACGACCTACCGGAGGAGCTCAGGACCGCAGGGAACGTTCATGTATTTAAGAGCAGGCTCAAGACCCACCTTTTTAGCTTAGCTTTAACTGACAATTATTAATTTAGTCCTAATGATATATTGTATGTGTGTGTGTGTGTATGTATATACTGTATGTATGTGTGTATGGATGTATGATACGGGGCGTATTGTTTTAAATGTTATCTGTAAAGCACGTTGTGATACCTTTTGGTACGAAAAGCGCTTTATAAATAAAGTTTGATTGATTGATTATGCTGTGTGGTGCGTTAAAAGACGAGGATTACGAGCCCGTTGGGAGGATCCCTCTCAACAGATCCATAGCTCGCCTACCCTAATTCTCTATTTGTAATTTTGAGCAATAGAATGACACCCGTTGAGAGCAACATCATTCTTCCTTAAAAAAAGCAATCTGTAGATTTGCTTTGCACAGTCCCACTCTCAGAGGTATAATAAACTACTTCTTACTGCATGACTGAAACATGACTATCTAGCCTCTTTGATCACATGTATCACACAGTCACACTTAGGCAAGGCAAGTTATCTGTAGAGCACAATTCACACACAAAACTGAGCAAGAACGCTTTAAAGAAGAACTAAGTAACTTGATTACCTTGATAAATCTTTTTCGTAGTCTCTCTGGGGTAATACAAGTGTTAATGGGATGATTGGGGGGTCTTTCATCTCCCCCTGGTGTCTCTGGCCAGAAAACCACACTTGCAACACAATAATAGAATCACGACGAAGAAGCTAACAGGCTAACGGGCAAAGCTAACTGCGGGATAGAGCCACTTTAGCAGTATTTACAGCCAAGTTTGAGTGAAAAAAATGATCTCCATTGTGTCATTGGGTTGTCGCACAATGTACAGTATCCCTCTCTCCCTTTGTCTTTTTTGACAGCGTAGTATTTACTCTCACAGACAATTAATGAGTAAAAAAAAAAAAACGCAACATGCTACGACACCTGCAGTTCGGCTCATGGCCTCTAGGGGCATTACTTAGTTCTGCTTTAACACAGACAAGGCGGGCAGGGTTGCCAGGTCCGCGGTTAAACCGCGAAATTGGGCGGTTTTTAAAGCCATTCCGCGGGTGAAAAAAACTGTCCGTGGTTTTTTGCCTTGCTGTTTTCAATGTAAAATTGGCAATTTCTATCTTATTTTTTGATCAAAATCACTATTTCAAATGACAAAATCTCAAACCAAGTCTCTGTGAGCTGCTTTTTCAATAAGAGAGGGAGAAAGGGGCGTTTTCTCATCATCACGGGAGCACATGTTTACTGGTAAACAATATTGACAATTCCAGCCGTGCCGTATGTCCGCGGGTTTTCCAGATATTTTTGGGCGGGTTTGGCTGCCCAGACCTGGCAACCCTGAAGGCGGGTGAGTGTCTTTCCCAAGGACACAACAAAAGCACTGGTCAGAGATGGGCTTCACACCGCTCTACCGTGGCTCATGAAAGCACATCAAAGAAAAACAGAAGACATTAATAAAACAAAGAATGTTTCTGATGTTTACACCTTGCCCTATACAGCTCAAAAGGGCACATATTGAAAAGCAGCTATGCATGAGTATGAAAATCTGGTCATGGCCTGCTCCTGTTCCACTCGCACTGGGGACTGTAGTGATCTCACTGAGAGGCCTGAAGGGTCCTCACTGAACATGAAAGAGCAGAGCGCCCTGAATGCCTCTGCTGGACACTGGCTTTAGTTCTGATATGCTAATCCTGTCATAGACACGCCAAAGCTGGTTAGGAATAACACGCTTACCTGCCAGTGGTATACAGGCTTCAAACAACATGCACTTAATGTCAAAACAGGGCAGCGTTTTTTACTTTGAAACAAATCCGAAATGTCGTGATTCTGAAGGAAAGAAATCTGACCACATGTTTAAACACAGAGACAATGTATTTAGCAAGTGTATAGTCTACTCTAGATGGTGTAGACACAGCCATGGTCAACAGTGACATAAGCAACCAAGCACCGACCACAAAGATGAAAGGGAAAAAGAGACCGAGCACAAAAAGGGGAGGCAGTAGTGGCCCAAACAAGGACATTTTGAGTTAGAATCATTATTATCATAGTTATCTTTCCAAGACTTTTCCAATACATCTATAAATTAGTGGTGGGACTCGATTACACATTTTAATCAAGTTAATTATGGCCTTTGTAATTAATTAATCACAATTAATCACATTTAAGCATCATTTATTTAGGGGTTGTATTTATTTTAAGAGGTATATTTTAGATGCTTCTTTGTATTTTCCTGCATTTTAACTCACTTCAAAAACATTTGGAGAATGATCTTTGTAAATAGGTTTATTTCAGCGCTTAACTGCGTGAATAAGTTCGACAGTCAAATAGTTTTTTGGCTTAACGTGTTGTGTTTGTGCCTAAGCACCGTCTGCAGAAAAAGGAAACTGAAGTGTCGAAAGTAGTGTGATTAATTTCGATTAATATTTTTAATCGCAATTAATCGAAAAAAGTCCCGGACCTACTGTAAATACATAGAAAAACATCGGGACAAACTTGAGAACGATTTTTATGACGGAATAGAGCTCGGGATTGTGTTGTCAAAACCTTTAGGTATTTTGGGAATGTGGTTTATTAATAATAAACCAAGAGGGATTTTAAAATGTAATATCTGTAGTAAATTCTATATTAGACATTCGAATGATTGCTAATTACCCCTGAAATATTTCAATCGCTAACATTTCAGTGTTAGCGATTGACATGTTATCAAACTCTATGGAGCTATAGGTCAAAGCGTGCAGAGCAACTGTTTATCGTTTAAACAATGACAAAACACACTGACCAGGTTCTAAATCATTCTTTGTAGTGTATTCACGGGTAAATACTTTCCCACTGAGTCATAAAACCTGACAATGCAATAGAATCTATAACCAAAGGGAACATTTTTTCCCACACTTTCCAAAAACCCTTTCACATGCACCAACAAATGAAAGTGACGCCCCTTTGTTGAAAAATAGAGTTGCCTGAAAGCCTCTCGAAGAGGAAACCTGGACCAATCGCACAGTTTGATTCAGAACTTGACCCAGAGTGACTCAACACATTTGGCCTGAATGCACAAATAGAATGTGCTGCACAGCGGTTATCAGACGGATGAGTCACATGCATCCAATGAATGATAATGAAATAATGAGTGTTTTTTCTTTTTCTTTCAAAGGGGTTCAAACTCAGGTCTGTGGTTTAAGGCGATGGGGCACAACAATTTTGCCTTTTTTGCCCCCGCTGAGTCTTTCATTTCATGCAGGGTAATCGGGAGATTCGAGTCATTTCCCAGTGGGCTATGGCACTTTTGGGTTACCAGAAAAAAATTATTATTACTAAATAGCGGACCCGCACGGTTGGGTTACTATAGGCTTAAAGGCTGTTTGTAAAGGACAGACTTTTTCAATGTGTGACTTCACATAACACAGGAGAGTCAGTCTGAGAGAAAAGGCGGGGCTGAAAAATTAAAGCATTAGGAACCCATATATAAAGTAGTAAATAATATACATTAATTTTGTATAACTCAGTCTGTGGAGAATTATGCATGTGGCAGTCCAAAGTTAAGCGAGGTGAGCTAAACTTCCGATTGCATTCAGGGCCGGTCTAAATGATTAAACTCTCGGTGCTAAATGAGGTCCCAGCAGACCAATGATGAGTACTGCCTCGTGCTTGATGGGGTAGTTGATTCTTTGGGCACTTAAAACCGGTTTACAGCAGAGAGTTTTGATACAGTCGAGGTAAGATTGAAAAGAACAAGTACATTGCATTTAATTCCTTTAGCTGTCCATCAACACTAATTACCCTCGATGATTTGGGACATGCCAGATCCTTTTGAAACTCCCTCTCTCTCTGTAACAAGCTCACGGTGGTCGCAGAGGTCAAAGTAATTGCAGCACACAGCCCTGTCTAAGACCCCGAAGCCCAGTGCTGTCTATGGCTGGGACTGTGTGGATTATGAAGACTGCAGACGGACAGCACTGAGAGGTGTAGGAGAAGGCAGCAGTTATAGTGGTGCTCCCTGAGCCCAGCACATGTCGCCCTGTGTGGTCTTACGGATGACAGCTCCGGTCACTGTGGCACAAGCCTTTGAGGTGAAAGGTTGGAGAAGGGAGAATAAGTGGTTGTATAGAAATGTACTGAGCGACATGGCTGCTTCAGCTTCATACTAAAAAGTACAACTGCATCACATTTTATATACGGGTGAGGACAACAATTAAAGTGTTTCTTTCTTCAAAAACATTAACTTGTTTTTTATTTACATTTACAATTTTATATCATGTGGAATTTGCCTTATTTTTTTCCATTCATGATGCATAATGAGCACAACAGCTTGGGTTGTGGCATTTTAAGAGTCTTTGAATGATTTACAGAAGACAAATGATTTGTGAGTAAAATTATTAGCAAAGAATCTGTTAGTGCAGATCTGAATGACTGACTGAATAATGCAATGTAAATCAACTTTCAGTATTTATAAAAGCTGTAGGAAGGGCAAATGATGAAAAATAATGGGAATAAAATTCCTAAATTTTAAAACTGTTCCTATTGGACTTGGTAAAAGTCCCTTGTTACTATACCCTCCAAAGCATCCTCACACCACATGCACCTGCTGTGTGAAACATAATGTATATGTGGAGGGAGGCGCCTGGTGTACAGGGACCAGACATCTGTAAATGATCTATTATTCAGGCAGAAAATCAAAGAAGAAGAAGAGTGGGGGTCAGCAGTGCAATCATGACTCGATAAGGTCCCACATGATGTACGGCCACTGTAAAGCTCCCAGCAGTGTCTCCACAGCCTGCGGCAAGACACCTCTGTTTGCTTCATACAGAGTCTGTTTTACACAGATGCACCAGAGAACACAGGGAAAATGAAACGTCATTCACTGGAGGATGTGTTTTTGTCTAAGCTAATGGCTAACACTAAATTAAATGTAAAGCACCAAGATATTGAATGAGCTACTCAAAAAATATTCGGCCTGTCTTGTTTGTAATGTTTTTAACACATAGCCAGTGACTTCGCATCAGTGACTCAATGTCCGTGATGTTTTCTTGAGCTATTCATTGATTTGTACAAGACATTGATAATCCTTATCAGGAAAATAGCGAGAGAGGAAGAACAGCGACCTCCGTAGATCACACTCAGAAGTGACACGTCATTTGCGTGAAGAAACACCACACTGCGGGAATTTGCAGTTTATATCGCAAGAGCAGCTAAATTGTTACAAAACGATAAATACACAAACATGCCAGTGATGACAAATGCTCTGCGGGACGATGGAGTTTTTGCCAATTGCTACAGAAACAAATAATTTGAAAGATATATTAGTACAGTATATATCTTACTAACATATATTAGTAAGTATTCAAACAACATGTCCATGGAGACAAGCTGGTGATGTCCCGCTTCCAGCAGAGTTACAAGTCAGGCCGCTCACAGAACAGACACACGTTTTTACGATATTTTTCACCAATAAATACATTGACTAATGTGTTTGCATTTGTATCCTATTTGGTGAAATTAGGTGAAATGTCCTGCACTATGACTTAAAAGATACATTGGCTATGACAAACAACCGGGAAAAAAAATGTTGCAATGTATTTGAAAGCGTGTGCAATAACACGTTTCATGTGCATAATCTGATCTTCAGCGTCATCATTAGAAATAGAAATGTGACATAAACTTGTCACATAAATCTTGTGTCAGAAAGAAGCGATTTCCTTTCATTCTTCTATTTACACTTTCATAGGAAATGACAGTATCTTCATCTGATAACTGAATCTCTGTGATATATTGAACTCTTGAAATGTCACAAAATTGTTACATTAGTTCAAATGAATTGGGTGGCAATTTTCTTTACAATACAGAGTTAGGGTTCATTCTAAAGTGGTTTACAGTTGGATAGGCGATAGACGTCTGTTTCAATATTATTACCAAGTAAATATGGACCATGTTTCCTGTTATTCTGTTCCTATTGGATAAGGTTTGGGGTGAACAACCAATTGCATTTCAATCCTATTACTATGCTATTACTGTGCTGTCAAGCAAAATGCTACCAGGTATTCAAACATAAGTTTCTACAAACTACTACACTTTATTCCTGTCTCATGCAAGGATAAATCAAAACAGTTTGTGGGAGGGGCATCTGACATAAGACCTGTCAAAGCAATATGCAAATCAACACACACTTGCAAGCGGATAATTTAATCCCTTAAAGAAAAAGGCCAAAAGTACAGAAGATTAGCACTCAACAAAGTAACAATGAAGCAACATCAGCAGTATTCCTGATCCTGTCGGCTGCTTCGTTAATTTAGTGTGAATAAATATGACACAGAGCTGATGATATAGAACAAGGTCTTAAACATTCGAGAGAGGAGCAGTAGTGTGGCACATGTTAAACAAACCATGACCTGACTAATGTAAGCACAGATGGGATTCATACACAGCTGCTTTGTGTCCCGTCCCAAGGGTAAACACGCCATTTGGGAAATACAGCCCCAATGAACAGATGCTTCAGTGTGAGTTAAAAAGTAGTTTGGAATAAAACTTGATGAACTAAAGGTCTGTGTCCTTAAAAGTACTAAAACATAATCATAGCATACTAACAACAGCATGTACAGGTGAAATGATAATGAATTCAATTATTGGCAGCCTGTGGCATATGGCAATGGAGTTGAGCCAACAGTGAGCACTTACTGCATAGAGAACTAACACGTGTAACAAAAGTCATGTCCTTCAAAGTCGTGGCATGTTGAGGCCGTTTGAGGTTTTGGACCGGCACGTATGTAGCTAGTGGTTTGAGCTCACCTGGAAAACCACTTGCTTAAAAGACCGATGACCCAACATACCCATTATTTTTCACAAGGGGATGCCACATAACGCAGTCAGCAGACCTTGCTACATACGTAAAATATGTTATTTACAGTATCCAGATTTTGATGACACTAAAGCCTTTCGTTTTCTCTGCCCCCACCTGGCCCATTTCTATCTTTTGTTCCCCCACTCATGTGGCCAGTCCTTTCTCTGTGGAGAGCACAGAACAAATGTCATATTGCTACATTGGACTCAACCAACTCGAACTAATGCTGTGAAGCGAGATGCAAAAATAGTATATTTTTTCTTTTGTATTTCAATACCTGAGTCATAGTAGAACAATGTTTGTGTAACTTTATGAATGTTTCATGACAGTAGCAATGGACTCTTAGCTGCAGACCAATTGAATGCCTATCGATCTAATGGCCCAACTGTGAAAGTTAGTTTTTAATTTGTTTTCTTTTTTCCAGAACAAAAGTGCCACAGCCCACTGGGAAACATCCTGGCACTCCTGAATGCCCTGCACACCACTGCTTAAAAGTGTTCAAGGTTTTGCACTTGCAACATACTGTATATCGATAGGACTAAACATTTATTCTGTTTTCAGGTTATGAAAAAGCGGAACGTTTCAGGTTAAGACCACTATAGTATACAATAACATAATCAACCATATTACAATGGCTGCTATTTATTGATGTTCATTAATTACAACTACTTCTTAAATTGTACGCTCAAGACCACTGAAGACAAGAAACACAAGAGCTACAACTTCAGAAGCACAGCCTCTGACCAAGCCATCTATACCAGGGGTGTCCAAACTTTTCTTTAGTACTGTGTTTTTACTCTAAAAAAAACCTGAGAATCACGTGCATTACAGAGCATGTTTCTAAAGGTCTAAACAGCAGGAAAAGCAGATCTTCATAACAAGACCCCCGAAAGGCGGGATGTTTTAGAGAGCACTATATTTCCTATTAGGATATTTAGCATTTTCCTTCAAAGTTGCAATTTCAGCTCAATTGCTATACTTTTGCAGCATAATATGGTAAATGTATGTTTTAAATGATACCAATAAGCCTAACACCAACAAACATTTACCATCTAAGTACTTTCTGCAATTGGGTTAGCCTGGTTCAAAGACAGTCCCCTGTGCGTGTTGTGATTCAGGGTGCTAAATAATGCACTAAACAGGATTTATTTAAGCTGCCTGCTGCCCACAGATGAGCGAGGGGCTCACCAGGCTCTGTTGTGTTAAGGAAGGTAAACAGCCTCTCTCTGCTCTGGACTGTCTCTGTCTGTCTGTCTGTCTGTCTGTGGGGAAACAATATACCAGAGGTGAGCCAGTCTCCGGTTCACTCGAAGGTTTCCTGACAGATGCACAAAACAAACTCACAGTCATAAATATAAGGACATACACAAAACAAAATTAAATTAAAAAACAGACAGGTAAGAGGTGGGTTGGGGAATGGGGCGTATAGCATTTCACATCACACAACATTCTTCTCGATACTTCAAACTTTTAACTCAAATGTTTGCACAAAAAGAGTGATCACCTTTCCTCCAAAAGAGCGTTATCCAGTCTTAATGTTTGCAGCAGCGACAACATTTTAAGGCACATAGTTTGGGTTTAGGAGGAATCAACTGACCGATTACTTGACTCAACAAATTCGGTACTTTTTTTCCTTCCAAAAAACATTCAACATTGACCACATACAGTGAAACAATGGCCCCGTTTGAAATCCACACTTCATACAAGTATTTGTAATATACTGCCTGGTTAACCATGTATATTGAAAAAGTTGCACATCCATTGTTTGATTTCTAGCCGAAGAGGATTTATACACCATCAGATATACAGTATCTATAAGTCATCCTTCCACACTTGTAGTATTGCATTGTTAATACTAAATAAATACAAAATAGAATGCCAACATATTTCCTTACCACTTGTGTTTCTTTATGATCTCTTGATTTCTGTTTTTTTTAATGTTGTTTAATGTTGTTTTGTATTTGTAGCGTGACACTGAAGCTCCTGTCCAAACTTAAACCCGTTGGCTCATCTTGATTCATAACAAACATTTATTTACACACGTGCAACAGACACGTGGAGTTTATCGTTACAGCAACATCAACACCTCCCAGTTCTTGTGGGTTCAAGATAAATCAAAGATACAGAGATCACTAAAATGTGCTTTTTATTTATTTATTTATTTTTTTATAAATTCCTGCTTTTACAATTCAATCTATAGAGGCAAACATTTCTGAAGGAACATGTACCACCATTCAATCCTAGAGGCCAGAGCAACAATGCTGTGTCTGTGCTGTGATTTCCCTTCCACTTCGACCCCATACAGAATGTCCGGAAAGAAGAAAAAGACAGAGTGCATGTCGCTGGGGCTGTCCACCACAAAAGCTCTTTCTTTAGATATGAAAGAAGAGCAAACGCCACAGAGCTTCTAAAAGAACGGCTTTTCTCTGAAGAGCTGTAGCCATTCGGAACAAGCAACCGTAAGACAAGTTTAGATAGGGTTTCTACATGGAAGGAAGGGAGGAATACAGGTGCTATAAGAGTGCTGATGGGTCCACATTGATCTGTTGTGGCAGTGTGTGTCTATGGCATGAACATTTATCCTAATTTAGTTTCACACGCTGGAGTCCGCTGAATGAGCAGAAGCATCACTCTCTGTCGGGTCTCCATTTCTTCTGACAGGCGAAAATCACGCCCAGACACACTCATTAAGTTCTATTAGGTGTTGGGTTTAAAGACCGTAAGAAAAGTGACCAATCATTTACTCATCACAGATCTCAATGCAGAAAGTCAAGATAGAAAACTAGGTCAGAGCGCTCCAATGGAATAATAATTATCGAACGTTGCAATATATCTTGTTGTTAAAGCATGTAGTGTGAACATGTTCTCAATCCTACAGTGTAACCCTAAATGGTGGACAAAGAAATACTAATTCATGTCCAATCTTTCAGGACCTTCGGGCTTTTATGTATTCAACAACAAGCGAGTCAAGACATTCCAAAGTTCTTTAACCTAATCTTTGTCAGCACTATCTAATACAAACTTCCCTTAGCCCAACAGCGCACACACCCCATGGTTATTACTGCAGAGAAAGCTTCAGCTCAGCACGCCCAATGTACTAATTTAGCATGCCAGCACAATTAACTGGTCTTAACTCTTGTTCTTTTGCCTGCTGATTTGCACAAAAACTGTGGCTATTAAAGAGCAAAAAGCCCAGAGAACGAATCTGTGAAAACATGCCAGCATTTCATTAGAGCTTTGAATGGGATCAGTTTATAACATGGCACATAGTCTGAACCAATTTGGCCGCGTTACCATTGGTCACTTTGGACAGTGGTTTGGGCAGTAGCGCTTGGAGGAGTGATTTTCAGTGACTGATTACTGTAGCGCGGAGAAAGTTTGACAGGGGAATAGTAATTTCTCCTCCATTCACATTCACAGTGTGCGCCCCAAATCTGCATAAAAGCCTTTGGTCTTGTCTCAGCAGTGGAGCTGCTCTAACAAATGCAAGTCTTAAAGACTAGAGATGTAACACTCGGCTTAGAAACACTGCCACTGCCACAAGAGCAGGATACCGACTGGGGCAACTATTTTAGTAAGTAGCATAAGAAAGTGTGAATCACATGCACAGCATAAACAGCAAAGTTTGTGCAATACACAACTGAGAGTAAGCCACAGATACTTACTGTACTAACTGAGTGACTGAGTGAGTGACTGACTGACTTCCATTATGCATAAGGCATGTACATCAGAACTCAGGTGGAAGTCTGAATTGTCTTGGTCTGTTGCTAATTTCTTTTTTCAACCTTCATCCTTTGCAGTTCAGAGTAAAGTATTTGTATTAGGGCTGGGACTTTTTTCGATTAATTACAGTTCATTAATTACAGAAGGTTTAGTGCGATTAAAAGTATTATTCGAAATTAATCACACTTTACTTTCAACACTTTAGCTTCCTTTTTCAAAATCAATTTGACTGTCAAACTTGTTTATTCACACAGTTAAGCACCAACATAAACCTATTTAAAAAGATCATTCTCCAAAATAAATCAAAACTGCTATTGTCTTTGAAGTGTTTGAAATGATCACACCGGCCTCACTTCTCCACTTCAAAGAGTTAAAATGCAGGAAAATACAAAGAAGAATCTAAAACAGGAGTCTCAGACATGCGGCCCGGGGGCCAAATGCGGCCCGCGAGGTAATTTTTTGCGGCCCGCGAGAAGATTTCTTATTTATATTATATGCGGCCCGCCGATAAATTGCATTAAACAGGTTAGAACTACATTTCCCATGAGGCACCACGCGCGGTAGCGCCAATGTTGCTGCGGACGCGAGAATGACATCAGACGGGGAAGAGAGATGCGGCGCTTCTGCAGACGACTTATCAACTTTTTTCAACAAACTGACTAACAGCAGCGGACTGTGAGAGGAGCTTCTGAAACAGGTGGAGACTGTCAGAACGCGAGGGAGAAACTTTAGTTGTTCCGCTAACATGTGCTGGAAAAGTTACAGCACTGCAGCATGACAAAAGCACCTTTACCATCGTTACTTTTATGACTTTGCAAAGCGAACACATCGTAATTAGTGTTTAAAAGCGTCACAACAGTAAAGTGAGGAGCCTTTTCTCTCCATCTCTCTCTCAGAGCAACATTATCATATCAATTAATTTAATCATTATTAAGAACACATGTGCGAACACATGATCCATAATTACATTAAAAATAGAGAATATGGAAATGTATAAAAATACTGCAAATAATTACAACAACATTGATAGTAAAAAGTATAAGCCCCATCCATTCTCTAACTGTAGGTCACAAAAAGGCCTGAGGCCAATGACTCCACAATATTTACATGAGGTGAATCTCACTGAGCTGATCTCAGACTCACCAGAGTCTGTAAAATGTCATTTGGAGAGTTGCCAAGTCTACACATTCATTGATGTATTTATTTATATTACAGGATGATTGAAAATGAACACAGTACACAACAAGTTTGTAGCTGATGCTCATTATCAGCTCCAGTCCCTGGTTGGGCCTTTCTACACTAAATTAAAATGACATTTGTTGTACATTTTGCATTTCTTTCTAAATAGGCTAACAGACAGAAACTGGACCTGACTCCTGAAAGATCATTCACTGATGCCCTGAACCAATTTACCTGAACCAAAATGAGATTAATTACAAAAACACTAATTGTCTGTAATTTCTAATTTAGAAGCTCAGCAAATGTTTGGCCAATTGGAAACCTCTGGAAGCTTAAAAATGTGCAGATAGTTAATATACAGTCTATTTTAAGGTATATTATAGCCTGGCCTTAGCCATCCGTAAACTCCGGTCAATTATATTTTCCCTGCATGTACGTCTGGGTTTGATCTCAGTGGCTGCGTTTCATCGGTTGAATTTCAACCTACCACTCGGCGAGCGGGGGAGGTGGGTGCTGTCGGTGACGTCAAGCATTTGCGCCGCATTTGCTGGTTGTAGTTTGGAAATGGCGGCGGATACGAACGTAAAGGTAGCTCTTCAATCCGTTCTGGCTCGGCTCCCAAATATCCAGAAATGATAACTGAAGCCTTAGAATGCGTAAGGAATGCTCCCAAGAGTTATGATAGCTCGCTTCACTCAACACGGGCGCACTACATACGTCACGACCAAACGCTAGCGAAAATCAGATCCAATCGTTTCAAAGGAGTTCACCCCTCCCACCTGTTAACGGAGCTCAATTGAGAAAGTCCAGACCCTCTGTACGAAACGAGTACAAGGGTATGGTAAAACCAGGCTAGGTATATTATAGCAAACAATAAAAAATGACTAAATCATAATTGACTTAATAAAAAGGCTTTGTCTGTTGCGGCACCCGACCAACCCCCGGTTTGCATTTGTGGCCCCCAGTCCAAATGAGTTTGAGACCCCTGATCTAAAAGATACCTCTAAATATAAATACAACCCCTAAATAAATGACGCTTAAATGCGATTAATTAATTACAAAGGCCATAATTAACTCGAATACCACCACTAATTTGTATATTTGTAGGCTTTATTTCTTCTACATTCGACCCATCCTTGAACCAGTGCCGGCAGTAAGTGACCGCAGGGCAGCACATGTAGACCCATCTCCAGATCTTGACCCCGGATTTTCGTCGGGATTAGGCACCTGGAGGTTTTAGCATACTGGGAATCGATCCCATGACATTTTTGCTGTGATGAGTCCAATAGTGTAAAGCACTATTACAAAGTACTGATAAATGTAGCTGACTATGAGTACATTTATCCTAATTTAGTTTCACACTCTGGAGTCCGCAGAAGCATCACTCTCTGTCAGGTCTCCATTTCTTCTGACAGGCGAAAATCACTCCCAGACACACTCATTAAGTTCTATTAGGTGTTGGATATAAAGACTATAAGAAAAGTGACCAATCATTTACCCATTACCAATTTCAATGCAGAAAGTCAAGTTATAAAACTAGGTCAGAGAGCTCCAATGGAATAAAAATAATCAAACTTCGCACTATATCTTGTTGATAAAGTATGCATAGTGATCTTAATGCTACCGTGAAACTCTGAATAGTGTACAAAAGATACTAATTCATGTCCAATCCAGCAGGCTTTGTATTCATCAACAAGCGAGTCCCGACATTCCAGTGTTTTTTAACCTAATCTTTGTCAGCACTATAATACAGTGCGGTAGTGTAAAGCGCTATTCCTGAGTAAGTAATAGCGTACTGATAATTGTCAATGCCTGCTTCACCTCCTTCTCCTGCACCTCACCTCCACGTCAGTCAATGAGCATTTGGCTCATTTAAACAGGCTTCACCTCCTCTTCACTCAGCTTTCACCTCAGCAGCAAAATGCTCTCTCTTCATCACTCTTCACCACCACCAGAGTCTAGATTATCTCAATAATCTCCTATCAACTTCCTCTTAGTGTTTAACGCCTGCCATGATGTAAGGTCCAAAGTTTTATAATAATTCTTATATCTATACATTTTATTTGTTTAGCTGCGTCTCTCTGTCTTATGTGACACATAATAGTCAGCGGTCAGGGCTAACTTTTTGGAATGACCTTTATCCTAATCTTCTAAGGAGGAAACAAATTGAGAATTATTGTAATCTTATTGTGCCAGTTAAGATTTTTCTCTATCTTTCACATACTGCTCACCTTGTGAGGGACAATTTGGAGGGAAAAGCAGTCCATTTGTCGCCATGGAGATATCACAATGACAGTGGATATTATACAAGTCTGAAAACTCAAAATTGCGGGGAAGAAATTATAGAGAGAAACTATATAATTGGCTCTTGGGACATTATGTGTGAACAATACAGTACTTTAACCTGACAATTATACACGTTCAAGCAGCTCTAAAGCAGCCATAGGAGCTCAAAACTGTGCCGTCAAAACCACTTGGGTATCAGTAATGCCTGATTAATTTCATAATAATAAACAAATAGGGATTTAAGATGTACAATACTGACGTTATTGTTCTTTATTCTTTTTTGGGAATCCCCTTGAGATGAAGCATCTCATTTTGGAGGGTCGCCATATTGTTCACATAAAAGCATTTGGACACTACAGTCTGTAGGATGAATTTACCTGTTGTGACCCGGCAGGTCACAACACAGTTGTTCTGCGGTCCTTTTTTCCTAAAAAAGCTAATGTGTCTGTGCGCTCCTGAACTCTTTTGTTACTCATCTTTTCCAGCAACACAAGAGCCCAAAAGAACACTTTGTACTTTCTGTACATTGCCACAGACTTGGCCTTAATAGATACAAACATACTTCATGCATTTAAGCCTTTTGAAAACCTCCACTTTATATTTTCGGTAATCTCTGTGCACCAGAAGAATTACACTGTCAGTTATAGGATGAAAGGGGGTGAGTCGAGGATATTTACATGATTGATTGAAGGAATGAAACACTGATGATTATTTACAGTTTTGGCCTTCCTTTGAAAATGCTCATTAGCAGATTGCTTCCTGGCTGCGGAGGCTTGATAGAGAAGCAGTGAGATGGAGCGTGGTAGAAGCCTGGCCATGGTTTTGACGGATTTGCTTTCTGTGTAAGAGCAGCATCTATTCAGCTCTATGCAACAAACAAATAAAGATGGTCACCAATGTTGCAAATCAGGTTATTATAAAGTGAACAGATGAGCATTTGCAGAAGACATTACCTCCTATGACTTAGTCCTGACCAAACTTAAATCAAGCTCTGAAAATGGTGTCTGGGTGCACCCACTGCTACTGACTGGTTGAGCCAGCGGGAGTGATGGATGGGCCAAACGCAGAAGACATTATCCTATGGTGATAATACCTGACCAAGACAAATCGCCACAAAAATAAGGTGACATGCGCTAATATTTTGTTTGACAGCCTTTAGCAGTTAGGAGAGTGCGACCACGGCGCAAAGCCTTATCCGATGGCTACTTTTCCTATGCAGTGTTTTATTAACCTAAAACAAATAGGAATCCTGGAGATATGGTTTAGTTTGAACAGTTCTGCTGCTGCATGGGACGGCAGTGGATTAGACGAGGATCAGTGCTATTATCTGATTCTGTGTGATCACGCATTCTCTCACAGGTGACAAGATACAGAGCAACACAGTGGTAGAAAACACTCTAAGCCTGCTGCAAACAGTGGAGACAGACGTGGCCTCCTCAGTGTAAAACTAATGAGCCGTTATAGGAGCTTTTAGTGCCGTTATAGTCGCCAGGATATGATGGTGATTGTAGTCATGGGCAGTTTTTACACTCTCAGTCTCATTGTTAAGTCCAACATCTCTTTCACACAACATAAATCCGATGCGTTCTTGAAACTCCCTCAGTCCTGGCCAGTATTGCTCTGCACACATCTCTCTTCAGCAATGTACAGTATGACCAAGGAGAGCGATAAAAACGGGTAACCATAATGAAAAGGTGATTTAAAGGATATTTCTATTATTTGAAGTATTGTAATGAAGTCTGTAGCTTTGCACAAGAAAGAACAAAATCACTAAATGAATATAACAATTGAATCCAAACGACCTTGGTGTTTTCCCATGACAGCTATACAGATTAAAAACGTTTTACTTAAGATTTATTCTATATAATACAGCTTCATCCATAGTTAAGTATCGGAAAGCACCACACACCTGGGTTAAGTGCACTTCCATCTAACTTACACACTCCTAATGCGTAGTCCTATTCGCTGAGATATAACAGATCAGCCGAATTAGGAGAGCCAATAGGTTATCTTAGAAGCATTTCCAAGCATATTGATGAAGCGATTAAAATGATTAAAATCAGATGTGGTGTCAGAAACCCTGCTCAACTAAATCCAGTGGAGTTTTCCCTCCCTGAATGATAATCAATCTGTTACTTTGGCTCCACTTTTGTGCCTGAAATTTCTAATGGTTTCAATTGTTTGGAAAGGGGGGGGAGTTCCAGTTTTCAAGGCTGCAGCTGGGAGGTATGGGGAAATATAATGATCAACAGACTTCGTCATTGTGTGAAAGCAGCGGGGATTAGGAGAAACATTTCAGGGCTGCATGAAAAAGGAAATCATCTGCCACATCTTAACATATTTCAGCATCACTGTGAAAGGAAATAAAGCGCGTGTGCAAAAATATACCGTATAAAACGCGCCAAAGCATGCAAGCCCAACATACAAACACAGCAACCCGGCTTATAAAGACACTCGGTATGGTATTCATAATGTCATAATGTCTTTGCCAGCCGCCACAGTATGTTCATCTGACAGCATCTCTCTCGCAAATAATTTAGCAAAAATAAACACTTATTATCCTTTTCTGTGTAATTCCAGCTAACAGATTTGGATTCCTTCATGGTTGTTGCCTTAATCTCAAGCCACAGTATTTGCTCCAGCCCTGAATCTTGATAGGATTGACAATAAGCCCTGGTTATGGACAAAAAAAAGAAAAGAGAAAGGCTCTCGGTAACATTAGCCACTTATAATGTTAATATGAATCTCAATGAGGAAACCAATGCGCAAAATAAATTATTGTATAAGGTCGACAATGCATTATTAACAGCTTTTGTTCAGCTAATTTACAACAAACCGTAGTCTACTACTGGTCACTATTCTCGGTCTTTAATCTTGTTTTATCTGGCTTTCATTGCCACCAGCTAACCGCAGTATCTATTTGTTTTAGATGTTCCTCTTGTTGGTAAAACATTCCCCAAAGTACAAAACAGCAAGCCACAGACCCAGAACAACATTGCAATATGCAGTGGACTTACCAATATGAAAAGTACTGTGAGGTGAGAGAGAGAGATAGAAGGAAATAAGCGACTTACACTGTGTTGCATTGTCCTCCACACTATCCTCTGGGAGCAGCAGTAAAATGAAGAAGAGAGAGTTTTAATTGGACAGCCGAGTCATTTAGAGACTTAGAGAGAGGGTCTGGGCAGAAACATGTCTGTTAGTCAGTCAAGCAAAAAGTTACATGATGAATGGTATACCTCGCTGTGAGAGATGTACCGCCTCAACCTTTAACACAAACTTAAAGTGTTTTATAATGTATGTCGGTGAAAGGCCAAAAATGTGACTTATTACGGACAAACATGGTAATGGTAATGTTGTGATTATGCTGATTAACTAAATAAACAATGTTATATCTTGGACATCATGATGCACTGTCTTAACACATTTCAAACTGGCAACAACATATGTACGTGTTTTACTTTTCATTTTGCTAATTTCTTTCGCCATCGCCGCCCCCACCCTCTGGAACTCACTCCCACCGCCCATTAGAAACTGTGACTCACTACCAAACTTCAAATCAGTACTCAAACCCACCTGCTCAAACTAGCTTTTCCTTAAACCCCCTTAAAGCGTCCAAAAAAGTGCTATATAAGTTCTATATAAGGTCTTGGGGACCTTTAAGACTGGGTAGCTTAAATTTTTTCCCAAGAACCATTATTTTAATATTACGAGATTTATCATATTGGTACATGGATGATACTTTTTTATACCTGTGCTACAGTATCTATTATGTATTATTTTTCACACAAAAAAGTTGTTTTTGTATTATCCAATTTTTTTCCCCTTTTTTTTTTCATTGAGACAACCATATACAGTTATTTCCTTTCTCAAGATACACTAGGCATTAAACTTTAGAAATAATACATGGTCCGCTCAGGTCAGTGCTCTCCTTGTTCGGTTGGTAAGTTAAGGAGGACGGCCGGGGGTCTTGGTAGACTTGGTAAGTTAAAGGGGGGTCGATACTTTTGCAACCCACTGCATTTTTCACAGCAGTAAAGCTGAACTTTTTTTGGTACCTGTTAACAGTCCAGCCCTACAACATCCACCATCCTCTCCATCCTTTCTGTCAATAATATTGGATTTTGCACTTCTGATGTTACGGCCCTTGCAGGTAAAAACCAATAAAAAAGTCCACGCCAAACCAACAGAAATACATGAAAAAACATACACAAGAACAAAAATATAGGCTCTTGAAGTGCTTCTTAGGTGACTTTGACTCTTCTTTCGCTGAGATCGAACGTCCAACTTTTGTGGCATCTGTCTCGAGCAAAACTGAATCCCGCGTCTGCGCTGAGCTAGACGGTATGAAAGAGTGACACGCGCGCGACAGGATCTTTTGATTATTTTAGACGTCAGAAACGATCAAGCAAAAACTGTGCAATAGTGAACAGTTAAGAAACCGCCGAGTCTCGAACTGACAGGTAGCTTTTTGCTGTCTTTTATTTGAAGCTGGTACTGACAAAATGTTCAGATAAATTATTAAAGGCAACAAAAACCTGAAGATTTTTCCATAAAAGAGTCATTTCCTTTTTGTTAGCTCAGTTACCCCCCCCCCCACACTCCCCCCTTTTTACATGTCTGGGTTTGATGTGTCTGCGCCTAAGAATAGAGACAGGCCGGTTAGACTTAATACGGTTTGTAAAAATGACAAGCTGAAGACAAGGGACCATAATAAAAGCTGTCACACAATTTATGTCAACTAATTACTTCTGTACAAAATTGACTGAATATAAGAAAACACGCTAATTGCTTTTAAATAAGCTTTGACACAGACTGTGAGCCATATTTTATGCAAAGGGAAATTGGGCATATCTTCTTTAATAAAAACTAAATTTCAAACACAATAATCACACTTAATGTGGCCACAAGTCAAGTGTAGTTTTTGTGCCTGCGCCAAGCCTGGGTAATGTAAAAAGGTTGTGCAAGTGCATAATGGGTATTACTTCATTAAAACCATAGGTGTCCCCCAAATATGTTGCTGTATTGACAATTGCAAAAACATGACATAAAAGTTGGTCATGTTTACATTTTTCATTTTGGTTTTTGAGACATTCATTTAAAGCAGTACTAAGTAACTCTTGCCCCTAGAGGCCATAAGCGCAACTGCAGGTGTCGTAGCAAGTTACGATATTTTAACTTATTAAATGTCTTGAAGAGTAAATACTACGCTGACAGAAAAGGCGAAGGGAGAGAGGGGTGTTGTACATCCAGTTATACAATGGAAATATTTTTTTTCACTCAAACGTGGCTGTAAATACTGTTTAAAGTGGCGCTAGTTAGCTTTGCCCGTTAGCCTGTTAGCTTCTTCTTCGTGGTTACATTAGTGTGTTTTGGTTGTTCCGCCCCGGTGGCAGTCAAGTTGCAAGCATGGTTTTCTGGCCAGAGACACCAGGGGGAGATGAAAGACCCCCCAATCATCCCATTAACACTTGTATTACCCCCAGAGGGACTACGGAAAGGATTTATTAAGGTAAACACGTTAATTAGTACTGCTTTAACCTCTTAACCCTCACCTGAACCGAGTACATTTTCTCCTGTTTGGCATTACCCAAATCTAATATCTTCTTGAACAAAGTGTCGAATCAGCGACGAAAACGAGGATGAAAATACAACAAAAACATCAACAAAAGAGCGACAAAAACGCAATAAACAAGCGACAAAAACGCGATTATAAAGCGATGAAAAAAGAACAAAAAAGAGAAGGAACAAAAGAGCAACAAAAACGTTCCGGAAAAGCAAAAAATAGCACAATATAAAAGCGAAATGACAAAAACACGACAAAAGACAAACTACGAAATCAGACAAAAAAAGAGACAAAAACATGTCAAAAAGTGGCAACAAAAGTTACGATCACTTTTATAGGTCTTAGCTTTCCAGTGAGGCTGATAGGCTGTAAGCTCCAGTCAAGAAGCTTTTCGGTTATTCATAAATCAGAATTAACCCTATGAACCCCGATGACGCAGTCCCACTTAGTAAGCAAGGATGCTAATTTTGTTATCTTGAAATCAAAAGCCAAGGGTCAAAATAAAACGAAATCAAAACTAAACTATAACTGCTACCAGCTGCACTGTAAAGGCAGCATTATTGTACTTTTTGAATTTCCAGAGCATTTCATTTTACATTCAGTTGGCACAGTCGGATACCAGAGTGCAGACTGTAGGTTGGAGGCTGAATAGTGGTGAGTTATAGGTTGTCGCGTCTCTATAATAGACCCTGACACAGCCCACCTCCTACACAACTTGTTTCAGAGCCACAGGGCAGGGCAGTACATCCTTTTGGAAATTGCTCTGTTTCTGAATACAAGGGTTCATCTTTGTTTGAGCCGTTCCCTTGATTACATTGAATTATCCATCTCTATTTAACCTTGTCCTCTGCATCAGCTTTCGCAATATTCATAAATTGGTCTTTGTTCTTCCACTATGCTTCCTGTGTGCTGGGTCCAAACTCAGTATCCTTTTTCTTTACGTGCAAAAAAAAAAAGGATAACATTTACCAAGAAAATTCACAATTCACTTTATAGTTTGCTTAACGTAGTGTCGAATCTAGGCCAGAGGTAATTACAAGCTTTTTGCATTTAATAATTCCTTTTGATATGAAAAGGCTCTCTTAACTTGCACAGAGAAATCTAACCTTGGCTTTGAAAGAGAATCCCCATTATCAGAAAATGTTTGTGTAGGCTCTCAGACACCCATTTACTATTGTCGTGGTTTTCAAAGTCATCAACTGAACTGGGAAGATCTTTACTTCAACGCCACTGTTTCTCGTCAAAGCATGATAACTGGCCTCAACAAGTTATGAGCAACATTCTTGTACAACCATTTCTTGCCCCATGGTCAAAACTAAATCTGTGTGTGGTTTATGTTTGTGGTCATTATGGCGGTGATCATGTTCGTGGTGTCTAGCATTGGTTGCGGCCTACCAGTCTATCGAGGCTTGTTCCTGATGTCGTCGTGGGCCTCTCGTCGTGACTGAAGTGTTTAAATCGTCCGCTGAACACGTCTGAGATCCCGCGGGCTGACCGGCCGATTCCAGAGGGCTTTGGCTGGCCGCACCCCTGAAACACCTGCCATCAAAGCACAGTCACATAATTATTTAACATAAAAAGACAGCCATTTCTGTTTTTTGGATATACTATGTCTAATTGTGGCTTATAAAATCTGCTTTTGGCATTAATATGTTATGTTTTATACATTTAAACTGATGCATGTGTGCATGGTAAATGGGTACAGACTCTCTTTTAGGGATGTTGCATGGACCGTTCTTTGCTGGAAGCAGGGAGAATTACACATGATAGCTCATGCTAACAAATTGATGGAGTCAGGAAAATACAATTTTGCAAAGCAGCTCAAAACGGGTCTGGTGTTGGTTTATGGACTTTTAGAAATGATTAATAGGCTTTAAAATGATCTATCTAAACATGCAACAGATTAAATGTAATACAAATCGGAATGCTACAACGGTAGAAGAAGAAAGGAAAGATTCCTCAAAACTCAGAGAATGAAGCTAAATACTACTCCAGTAAGATTTTGATGAGGGAACAATGTTATAATAAGGCTGATGATAGCACAAACGTTGATTTTGCATGATTCCCCCTTTAAAAACTCAATATGGCACTAGGCCAAGATAATCTTATTGCTGCTGAATGGTAAGAAAGCCGGTTATCAGAATTCTCAAGCAGCTGTGAGTGTGCTGCGCGGAGGCAAAGTCAATTTCTTTGAAGAAGGCACATCCATTTTGATCTGAGAAACTTTTGCTTTGCCTACCCCACTGACATTTTCCCTTCGGAGATCTTTGGCCTGTACGTTCACTGCAGCAGCCCGGGTGTGCGATAAGAGATGGCAAAATATACAATCCATCTGGATTACAGACCCTCCTTGTGTGCCAGATTAGAGCAGGAGCCAAGAGCGACTAATGTTCAGAACACCTACCCATAGTGCATTGTTACTATAGAAAATTATACTATCATTTTATGTCTTCTGGGATGGCCATAATAAAGTCAAAATACATTCATCTCCATGTGTAGTCCTGGTCGAGCTCTATTCCAGGCCATCATTTTTTTTATGAATTACTTTTTTCATTGTTTAAAGCTAGAATGACTCTTATGATTTTATTTACAGTAAAAATCCAGATCCCAGTGGGGCCCCCTCAGTCCCTTTACTGTCGGGCCCCAGTCCCTCTGTGTCAGCTTCTCCCCTGCTCCTGTACTGTTTGTGAGCTGATCCTTGCGCTGAGGAGGGCACACAGGCTCCAGACAACATTAAAACTGAAATCTTTGTCAAGGTTCATGTCTTTCTGTTTTTGCTACTTTTATTTTGGACTGATTCAGAGGAAATACTGTGTGGAGAGACCCATCGTGCCATAGTTTGTTACTTTTCACTCCACAAACGCCACCTACTTCCATCTGGATATTAAACCATACATACGTGCCAGTCGTTGTCAAAAAAGGAAGGAACGGGTGACCGGAGTACCCAGAGAAAACCTTCGCAGACAAGTGGAGAACATGCAAACTCCGCACACTTGGGTATCGAACTCAGGATCGTCTTGCTGTGAAGCACGAGCACTAACCGCTGCGCCCGTAATGCTTAAGGCTTGTCTCCGTTGCTACAAAGAGCGTCCCTACACGTGACAGCTCTAAACAGCGCGCTCATTATGATTGGTGTCTGGCCCGTAGCTAGCCGCTGGGTCTGTTTGTGATGGAGAACTCTAATGTGCTGAGGCGCTGTCAGGACAAGCAGCTGTCCGCTCGCTCCCATTTGTCAATTCCTCAACATGTTTATACTCATAATGTCCAGGACTGAAGCAAACAAAGCATCTCCTGTGGCTCAGGGCATACACACAGAAGAAATAGCATTCTATAAAACCTGGTCATTAGCCGGGCATATTAGATTAAATTAAATTAAATCCTTTGCCGTCTTCTTCTCAATCAGCTTTTCCTTGACATGTTGCCACAAATCATACTTTCAAATGTGCAGAATCAGAATAGTATTTATTGCCATTGTTTGAGAACAGGTTCACAAACTAGGATTTTTGTTTGGTACAATCGTGCAACATAAAACATATAACACAGAATTTAGATAAAAATAAGCTATAAAAACTTTAAAACTATAAGGGCATGCATTAAGAATATTCAAATAAAAAAATTTAAAAGTAAAATAATATAAGACGACAACAATTTGGCATATCCTTGATTCACACATACATTATTTATATGGCACATTTTAGGACTATAAAACCTGTTTCTATGCTGCACATTCAAGATGACAAAGCCAGGATTCATTGGGCTCACACTGTGAAAGAGTGGATCAGGGAGCATGAGGCATAATTTTCACACATGGACTGGCCATCGGGAAGTCTGGGCATCTCTGCTCTGACTGCCGCCTCCGTGACCCGGCCCTCGGATAAAGCGGACGAAAATGGATGGATGGATGGATTGGCCACCACAAAGTCCAGATCTTAACCCAACTGAGAATCTTCAGGATGTGCTGGAGACGGCTTTACGCAGTGCTCACACTCTCCCATCATCAATACAAGATTTTTGCGAATTAATGTAACACTAGATCTTTTGACATTGCAGAAGCTTATTGAAAAAATGCCACAGCGAATGCGTGCTGTAATTAAAGCTAAAGGCCGGCCAACGTAATATTACAGTATGTGAGCTTTTTATTATGGCAACTTGAATAAGCAGTGTATATACAACATCCCTATTAAAGGGGGCTATTATGTAAAATCGACTTTTTCAAGCTTTATATCATGTTATTATGTCATTCCCTCATTAAACACATGCCTGGAGTGTTGCCTTGGCTCATTCACATATTTTTGAGTAATCAGTAAAAACTTAGACGGCAGCCATTTTAGGTGTAGCTATGCCTCAGTCCTCCTAGGAACGCCCCCACCTCCTGGAGATGCCTCTGGACCTTTTGTCACCAGCCAAGCCATCAACCACTGCTCCTCAGCTCAGCAGAGCCCCCTCCCCGCACAGTAGTGTTGTTTAAATGCCACAGCAGTGTGCTGAAGGGGGCGTGTCGGAAAGCTTCTTAAAGAGACAGAGGTCTATTTCAAGACGTTCAGTACAGCCATTTTGAGAGAGCAATTTTATTCAAGGCAGTTATTTTAATTTACTGCATATACAGACCAACAGAAGGTTACGTCATCATTGTAGTATGCTATAGACTGGTGCTATGTGATTGAAAAAAGCATAATACCCCCTCTTTAAAATAGAATACTCTGAAAGCCATCAGTCATTCAGGCAAATTTTGATAAGTGCAATACCCCTAGTTATACAAAGACAGTTGTACATAACGCCAGCAGAGGGTGGACTTCCTCTTTTGCTCTGGTGACCAGAGCAGCAAAGCAAAAATGAATCTTTGGCAACTGTTAACTTCCGAAAAACATGTTAATTGACGCACTGAAGGAAATTTGGCCATGTCAGAACAAGCTTTGTGTGATGTATATCTGAGTGTAGGCTGAGTGTGAAAGTTACTGAAACACCACTTCAGGTATGTTTCGAGTATTATATCAGGAAAAACTTTATGCCTTACATATGGGCTCTTAAGCACAAAGTTTAGATTAAAGTAAAGAGCAAGTTTACCTTGGCTGACACGTGCATGCTGTTGTCCTGCATGGTCATGATGGCCTCAGAGATCTTGATGTCGATCGGTTCAATCACTGCCTCAATGTTCAATGGCCCCTGCAGCCTGTCAGCAACCAGCAGCATGGCATCTGTCAAAACAGTTACAAGACGTCTATCAGAACGATGACACAATGTCAGACTCTGCCCTAAAAACACACACAGCCACTGTTTACCAGTCAGGACGCACCCAGCAGCGTCTTTAACAAGTTATGACCAAGAAGCGGCGTGTGATTTGAGTGACAATGAGGAGAGAAAGCCTGTGATAGCTGCCCGTCCTCGCTAGAAAAACGCGCTGTAGTGCAAAATAAACAGGGCTCAAACATGCAGCGGCAGAGAGGGGCATTGGGAGATGTAATTAAATATCAGTGTGCTCGGTGTACAAACAGCCTATTAATAAGCCAACAACTGATTTACATAGAGGCAAACACAACCAATTTAGGCAATTACGCATTTTATGTAACTCCTCACGCAGTGGTGCAACTGTTGAGTTGAGTCATTCTTTTATTTCAAGCACCTGTGTTCATGTTGGTAGGAAATATAGAGTACACATATTGATTCATAAAGGTTTAAAGACTAAACGCAACATTCTGCTGTTATAGTATTAGGAAATACTGGGAAAACAACCCTTAGTAGTACACATCTTACAGTATATCTGGTGGGTGTAGCGGTCACCAAAACCAGCAAGGAGTGTAACGCCGGCTTCTTGTTCAAAAAGTCTGCTTGTTTTGCTTAAAGCAGAAGATTGCTTTGAGTCTTGACTAAATGTTAGTCATCTTTATAACAAATACAAATGACAAACACTTGAAACCTCCCTTTAGATACTATATACTGTAAAAAATAATGATCTCAGTATTTTTTTAGCATGTGGATTGTGTCCTCGACAGTGACTCATCTCTGGCTGATTCATTATTAACGCTGAGGCTAGTCTGATGCTGCTCAGGAAGTATGTGGCCCAGGGATTCCAGGGACACAAGTCGGCAGACTCACTTTCTCGTAAATGGAGAAACAAGCAAATTTTTTTTTAATTGGTGATTTTCGCTTTTTTGCAGAATCGTTCAGGTGAAGCCACGAAGAAGCCTCTACATGTTTAAGCTAGCAGTTATGGTTTATTTAAAAGCGTAAACTTTTAGGTTCAAACCGGCTTGATTTGGGAGATTTCGGAGCGCGCAGTAGGGGCGTGACTTTGTCTGTGTCTATTTACATACTGGGTAAACACCGCGGAGGAGGAGGCACCGCTGCTTTGGTTTGTGTTGTTGACAAATGCTTTAGCAAACAAATGCCACGCAAAAAAAGGCAGTTTTATACATACGCCTATTGTTAATCCATTTTTCAGGTTGCAACGCTTCCCTGTGTCTCACCGAGGCCGCCACTGCTAACGCTGGGATACTACTGCAGAGGTTAATTTTTCTGCGTGAAACCAGTGAACTTTTCCAGGCTGACTTTTCTGTGCGACTGATGATGCCCCTGCTGTAAGCATGCACAGGCCCTGCTGACCATTACGTTTCCCGAACCAACTCCTTGCCTTCAGAGCGTGATTCAAGACTGAAGGATGTAGCGCAGATTTGCCAAACTCTACATTGAAAATACCTGAGCGACGAAAATGGATTTGATCAGGAGTTTGCTGAGCAGAAGGCACGTAAAGGTTACTTCAGATGGGTAAGTGAAAGTTGGGGTTTTTTTGTCGCTTGTGGCCGCTGTGCTTTCGTGTCTGGTTGCTTTTTGATGAGGCCATTGTTGTGCCGTAAGCTAACGTGGTGTGTTCAGTTGATTTGTTTGCGTTTTGTTTTTGGTCGTAATCAAGATCGCTACAAACTTAAACTAATCCATAAATGTAGTCGGCGCATCCCTAGCTTTCAGCCACTTCTGTTTTGAGAGAGATCCGCTTCATATTTTTGGTTTTATGGTTAGATAAAGTTCTGCTGGGTGTGTGGAGTGAAATGTAAACAATGTGATCACGAGCGGCGATACGTCGCAGTGTCGGCCTTTTCCTCTCGTGTGTATGAGAGTGTATGTGCATTACAAAAGTAGTACAGGAGTCTTTTCTAAAGTTATAACTTCAGTTATGTCTGGAGTCTGTAACTCTCTCAGCGTGAGGCTCCAGCAGCTCACAGAGGCAGAGCTGACACAGGCCGCAGAGGGACTGCGGAGAAGCACGCAGGATTTTGACTGTAAAGTAAATAAAAGAGTAGGCTACACTATGTTCATTATCTACATCACTATGGCCCAACATACACATATAGCAACAACATACACATAACATGACATGACAGTGATTAGCTTTACGGGGGTATGGCTTATCTAAATGAGATGTAAATGAGCCCTATTGTTATTCTCAACAGCAGAAAGAGGTGAGAACTGCCCAAAACTTCAGAGGCATTTTTCTGCCCTTTGTCCTTTTTGGAATTGTTAATTTCAAAATACCCCAGAACCGACTTGTGTCCCTGATTCTAGTGAGTGGTCACATATAGTTAACCGCTTCTATTCACGATCTGTAAGCAGGGTTTTCTGTGCTGCCAAAATGCAATCTGCTGTTTTGGATTTTTGTTATGTTGGTATTGATTTTGAGAGAAGTACACCTCCTCCTCGCAGTTCTAATCTCATCACAAGTCCTCCCTGTGTTTAATAAAGAGGCAACAACTGCACCTTTAAAGAGACCTTGACCTTATTAGTGCAGATATACCATGGCACAAATCGATAGCTAGAACATATTACGCACTTGGCTGCCAGTTTTCATTTTCATTAAAAACAAAATTATACTTCCAAGTTTAAGTGGTACCGAATGTGCCATTGATTTATTCAGTCTGGGAGATATTTGTGCTAAACAATGATCATCTATTTCATAGCAGTGCTTCTCAAACTTTTCACACCAAGTACCAACAAGATCATTGACCTCCGGTACCAGGCCGGGACAATGATCCTATCAGGACAAAACTGTGTCTTGTCTAAAATAGGCCTACATTGGACACATACTGTATATACGTAGGTGTAAACCACGTCTAAACCAGAAAAACTTAAACGCATATCTAAAGTATATATTACTGTAAATTATAAATAGTTAAAATGAATAAAGTACCACCTGAAGAAGCTTAAGTATCACCAGTGGTACAGGTTTGAGAACCACTGAGCTACAGTTGATCATTAACCCCACATGTTGAACAGGTTGATACTCCGTTGGAACATTAGTCTTCTGCATTTGATCAACCCTTCGATACTAATGGAGGAACTTGTCAGGAGCAGTACTCAAGATCCTGAGATAGATTCATTGTTAGGAGTGTTGTGGAAATGTGTGTTTTCAAATGAATTCTCGAGTAGTAAAGAGAAGCAGGAGAGGTTCTGCTGGTCACTGATAGAGTTATTCACTAAGGAAGGAATGTCAACAATAAGCAGAATTGGAGCTGTCCTTGTTGTGGAGGCGATGGAAAACTATCTAAAAAGATGTGGCAAGCTTTAAGTTAAGTACTTCAAAGAGCTAAGAAATACAGATCTCTTTGAGAGATTGCAAATGTTTAAACAATTATGTCGGAATCTAGAGTAAAAAAACTACCTGCAGACAAAAACTGCAGACAAGCCATGTAGAGCTCAACTTTTTGAAGTGACTCTTAAAGTTGTAGCTTAAGAGGCAAGTTTGACTACAGTGACATTTGCAGAGATTGAACTAATCAGTGGAGCCTATACTCCATCCTGAGAGAACAGAGATGAACTGGCAGAAGCAGCGATTGACTCATAAGCCGTCTAAAAGTAGAGGTTTGACACAGAGCGTTAGCGGAGGCCTGCTGGGGAGCAGCAGATGACGGACCCCCACGGGGGACTGGCTCCATGGCACTGCTCCCCTCCGCTGCATCATGTGGCATTATGTTATAGGCTTCCAAATATAAGCTGCAACCAAAAAAGACTTCTAAGAATTCAGTCACATTTCAGCAAATTCTAAATACAAGTATAAGAGATAAGTAATTCCTTCTTGGGTGATTCACTTCTTCATGTGCTTATCTATAAAGTTATCGCTGCAGTTTGTTAGACTAGACAAAAAAAGTTGTAAGATGTTAGCTTTGGAACTTTTTTTTACAAGTATTTAAAAATAATTGTATGTTTTTCATTTAAATACATTCTTATTAAGGACACAACTGTGAACACATGATAGTTAGATTAAAAAAGTTAGCTGTGTCAAACATTACATTACACACACATTAATGCTGAGTGTGAATTAATGTAAGAGGGCAAGAGTATGAGGAAAACAGAGAAAATGTATTTGAACATAGATGGTTTGACAGTTTGAACTCAAAACAGTATTATTTTTCTATATTTGTATTAATGTTGGAAAGAAGCTATGGAGGACATTATAACCCAGTACCAGATTGCAGCTATTTTTTTATGTTTTGATAACAAGAATATAATGCAAAGGAAATATAGTTCTAAACCCTGTGTACGTTAATGGTGTAATTGATCTATTTTCAGTTTATCATTGCTAAAGTCAAGCACATATTATCTGAAGGGATTTGCATTAATGATTTTAAATCAGCCTTGGACCATTGTTCGAGTCTTTTATGATTAAACAATAGCTTTTACATAGGGACATGACCATTGGTGGCAGCTGAAAGGCCATAACAAAGTCCACTATTTGAAGTGGAGTAACTTTTCAATGAGCGCCCTGACATCTTTATGAGACCATTATACTATTTTGTATTGTAGCCGTGTGGAGAAATAGTTCGAGGTGAAAAGAGCCTGGGCCTCCAAAGGTGACAAATAAGATCATTGGGTAATGTCAGGTATAGTTCCCAGAATTACAGTGTCCACGGGCAGCATTTCAGAGAGCTGTCAGGAGAGCGGGGCCGCACAGAGACCAGGGCCAATCGACAGGCGGGATATTAAAGCCAGCGCTTGACTGGAGGAAGTGATTTAGACGACAGGTGAGTACAGAATACAGAGCTACGGCCTGCTGCTGCTCCAGGAGCTGAATTAAACACATTCCCATTACTGCCTCAGCTTATTCCTCATTAAAACGGTAGTGAAGGAAGATTGGACAATGGACTTTAATCTTATAAACAAGGCTTTATGTCCACAGCCTATTTGTCCTAGCATGCATATCTTACCATGCTGCTTAGTGACTGTCTTATACATCACTGTATGACACCAAGGAAATGATTTAAAGTCCTACAATTATGACAAGGGCACAGAGCTAAGAGTGAAGGCCCCATTTCTCACTTGTGAATATGCAGTTAAACAATAAGTGCTGGTTTGAATCCCCACTACGGTGATGAAATGAATGGGCAAATATAAAGCAGTCGACTTTGCATGCTATGTCTCGGTTGTTGGAAGACACAAACCCTGTCCTTCCATGGTCCTTTCCTGAACTGTCTCATCGCCTCATCAACTCATCACCAGCTTTGAATCATTTTCCAAAGACAGATAACCCAAACAATCACAAACCACAGGCAGCCATCTTGGTGCAATCGTGTGCGAGGTAATGAAATAATGTTTTGAACTGCAGTTTGTGTTTTGTGATTCACTGCCATCTGTATCAGTGTCGGGGCACACAGTGAACTGAGGGATGACTGATTTTTAGCGTCCTGATTTGTCATTGTTTGGAAATGTGTGGCTCTACGAAAAAAACAAAAAATTGTACAAACACTGCGCGGTTATTTGACTAAACCCGGGCCCGACAGACAGGACTAAATTCCACTCACAGAAGTAATTTGATGAATTTATAACAGTGGTCTTCAGTTGTTTTGACTAGACGCTTTCTTTATGATTCATTTGAACATATGTTGATACCTCTTTCGACCTCAGAGTCTATGGAGTGTTGGATTGGCGGCTGACAGCCTGTTGAGTGGGAGTGCAAAATGTTCAGACATCAGACATGCACCACCCAGAGACTCTGGCACTCGGCTCTCAGAAAAAAAGGGTTCGCAAATGGTCATTTAAAAAAATACCGATTTCTTTCAGCAATACAATAAACCCATTAATTACAGTATCATGCCATTTTATTATGCATTTTCTGCCAATAGAATACTATGTAGGAAAATAAATAAATAAAATAATATAGTGTATAGTTAGTAATAATATACATAGTTAGTAACAGCTAGACCTGGGACGGTTACGATCTTGCATAAATAGGAAAGGGTCGAGAGTGAACATGTAAAAAATGAACAGTGACAGTGATTTCCGTGGCGTGCCTTTTGATGCGTTTGCAAACTAAATCAGGACTCGTGCACAAAATGGCATCCAAATGTCATGTCACAAGGATTGTAGGATCCCTTAAAGCACTCGGCTATACCGCAACAGACGAGTCACATGTCATTAAACGTGATGGGTAAAAATCTGCTATCATGATGAGCAGCTTTGCAAAGTACATTCACAAAGCAAACGTGAAGAAGCCACTTCATCTGCTGGGTCACTACTGGGAATGGTAAATGGCTATTAAACACTTTAAAATCTCCATTGGTTACTATCACATACGGGTACATTCATTCACATTATCGTTTATTTGCAGAGTAACATTTGTAATTTCAATAAAGTGTGTATTGTATGTAAATAAGCAGAGATGTGGCCGTGCATACTCAGACTGTTTTGTGCCCGTTTGCTGCAAGTGAAGAGCTCTAGTGTTTGTTTACTCTGCTCACTCAGATTGTGTGCGATGCTTGGTTGGATTTCCATCAGGAGCTGGTCAGAGGTCTTCACAGGGGTCAGTCCCAGTCCTGTGAAGTCCACAGCTGCCTATGTTCAGTGCACTTCCACTTAATGCTACATCGGGATAAAAATAAAAAAAACCCTCTCCGGATTCAAGAGAAAGCCGATATGAACAACTGGCAATGTGTCTGTGTCCATGCACCATAAAAGAGTCAAAGAGCTGAATGATATCCTCAGCTGAGTTCTGACAAGCTATTTTTCATATAGCCTAATGAATATTTGATGGATTGCGAGTATGAGTCAGCCATACGAGCGGCTATGGGGAGGAAGGGTTACTTTGACATGCTCAAATAACTTCTGAAATCATGTCGCATATGGGAACACTTTTAAAAATGATGAGATATTGATGAGAGGAATCCGCAGATTTATCTTTACTGAACATAAATCACACCGAGGGCTCGTGAATACACTGTTTAACACTAATAGATAGAGCGAGATTTGTGCAGGGAGCAAATCGTTTAAAAAATGTACATGACATTTTTGCAAGTATCACGCAGAGGCTGGTGTAGCATGCACATGAACCCCTGGAGAGGAAATTTGAAAGGAACAAACTGCTACTGCTATTACAAGAGTAAGTACAAATACATTGCTTCATTCACTAATGTGCCCATACATTAAAAGCATGATCCTATTTTTGTAATAACATGGTAATATAGGATGTAAATAGTGTCTCATGTTTCCATATTATTACAAAGAAACAATGTTTCCTGGTTATACAAAGTCTTCATAATTGGTTAACGCATATGATATAATTTACCGTATTATCATTATCAAGCAATTACCGTAATTACCATGTTATTACACTTCTAGGTCCTATGCAATTTCTATTGAAGGCTATCACTTTGCCAAAGAGCTACCCAATATACACACAAGTAAATGATCCATTTAGCATAATTCAGTCCGTTGAATGTGCCCTGCATTTATGAATGTGGATGTGACCTGTGGATGGGCTCAAAGGCTGTGCTTGTTTACTGGGGCTGCATGGTGCCATACTCTCTTCCTCCACGCTGCATACCGTGGACATTTTCAAATAACTAACTTTTCTCTCGCCCGAGGGGATTTAGAGTGGCTCCCACCAACTACCTGCAGTGGCCCTGAGGGAACAGCACTATTCAGACCGAGAATGTGACAAATCAATATCTTCTGTGCGAATCCAGAGGAAAAAACAGCAGGAAGTTTGCTCAGCTATCAACTACAATTGTATTTTTGGGCCCTGTGCATTTTTCCAGTTGGACGGATACAAAAGTGATAATTGAAAATGACTGTGGTCTTCAGGTCAATATGTGGTCAATATAGGGTTGTTGTTCAGAACTCTGGACAGTTTTGGAGAGTTGTAAAAGCTAGGATTGTCAAGATTAAATGGAGATAAAGTAGTTATCTGAGGTTCAAGAGCAGGACCACAACTCACCCACGCCCCTTCCGGCTGCCGGCCTATTTAAGCCCCCGTTTACTGACCTCGTCCTCTCGTTTGGGGTTTCCGGCCCCACCCTCCCTCTCTTTATTAATTCTCTTCTGCTTCTCCTACAGTATGGGACGTGAGCCCGGGTGCTTACCTCATCGAATCCCCAGAACGGCTTATCTACTTCTGTAACAATAAACGTATCATTCGTGAACACTACCTGAGGTTGTGGTCCTTGTGAGCGAACCGCTTTTACAATTACCACAATTACAAAAGGACAAGAGGCCACGGTGTACTCACCGGTAACTGAGCAAGGCAGAAGGGCTGGCACCCCCAGAGCACTGGCATAGCCACGGGTGTGCCAGTGACGACCCAACTGGGAGCTGGCGCACCCAAAACAATTAGGGGAAAAAAAGTAGTAGTAGTTTAACAGTTTGAGTGCATATCGTGATAGTGTCTCTCCTCTCTCTTGGCTCTGCGCTGCTGTCATTCATCTCAGTCACATGCGCAGAAATTGTTTAACCAGGGAGCACCAAAATAATGTAAACTTTTAAAAGTTGTTATCTTTTGTTAAATGTCCCTGTTACAACCATGGAATACAACAAACAGAAGTGCAGTCTGCATGTGTGGGCAGACTTTGAAATAGCCTAATTCAAACAGTGAACTATGCAGCCTTTGTGTCCTTCCTATATATATTTGTGTCAAATTAAAATGAGCCCACTTTAATGTATATAAGACATTTACTGCAGCTTTGCAGCTTTTAAAAAGTACATTTCAGTGCTCTTGTCCTCTGGGGTTTCTCAGCCAGTAAACAAGTGAAGCACCTTAACATACAGCAAAAACATTATTATTTTTCATTACAACCTTACAACCTACAGCCTTTTCATGTTTTGTTTATTTTGTTTTTTGTTAGAGAGCCATTACAAGGAGGCTGAAGAGCCGCATGCGGCAGGTTGCAGACCCCTGGGTTAAACCCACGCAAGTGCACACTTGCGTGTGCACGGCAAAAGAAAAAACTAGTCTTTCGGCTATTTAACATAAACTTTTTCACTATGACCAAGACACGTGACCTCATTTTGGGGAACGAAACGAAGGGATGGTGACGACAGAGGGAGGAGGATGTGAGATGTCCGAGCGTAAAGCCAGGACAACGGCAAAACAAGAGCGCTATGAAGTGATTAAACTCCAGTTTTTACCGCTCTATAATCGTCTCGTTGAATGAGCCGTCACATTGAGCAGAAAGAGCCCCGTTTAGAGGCTTCAGACACAGCCTGAAGAGGAGACAGCACTGAAGAGGACGAGGAGGAGAGAGATCAGGGGGAGAGGACGGTGAGGCTCAGGGAGAGGACAGGGGAGACTCTGTGGTGTTGTTGCCAGAGAGAGAGGGCTGATCTCTGAGTGTCTGTGGTTTGAGTTGGATTAAATTTAACATTTGAAGCCTAATCGAGTTCATCACAATATTTCCTCTCGCAATAATCAAGACGCAATAATAGTGATGGGCTAAAAATACAAAAGTCAGCTGTGCATGAAGAACATCAATGATGTCAAGAAACAATAATTATTAATGCCATGCGGCCTAACATTTCACCTAATGAACAGAATAAAATGCAAGCATTAATTCAATTATGGTAAACAACAACCAACAAAATTAAATTAAAAAAACATGCATCTCCTCAGACCTAACTAATAACTTTGTTGGGAATACTCATCGCCATGGAGATGTTGCAGTTGCTATGATGTTGCTGTACTTTGACTCCTCTTCTTTGAAAAAGTACATCCTCATCAAAGTCTGGGTGTTTTTCCTTTTGTGTGAGAGACAGCACCTTGTGAGAAGTGTTGAGGTTTCACTCTCTTTTGTTTATTGGTACACGTTTCTGTCTACGTACAGTAGCATTTCCGATAGACTCCTCCAGACTTGAGACAGACCTGCTGGAGAATTCAATAAGCACTCAAACTATGACATCAATTTCTACTGGCACCTGTGTTTCTTTCATAAGCAAGAAATTGTGAATACCGTGACGCAGGCCGCGTATTTGTATGGAATTCAATCCAAGGACAAGCGCTGCAGACATTAGCTTGAAGATTGACGGTCTATTTAAACCTGAGATCATTTACCCAACAAATCTATGTCAAGGGGAGTTGTTAAAAAGTGAAGTCTGTTCCTATTCAGTGCCTGGCGCAATACCTAAGCCCTGCCAAAAAGCCCCATTGAAATGAGATGTCGGTGAGAGAAGCCTTACTGGTTCTGCTTGACTGTACCGGAGTAAATGGGGCCCTGGAGTGTCATGTATCGAATACAAAAATGGCGCAGTCAAGCGTAGCATCGGGTTAGAAACTCACCAGCATGACCCGGTCCTCACAGCGTACCCACAGACACAACACTTTCACATCCATGCAAAATGGCAGCCCACAGTCAGCTGCACATTGACTTTTTATAGCTTTTAATCAAGGTTCAAGGTTTATTTGTTATTGAAATACAAAGAAAATCATAAGCAACGAAAAAGTGTTGCCCTTGCATGCTCTCCACTGAATAAAATAACATTTCATATAAAACATGAATATAAATACGCATTTCAACAATAGAGGCAAACCGCAGCCATCCTTAAGGCTAATGTTCATGAGCCTCACCGCCTGAGGATAGAAACTCTCTGAAATGAGAGGTCCGCGTTTCGAGGCTCTGCAGACGTCTCCCCGAAGGGAGGTAGGAGAAAAGGAAGTGTGTGGGATGACTAGGGTCCTGAGAGCGTTATCTCATCAAGCGTTAAGTTAACTTAAGTTATACTTTATTAATCCCTGTAGGGAAATTCAATCCCTGCATTTGAGCTACAGTATCCTCAAAGCCGCTGGGGCGACCTGTAGGAGCAGTGAGCAGCCAGCGTAGGCAAGCGCTTTTTTTTTTTTTTTCCTTGCCGTGCTGGAGAGTCTAAGGACAGGGGACACCCGCTCGTCGCCACCTACTGCTGACGCTTATTTGGACATTATGTTTGCCTGGATACTTGATTTAAATGTTGTAATCTGTAAAGCACTTTGTGATGCCTTTGGTATGAAAAGCGCTTTATAAATAAAGTTTGATTGATTGATGCGCTCGGCACCCATCTCCAAATGTGGAGCCAGGCTAATAGTCAGAAACACCTGGCCGGAGGATCTACCTATTGTACATGTTTTACTGGTAGGGGAAACCGGAGTACCCAGAGAAAACCTATGCAGACACGGGGAGAACATGCAAACTCCATACAGAGAGGGCCCGTCCACGTGGCAATCGAACCCGGACCTTCTAGCTGCGCCACCGTGCTGCCCAAGAGAGTGTGGTCATGTGATGGAATGTTGCCAAACCACACCAGCATTGGACATTCGCTGCTTTTATAACATTGTTCCCCGTTTACCGGTTGTTTCTTGTTCTTGTGCAGACATGCTCATCTGTATTATAATTTTCATCAATGTCTTTATGGTACAGTAAATTATTGTTTCAAAACACTATTTCAAGTACAAAACAGGTAAAAAAATCAAAATCAATGCTGAGAAAAGCCAGTTAAGCTTTGCACATAACGCAGTCACAAATACGATGGAGGACTTTAAGGGTGGACAAAATAATATTTAAAAAAGTGAAACGTAAGCAACAGTAATTAAAAATGGTTGAAGTACAGAAGAGAAATGAAATCATGCCATCTGCAAATGGGGAGACACATTTGCATGCAAACACACACACAGGCAGAACAATAGAAGTTGATGACATACAAATAAATTACAGCAGACAGCTGATTACTCCATTCCCTCTGGAGGAGTTTCCCGCATGTGAGAAAACTGCTCTCAACACGACACAACACAGCCCTATTCCACCCCAAATCGCTCCAAACTGTCAGACACACAGCCGACACACTACAGTACGTTTCAAAGCCAGAAGCGCGAGTGGTGCAGTCGCAATTACCCAGCCGTGCTATGATATCGTTTCCCACAATAAGCAATGGAGGCAATTGTGCACGGCCTGCTCTCTTAGCAAATGGTGTGTCATGGAGGAATCACTGTCAGTGCGGATGCTGCGGGACATGCGGTGTGTTTACATGGTGCTCAGTTTGACAGGATGACAAGAATAAAGAATAAACTACATGGGCTTTGTTCGCTGTGAAATATGTGTCACCTAAACACACTGGCATGTCACTGCAGTGTGCCTCCCTGTCTTTGTCTCACGTAATAGTTAGCGAGAAGAGAGATGGCTTTATATGGGAAGACAATGCAAAGGAAAACAATGCCTCATCTACGGCGACATGACTGTCACAATATTATGGGGAAGTAAGTGAAGAAGTCTTAACCATTCAGGATGATCTGGTTTATATATTTCAATTGAAGTTAACATAACATAAATATTCACATAACGATAATGTGATTGTAACATTGTCTGTGAAGCTGCACAATACATCTCCAAATGACAAGTTCAAGTCTTCCTGGATTGCTTTTTTAGACACAGTTTAAATGAAATAAACTGTCCTTCTTGAAAACAACAACTCTTTCTATTAAGCTTCTGAAAACGGATTAGTAACTTTGGCTTTGAACTTCTTGGGTATTGCAAAGGTTATAGACAGAACCCAAGGCAAAACGAGGTATTAGCCAGTCTCGCAAAAACGGCAAACTGTGGAATTAAAGAAAGCTTAAAAGGTTTTCGGAGACCAAAATCCACTTGCTCAAGGTTACGAATGATGTTTTGATAGAATAAACATCCATTGATAAAATTGAATATGGGAGCAGAGAGAATGAGATTACTTCAAACATTTTTTCCGCAGCTAACATTTTGAGAAATCGTACATTTTAGTGAAACAAATATACTGTCGCTTTCTTGCTGACCTGATGTGATTATTCCAGCCCAGTTAAGACCCTCATTATGTTGTGTGCTGCGTATGTGCTTGTGTCCAGCCCTACCCTTAAAGAGGGGGTATTATGCTTTTTTCAATCACATAGCACCAGTCTATAGCATACTACAATGATGACGTAACCTTCTGTTGGTCTGTATATGCAGTCAATTAAAATAACTGCCTTGAATAAAATTGCTCTCTCAAAATGGCTGTACTGAACGTCTTGAAATAGGCCTCTGTCTCTTTAAGAAGCTTTCCGACACGCCCCCTTCAGCACACTGCTGTGGCATCTAAACAACAACACTACTGTGCGGGGAGGGGGCTCTGCTGAGCTGAGGAGCAGTGGTTGGTGGCTTGGCTGGTGACGAAAGGTCCAGAGGCGTCTCCAGGAGGTGGGGGCGTTCCTAGGAGAACTGAGGCATAGCTACACCTAAAATGGCTGCCGTCTAAGTTTTTACTGATTACTCAAAAATATGTGAATGAGCCAAGGCAACACTCCAGGTATGTGTTTAATGAGGGAATGACATAATAACATGATGTAAAGCTTGAAAAAGTCGATTTTACATAATACCCCCCTTTAATTCCAGCTCGGTGGCTACATGGGACCTCACCACACCACATGTCCTAACTGTAGTTTTAGTTTCCATATTTCCTTTGCAGTTGTCTTTTTGTCAGATATACACATAATAACACACACACAGGCACGACGTATACATAGCTTTAGCCATGTTGTGTAATTTAATTCAGCTGGGATGCTCTAAGGAGACAAGTGACAACCCCCCAGTTTGCAGAAGTGACGGCGGCCATAGGGAAGAAAACTGGAGTTCACTCAGTTCGCTGGATTAGGCTATACTCGGTCAATTTTGCACTTGACCTCTCCATAGAGGCAGACCAGGACAACGCAAGGGATTAACTTGGGTAATTTCCAGCTTTGAACCTGTTTTTTTTCTTTTTCTTTTTTCTTTTTGGCTGGATGTGAAAAGAATGCAAGATTACATTTTGCAATACGTCTCCACAAGTGAATCCCACGGCGCATTGACATATTTGACACACTCGCCGTGAAACAACTTGCAGATGTTTCCCAATCCTCACCCCTGACCTAGTTATCATAAAATATGGGAACTGTCTCTCGTCGTCTGATTTGAAGACTTAACCAGGTTTGGAAGCTGGCACGTTTCCTATCTCAATCTGCTTTACTGCGCACACAACAACGTTTTTGCTTGCGTAAGGATGTGGCTGCGAGCTCAGTGCCAGGAGTGTTTTGTGTTTCTGGATACGTCTCTGTCTGCAGCTGCGAGTGTTGAAGTTGTTACGAAAGATTCGGAGCGTGCCAACATTTCTGAGTGTCTCTGGGGAGTTCCTCTCATGTACTTAATGCTGCAATAAGGCTTCGGAACAATAACAGAAATGTCTTCGCCTGCTTTTGATTTTCTAATTTGTTTATGTTTGATGGCCCTGTGTGGGTGGCATTTGGACCAAGCCCATGTCTCTTCACACGTCAAAATGGCTGATCTCTATGACTCGCGTTACCCAAATCTGGAAGCTTAAAAAAAAGGCATCCAAATAGTGACGAAAATGAGGATGAAAATGCAACAAAAAGCGGCAAAAAACACAAGACAAAAACGCTTCAAAAATGTGACATGTTACTGTGAGATGTTACTATCGCTTTTGTAGGTCTTAGCTTTCAAAGAAATATGTGCTCGGTTTAGGCGGGGGCTAAGAGGTTAAATGTACAAATATCATTAACTCCTTGGTAGTCATGATTTGCTCATTATTTTTTATTATGAATTTTTAATCAACTTTTTAAGGAACCGTACAACAGTGCTTCATCTGTTATATACTGTAGTAAAGTAAAAGGCCATATACTGCATTTCCACCTGCTATACTAGGTTCAGCTGTAACTCCCCAGATTTATTATATTCCTATACTACCTTGTGCCGACTTTCTGTTTTCTGTCCTCTGGCTGTTCTTTAACCTTCACCTTCGCTGTTGCGTTGATTCATGTTTGGAGAAGCCACCAACAACTGCCTCGTAATTAAGGCGATGGTAAAGCAGGAAGACGGATGGCCGGCCCAGTGGAGTGTGCACAACGCATGTGTTAAACGGTAATTAATCGAACTAGTTGCCCTGAAGGTAGAAACTGAATTAGAAAATATGAAAGAGATGGCAGCAAGAGCGGCCAAAGGATACTATACATTCTATCCAAGCACAAGGCTCTTTTTTTTATCAGTATAAATGAATAGAAAATGGGCCATTGTCAGAGTTGTGAAAAGTAAAACATTGAAGTTTCTCTCCACATTGGAAATAAGTCAATGCTCACATAACTAAGTGAAGGTTTGATTGTTTGCACTGCCAAAACCAAAACTTTTTCTACAATATTCTAATCCAGTCCATACTTTCAAAATGTAATGCTTTTTCATAATGTTAAGCTTGAACATTTAAAATCACCATGCATGTGCACACATTTATAATCTTACATAAAGGCAACGTCTGCGTGTTCAAAATGTCATCTCCAACACATTATGTACAGTACAGTCTATTTTTTGTCGAATTCGACCTTTAAAATTTTTAACAGAATGCACTTTCTCTCATCCTACATAAATAGAAATAATATCTGAAACATGTCTGCGCTTGCTTCAAAAGAAGACTGTGGATCAGTAATGTAGGATGGAGTAGTGTTATTTCAGGCTTCTTCAGTACCTGACTCAGTTATACACGTGCCTATATATAATATGCACATTACTGTATGTCCTTCCCATGCCTCAATTACATGAACAGCTGTTGCGTGTGATTTTTCATGTGGTGATCTAAGAAAATAATTTCCTGCTTAGTTAAGTCAAACAGGCAATCTGTTCAACTTGTACATTTCACTGATAAAGGAAAACATGCAAACGCAAGTTGGATGTAAAAGTGGATACAGTTCCGCAATAGTTATCCCAATAATTTGAGGTTGTAGGCACAGTATAGATAGAGGGTATGAAGATGGCATTCCAGAGCATACAGTAGCAACAGAAGCCACATGAGCGTCATGCAGGACATGCAGACTCAACACTCACACTGTGGGCTAGAAGAACATTGCAAATTCTTAAAAAAATTAGGATGAAACTATAAATCATTTTTAAGTTCAGTAATTGGTCATTACTTGAGCCTCTTCTTTAATAGACCACAAACTGGCTCAAAACTTGCAGCCTGTTTCCTCTGAGATCCTGGAGCAGTGCAGAGAGTTGGGTTTCTGCAAAGCTATCCATATTATTTAAAGCAGAGCGCTGGCAGGATGTTCGTCTTCATAATGCGCCTGACATCACAGATCCTTCTTGGAGGACACTAAACACATTGGCTTGGGTTCAGGCTTGCGGGGAGGTCCAGTTTCACTGGGACACAATCCACGCAATTAAAAAGAAATGAGCAAATAAAATCAATGAGGATCGCTTTCACTGTGGTGTCATAGGACTGAGCAGAGGAAAACATGAGCTTATATCTTAATTAGGAGAAGTAATGTGTACAGACGCGGCCTGGCGTGTGCAATAAGGGAATTCATTTGTACAAATGACTCCTAATGTGAAAGTGAAGGAGGTCATTACTTCTATTTTATCCATAACATATTCAATTACATCCTCAGTAACGCATCATTCTGGAGTCACTTGCCACTCTGTGATGCCAATGAACTGAAAGGGTTAGATTTGCTGAGGATTCTGAGATTTGTTTGATGTTTCACAAAACAGCAAGAACAAGCTCATACGTAGTGGAATTTTTTTGTGCTGAGGCTCAAAGGGTCGACATATTTCGACAAAAAGCACCTTTCTTGTGTATCGAACATGAGTAAAGATGCATTTTTAAAATATATCATTGACCCCTCTGCTTCTTTGACTATTCTTTGTACTACAGTGGTTTGTAGACAACTGCATAACGCCCTTCTCTCTGTCCCTCTCTAAGGATATTTTAACAAGGTACTGGAAGAAAAATGATAATGATGTGTCTGTCATGGTGTTGCGGTGGGTGAATTTGTCACAGTGGCAGGTGACTGATGCCGTGGTATCACGTAGTGCTGGACCATGAACCCCCGCAACACACACACGTACCCACATATATGCAGACGTAGGTCATAAAAACACTAGACTTTGATATTAACCACACCTCCTCAGGCCTCTCTTCATTTTTCACACGCAGCGGTGTTGTTCGTCTGAGCACTCATGTCATTACCGTCACCTTTCCCAACTACAAGCTTCTCATCCCTGACTTTTAAAATGGATGACACGCTCTCCGCTATTATTCTTCACACGTGTGCATAAAGTAGTGATATGTAGGCTACACTCAAAGCCAAGGTCACAGTTGTTTCCTATGGGATAGGGATAAACACATTTGTTCAAAGCCTGCAGCAGATGAAGTCTTAATACCGTAGCCATATTAAAATGACTGGTGGTGATCCATTACATGGGATCCATATCCTGAGAGCCTTGTATGTCTTGTTGATGCCTTTAAATGCAGACCGAGGATCGTAAATTTCCCCCTTGGTGTTGTTAATGTCCTACGTCAGATGGCACTTTAATGGGTGCAGCATTTATTTACAACACTCTACTTACTTATATATCTCCAGATCTTGCACACACTTGCGTCACCAACATCCATCTGATGTTTTGGTGAAAATGACACTGAAATTAATATTAAATGTACTGATGGAAATTGTGGTTTATAGTCTAAATATCTGTATTACTTGAATTTCTTTTACCCCACTGCTTTTTACACGGTGCAGAAGTTGCCAGCTCCTACATTCAGTTCCCCATTAGTCACTATCCACAATGGCACTGAATGGCTTTGTTCTGCATATATATTATCTACTACAACTACAAGCACTCATAGCAACATTCTTTGGATAAACTTTCTTTTAGCCATGAACCAAACCATTTTGCCCATAATATGATCCTAATGTATGTGTATATGTAGGTACCTGTGCACGTCTGCCATTCCTCTACTTCAGTACTATGTGATTTTTTACCAAAACCTAGCCTGTTGGCTTTAAAAGGTATGTGGCACGGTAGCACAGCGGTTAGCGCTCGTGCTTGAATGATGCGTGATGATGCGGATGAATGATGCATGTGTGTGACTGTATGGTGGTGGTCAGAGGGACTGTTGGCACAGATGTGTGCAGTCGCGACAGCGCATCTGTCAGTCTCCCCAGGGGAAACTGAAACTACATACGTAGTTTACCACCACTGTGTGTGGAGTGAAGGAAGAACAAACCTCCAACACTGTGTGAAGCGCTTTGGGTGACTTGTGTCATGTGAAAAAGCGCTATACAAATAAGCTGCCATTCCATTTCATGTAATAATATTAATCATAAAATGTGCTGCATTTATAGAGCACCTTTGTTGTTGTGTCTCCTCTCACCTCAAGAGGCTTTGTCAGCACATGTTATTGCCGCTGCATGGTTCCCAGGTCATTAGAGATGACCTAAAGTCTTAAACTGAGAGGGAAAATGTCCTAAAACAACCCAGATAGATGACGAATGAAGAACGTTTGTATATGATTCCTTTAGTCTTGCTATATATATAGGCAAACTTTCCAAACAGCATTTGAAACAACTTTTTTCAATCAAATGAAAATATATACTGAAACCTAACATCATTTAAAAAACAAAACAAGCACACAGAACAAAAACAAGCTGAGATGCACGTGTTTGCTTTATGTAAAGTCTTAAAGCACTGGCTCCAGCAGTTTCATCAATCCATGCTATTGATTGTGACATTTAAGCATGAGCACTTTGCACAGGTAAATGCCATGGTGCCTTCTTCAACACTACAGATGGAGCCTGGATAACCTAACCCTCCCTAATCAGTAATCATTGGGCGATGACAGTGACAGACTATGTGCACTTTGGATCCATATGCTTCCATAATGCACAGATGCACACCAGTGAGGACGACTGACCTGGGCAGCTTAAGAAGTTGTCTCTGAAATGCAAATCCATATTCCTCACAAGCTGCGTGGTAAGCAAATCGAACTTCTGTAGCAACACACTGTGCATAGGCATAAAAAAAAAAAAAAAAAATCAGTGCTGAAAACAAACATCCTTTAGGTTCTTTTTTTTCCAATTATGCAACCTTTAACAACACATTGCTCCTAAAGTCAAAATATGTATCTCAGGACAAAGTAACACACTTGATTAATCCAGCCTCGGGTGCTATTTCAAACAGTGTGTTAATTATCACACAGCTTTTTGTTGGACAAATGTAAAAACAAATTGTCGCCTCAAATAAATGATTTGCGGAATCTGATGCTTATTGTTTAGTGTTAACCTTTTATGTCAATGTCTTGTTAGGAAATAAAATTATACAAAATGTCAATGTCAGAAAACATGAGGTAACATTACGTAAAAGGGCAAAGTCTTGTATAGCTTTGTTCTGGTTAAATAGGTATAGACTTTCCTGTCACATGCACTTATGTATAACTGTACAATGTCTCTCCACACATATAATTTACCAGTAGATAAAAACTACCACGCAACCGCAAATTATTCTTCATTTCACTTTCTTTCTGCATCCTTTTCTGCTGAGTTCAACCGATTCTCAGCAACTCCATGCTGAATGCCCCATCAAGGCTAATCTCAAAAGGTACCAAGGTCAGGCTTCGCTGGTACTCGGATGGCAGACCTTGATGAGGTGAATAACTGAGAGAATGAATTATGTATAGAATGTAAAGTTTGTCTCAGTGCAGGTAAGGGGAAGGGAAATGTGGGGACAAAAACTACAAACAATTCAATTTGCCGAGTCACCAACAGGCATTCTGAAATTTAAAATTTGGTAACCAAAATAAACATCCTTTGGCTTCCTTATTTCTAATTAAAAAATAAATAAACCCGCACAACATCACATCGCTCCTGCAGTCAAAACATGTCTGAACAAAAATGGTCTGAAAATTAAAAATCAACTTCGCACGTAGCTCTAGGGTGTTTGTGTCTGTGCAGATTCATCATTCTTCTCCCAAAAAAAAAACAGTCTTTCCCATTACTGTCAGGCACCATGTCCCTCTGCGGCGATAGATTTGCCTCTTCGCAACTGAACAAGACAGTAACTTTTTAACACTTGTCATAAAGCCGCCAGACATCTCATTCAGTGCATAGGGACCTGGGCTGACGGGAGACTTAAGCCCTACGTCACTGGTTTACATCCCTCTGGTGGAGGGATTGTCGGCGAACTGGAAAAAGCAACGCACTTGACACACAGTCTATTGGGAGATCTCTTGAAACATGCGGTGTAAATTAAAAGGAGAGGTGGGGGGTGGAAATGTGTTACTAAACTTCTAGGGGAAATGTTTGACTTCTTTGAACATATTCCAGTATTTGGAATTGACCTTTTATTATTAGCATTTAGTATTATTGTCATTTGGGAACGACCTTTGTATTGTCTAAAGCTCATGGTTCTCAGTCGCCGAGGAATTTTCAAAAGTAGAGATTTAGTAGAGATTTAAATGTCATCGACTGGACTGGTTTGATTAAGTGGTAAATGTTTTGCTTCTGTTCTCACTCGAGCAATAGAAGATAGAAACAAAATGTCCTAACTTTTGTGTTTGAAAATCTGTTTACATTTCAATAAAAACAACTCTTTTAAATGCATTTTGCAACCCACAGTTCACCCGATAGCCTGTCTTAGTGTTGCACACTGGCAAATATTCCACCAGCAGACAGAGCATGCTCCAAGCTGCTCTCAGACTGAGCGCATCACTCCAAACGAGCATTAAAGGAACAGGCCATAGTTTTTTCATACTGAGATATGTTCTTACCTGAGCTTATACGAATTGATGCGTACCTGTCTGGTCTTTGTGCATGCCCTCAGTCTTGCAAAAAGACCAAAGTGTTGTTAGCATTTAGCCTCTTCCAGCATAATCCTATGGGGCCAAACGGGGGTGAAGTTAGAAGTGACCAAGCTCTTCCACGTTTTCCCTATTTAAATACGGTTACGTGAGTAGTTACACGATCCAAGTATAGTGACACAAAATTAAACATGTCGATTTTCTTTGCGGATAAAAAGGGGTACTATATTGTAAGGTGTCATAACACCTTAGGAGCACTTCAATGTCCGCGCAGTAATATCTTCACTCCTAAAGAATTATACTTAATTTGCGCAACTACTCACGTAACTGTATTTAAATAGGGGAAACGTGGAAGAGCTTGGCCACTTCTAACTTCACCCTGGTTTGGCCCCATAGAGAAGAGGAGGAGAGGCCAAATGCTAACAACATCTTTGGCTTTTTGCGTGACTGAGCGCACATATAAACACCAGACAGGTATCAACTCGTCTAAGCTCAGGTAAGAACACATGTGGCCACATCGCCTATGCCATGCCCCGATCCCGTCAGACCTCGGAAGCTAAGCAGGGAAGGGCCTGGCAGGACTTGGATGGGAGACCGTTTGGGAACACCAGGAAGCCTGGCAAATGTAGTGTGTGTGTGAGTGGTTGGTGGTGGTGGCTGATGTGCGCAGACTGGTTGCCTCGCTTATCATCACCAAGTATGGAGAGAATGAATAATGCACCAAACTGTAAAGCGACTTTGAGCGTCTGGAAAAGCGCTATATACGACTAATGCATTATTATTATTATTATTATTATTATTATTATTATTATTATTATTATATCTCAGGATGGAAAAACCAGCCTGTTCCTTTAAGGTCTAATGGTAATGCAACAGTCCAGTTTATAGTGAAGGCTACAGGCAAAAGTGGCGAATACAGCACTGCTGCAGATCTGTTTTCAACGTGAGGCTTTAAGACCCATTAATCAACCGCATCTAATTCGACTGCAGCGAATTAGATGCAGGCATAAATTTAATGAGACAAAATGATACCTTTCAAGAAGGCTTTAATCTGAAGCACAACCAAATAATAAAATAATAAACAAGCCTATGAATACTGTTAATAAAAACAGCATGATTTAATATACAGCCTTATATATAAAATTCTACACTATGGAGAAAGAAGTTCACTGTTTAGGACTAATATATCAATGTAGACCACATTCATACATCCATTTTTCCTTTTTCTGGATTTGTGTATTATGTTTTGTCTCTAAATGTAATAGCAAATGTTTATCTCGACTCATATTTTGTAGTAAGCCTATACTTCTACGCGCCTTTGTTTGTGCTGATTGTAAGTGGAAGGCTAAGATCGAGGCATTTAACACTTGAAGCACAGTCCTACAGTAGACCGTGAGAGAGTCATGTGCCCTCTCCATTTAACAAGAGGGCTTACGGATTCCAGCAACTTCCACCCAGACTGAACAGCCATATTACTCATGTAGCCCAGCTGGAAATGCTATAGAAAATGTGTTTGCCGAGAGTCTCCTCTGCTTTATCAATCCCAAACAGCAGGGACCAGGGCTTTAAGCACCATGCCAGGGCTGCGGCAATAGCAAACATTTCAGACCGTGAAAAGAAAAACATGGAATGGTTGCACAAATAAGATTTCGAGTTTTGTCTCAGTAAATCCTTTAAAGCTGAATGTAACACAAAACATCCCACTGAGAGTACTCCAAGACACTGCCTTGAGAAATGACATGCAAGCGCACAATTATAACAGCAAATGTAGAGAAGGACAGCCACACACATGAAGCAAGGTGAGCTCACACGCAGACACCTTTGTTAGGAGAAAACAAATGTTCAAGAAGGCGTGAATGCAATCTTCAGCACCATGGACAGCTACTGAGAAATTGGCTGCGTCTCCTTGGAAACGTATACTGGCTCACTTTGCATGTTGTGTCTGCACATATTGTTATTGTGCTTTTGTTTTATAATAAGTGTCACAATCCTGAAAGGGGGCGTTAAAACAAAAATGTAAAGTGAGTTTTTGTTCGGATTTGAACACTGTCTGGATCAGTGTTTCCAGGCTTATGTGGCAATATAAAAATGGGCCAAATTCCTGTATTAGCTTTTAATATTCAAGCAGAATTGGATGACTACAGCATAACTTTCTTGATTGCCTATTACATTTCTGACAGTTAGTGGACAACTTGTCATTTCTTAATTGATCTTGACGTGTGAATGATGTGCTTAACTCGCAAATGATATTATTTTCATTTCATTTGGTGCACGATATAAACATTTGGGAGCAAAGCCAATGTGCGGATCTTCTCAAGTTCAATTCTTCCTTTTCGATCCTGTTTTAATACATTGATCTTTAGCAGCTCTAAAAAGTGGATATTTTTGTTTTTTCAAGGACACTAACCTTGCTATGGTTGTAACAATAAGATTTAGGGTTAGATTAGATTAAGATAGCATTGAGCCTTAAACTTCCATACACACAGTAATGTAAACAAAGCAAAGACTCTTACCTATGAAGAGATTCCACTCCGCGTCGAGGTCAGCCTGATTGGCCAAACAGCCCCTCATCACGTTCTGGCAGTAGTTGTGACAGGGCTTTAGGCCAGGTAGACCTCTGCAGTATGGACAGTACAACATCTTGGTCAATGCTTTCACACAAGCCGGAGCCACATTTACCTACGAGGAAAAACCAAAACAAAATTACATTCTATGGTAGTTTTGGACTGAATGCTATAAATTGAATATCATGGCCAAAACCCGTCGTGTTTCTTAACAGGAAGAAGCTAAGCACATAGAGTTACATTATGAACCAACTGGGCCACTATCATCCCCTGGGACATCATTGTGCTTTTGGTGAATGTGACACAGATCATTAGGCAAAACATAATGTTAACCACAATCATTTCAAACCAGGTTCATGTTTATGTTTAGGCCTGCAACAGCTATAAAAGTTTAGGTTAGATCAGATGAGTTACAGTGTAAAAACACAATGTTGTTGTATAGGTTTTTCTAATGACACGCTAACACCTGAATTTAGTGGAGATGCCCATCGAAATCTACAGTATGGTAGACAAGGAGCTAGAATCTGTAAGAAAAAATGCAGGTCTGCCTATGCTCTACTGTAGGAATAATATAGTGTCTCACTTCTCCATTGAATACTTGATTTATTTATACTAACTCAGAAAAGGGAGCGGCTATGACAACGCAATCCCCATCTTTACTGTGCCGCAGAAATTTCAGGATAAAGAGTAAAGCCTTCCACAAGTGATATTTCTGTGCACCTCAAACAGTCTGCGTCACCATGGTAACAACCTCAAACGGCACAAAAGGTAAGGAGAAGGTAATTCCCACAGCAGTACAGCCAGATGTCGTTGGACTTTTTTAGCACTGCTCTGAGGCCAAGCACATGAAAACTGCACGGCAAAATGAGGTTTAAGAGCGTGTCCGCCTCTGTATTCTTTGTCGGAGGCTGCTGTTGGCGGCTTTTGTGGTAGAGCCGTGTCAGAAGAACGGGCTGAATGGAAGTGACAGGACTCTCACCGGTGGTTTTGCCTCAGAGGTACAAACAGAGAAGGGAAAAATATATCTGCAATCACTCCGTCAGCAAAAAAGTGGACCGAGTTTGGATTTTGACTTCTGAATGCCGAGTATATTTAGAGATTTGAGAGAATTCAAAAGTTTGGTGTCACTTAAAATGTCCTTCTTTTTGAAAGAAAAACAGATTTTCAATGAGGATGAAATTCAATAAATAAGAAATACAGTCTAGACATTGTTAATGTGGTAAATGACTATTCTCACTGGAAACCGGTGTTTTTTTAATGGAATACCTACATAGGTGTACAGAGGCGAATTTCCAGCTGCCATCACTCCAGTGTTGTGTTAGCTAATCGAGTTAAGGGCTAATGATTAGAAAATCCTTGTACAATTATGTTAGCACAGCTGAAAACTGTTGATTAGAACAGCTATAAACTGGCTTTTCTTTAAGCCTTTTTGTGAGCTGTTGATGTCTCGCTCTCAGCAAAGTTACAATCAGCTCTGAGGAAAAGTGAGCTCACTCATAGTAAACTACTTTCAAGGCATTTCTTACTTTTAAAACACACTGATTTCTAGTTTTAAAAATTCTATGCATTGGATGAAATGCTATGTAGTATAGATATACAAGACAGACACGTTATATAGGAATAGATTTAGGTATTATGTAAAATCATGTGCAGGAGGAAAGAACCGAGTTTCAGTCCAGTGGCCTGGCAGTGTGCTGTGTGACTTTGATTTGTCTTTACTGCAACCTGCCTCCTGTCTGTGTTCAGAAGCCTATATGTGCAGCACAGCAGAGTGCAGCAAAGCCTTTGTGTGTGAGAAAAAAGGTGGAACATCAGGGAGGGAATGTCACGTCCAGCTGACAAAGTCTTTACTGATGCTAATGCAATTTGCGACTAAAATTAGCTGAGAGCGACAGAAAACGTGTGTTCCTCAACTATGCATGATTGCACTAACAAGAGACATCATGTTGTTACACATGTACAGTATACCAGACGATGCAGTATATGCGTCATTGACAGTAAGGGTGCAAACGTGACTTGGAAAACAGTAACTACCTTGCGCCCACCTCCTGTTGTCTATTTTTTGCTAGTCTCCGATCACCTCTCAAGACATTGTTATAATCACAGTCTCTCATTCACTGTAACGTTCACGCTGCCATCTTAGGTGTGTGCTCAAACTTACGATACTGATACCGATACTGGGGGTTTGAGCATCTGCCGATATCCGATATTAACCGATACCAATAGACTTTCTTAAAAGTTCTTTACTTCTCTGAGTAAAAATGTGAATGGTCCTCTTTTCTTCAGTGTGAGATAAATAAAGTCTTATATTTTCTTGTCATGATGTTACAAATCAATTATCAATTATATCTACTGTATTAAAAACCTAATAGAAAAAACATGGATTGCTGGACTTTTCGATACTATCCTTGGGACAGGCTATTTTATATTAATATAAACAGCTCACATAAAGTGATCTGATAGCTACAACTTAACATCTTATCAGCTATTCTTTAACAGCATTTCATAAACTAATATACAAACACTTGGCCGCTCCAGCAGTGGCCAATTTTACTTTACTGTAGGTGATCCAATCTTAATTTCTGTCCCAGCCTTGATTAGTTTCCATTAGCATTAGCTTTTTAGCTTTAGCATGCTGTTGCTAGCCACAGCATTTTGTGGGGCAATCAAAAATAAAGTTAACTCAGCGATTGAATTCTGCAGGTTCTGCCCTTCAAAATGACATACAGGAAGCCCATATTCACTGAGGTTTAGTTAGTGAAGGTTGTGTTTTTAAGGCGTTGAGAGACAAAACTGGTATCGGTTCAATATCGGATATTTGTAGCCGATACCCGATATCGTATTTTTTTCAGTATCAGCTCCGATATCCGATACCAGTATCGGATTGGTGCATCCCTAGCTCAAACCGTTCCCGCTGCAGCCGCACCATCAACTACCTCAACCTCTCCATCTCTTCATCTCCAGGGTTTAGGCTTGAAGTGAAATATACACATTCTGCTCTCTTAATCAGAAAAACAATGCCTCTATACCAGTCGGAGTCAATGCTAGTCTGTCGATTAACACATAATATAATTGTATCTCTCTCAATTGTTGGTATTTGCTTAAAGCTCCTGTATTTAATTGTTTTCTGGAACTGAAACCATGACAGAAGGGAGCTAGTTAAGCTTAAACATTAAGCTCATAAGCACTTATATTTTCACAAATGTTTACAAAATACAATAATAAAGAGGGCAAAATAGATTCCACTCTACAAGGACACAGAACATTTAAGTTTCAGAAGGATGGAATACAAAACCATTCCCAGTCATCAGACCATCAAGGTATTAAAGAAGCGATATCATGCAAAATCGACTTTTTGGAGCTTTTAGCCATGTTGTTATGCTATTTCCTTATCAAAAACACCCCCAGAGCGTTTTTGGCTTAATTCACGCAGTTCTAAGTAATCCTCCTGAATCCTGCTCTCTGAGCAGCTGCTCCGCCCTCTCCTGGTAAACGACTGAGCTGTTCAGTTGTGTCGTCACAAAGGAACGGAAGTGCTCTACGTCTGTAATGTAATGCCTTACGGCCTGATTTTAATTTATAAAACAGCTTTGTCATTATTTTTGTTGTAAGAGAGAAATAAAGAAAACATTTAAAAAAAGGAACTCTCTGACGCGTCTGTGCTGTCCCGGAAGAGTAAACAAACGCTCCCCCGGCCGGAGGATCCGAACAGAAGTCTTGTTTGTGAAGACTGAGCTCTTTCTAACCTACTCTGGACACCACCTGTTCTTTTTTCTTACCAAACGATAATGTCATGGATGCGCGTTTGGCTACGAGAGGAACAGGACTATTCAACCTTCCTAAAGAAGAGTGCACTCGCCAGAAGTTGGAATTTCTTTCTGGGATTCAGCTACTATATCAACCAACCTGATGGATGCTTGGTGAACCTTGGCCAGAATCAAAGTGGATTAACTTTTATAACCAACGCGAGTTCTATAACCCAATGTGGAGGCCAGTCTGAGCGGTGTTAACGCATGTTAGCGTGTGTGTTAGCCATTTATGAAACTGTGTTGCACATGTCAACTCCTTATAACTGCATTATGTGAAGTAACTTCACTTTTTGCAGCGATATTTATATTTATAATACTGCAAATGTGGAATGAGCGGAGAAAGGGGCGGAGTTAACTTAATCGAAGCGTCTTGTCTTCCGGGTAGGGAAAATACCCCCCAAAAATACTTATATTTCTCTCAAAAATGACTACTCCATAGTGATAGAGGTACAATATATCATATAAATGCCTATACTTTACTTTGGAATGGCTAAAATAGCATGATACAGCTCCTTTAAAGCGTTGTATTTGTTGTTTCTGTAAACGTTTCCTCTCTTTCATACAAATCAGACATACAGTAATGTGTTTTTCGTTGATATTGGGCTAAAATAACTTCCATTATAAGCCTTGTGGAGCCCTTTAAAGCTATTTTCCAATGAATGCCCCCATATGCCGTTAAGCCATTTTGTCCGGAGTCACGCATCTATTTCTTCATTTGCTCGTCTGAAACAAATGCTGCGCAAACCGAGGAAGATGGAGCTGAGGAAAAGCCACGGACACAGGGCAAACAGACAGAGACAGATGCTGTGGAAACAGAGGAAGCAAACATGAGAAAAGACCAGCCGCCAACAAGATGTATTCTCCAAAACACACAGGTTTACAAATGTGTAATTATCGGAAAATCTTTCACAGTGACCTGACATGAGAGTTGGATACGGTAAAGAATAGAGTCTGGGTAAGGAAGAACTTAAGAAAAACTTCAATGAAATTCAATAAAAGGCATGATGAACAACAAAGCGGGACACACAATTCCCTAAACAATTGAATCTTGTCACTTTTCCTTTCATGTTTATATGTTGAGATCAAAGCTAGACATTATGTGAGATATGATCACAGTCAAAGAAAACAACAAAACAAACAAAAAGCTCACTAAGGTATCAGAGCCAATGATTATTTAAGTCTATAAGCTTTAAGTCATCAGAGGTTTAAATGTATATTAAGCTTAATGGGTTCTTGAGTGCAGGTTGATTAGAAAATCAGACGCTATTTGGTGTTTAGGAGGCTGTTTCACCGCAACTTTAGAGCCTCTGTGTCTGCAGCCTCTGCGCTTGTAAAAGCTGTAACCTTTACATCCAGATCAGGCAATTTAAGAACGTACGCTTCCACCAGACAACTCCATGAATAACTTTGCCACAATGATGAACTGCTACACCACAATAGAGGTTTCATGATTATAGTTACCCGATTAATTTTGATTTCATTTGTTTAGACACTTTCCTCATTACTTTCATATAAAACATATCGCTGTATCACTATTTGACCAGTGATTTTAGAAAATGTAAACGCAAATGAGCCGCTTTTTGTTTTTACAAGCTATACTAGAAGAAGATTATGGCATTTCTACTTGTTATTTAGTTGTTTAGGTTCAGCCATATAAAAGCATTAGTATCATCTTTCAATTTCTTATGGTGTATACAATGAAATCTAATATTGTTGAAATCTACCACTGTCTGCTGAAGTGTGTAAAATCCTGCTCCTTAGTAAAGACATTGAAGTTTAAAGTCACATAGACTTTAAATTGCCTTCTCCTATCCAAGTAAAACTCTGCTGTGCCTGTTAAAAGGCCATTTCAGTTTAATTGTTGATCTCCTAAAGCATCAGTCATTCTGCCCCGGTTAAAACCGTCATATTTTCCCTTGTAATATTGCACAATACATTATTTTTCAAAAAAATAATATTGAATAATTGAACAAAAACAGTTCTGGGATTAATCTTTTTGTCTGTTTAATTAAAGTTGGCCCAGGTTTTGACAGCTTATTAACAAAACATGGAGAAAATGCAAGGACTTTTTTTTAGCTGTGGTCCAGCGCCGAAAGCTATTGAGCGCAGTGACCGTATATTCTCCACATAGGCCCTGTTCGAGGCTTCCCTCTAAGCTTTGTGAGTCTGTGGAACATTTGCATTAAAATGGCTCCTGCTACTTTGCAATTATCTTACAGCCGTTGCTCCATGTAGCTGATACTGTGCCCAGCAGTGGCCCTGGATGAAAGATAATCTGATAATCTTGTTAGTGCTTATTTACAGCAGAGTGCAGGGAATATTTCACAGTATGAATGGGCTTTAGTGTGCCTCTGATCAAAACTCAGATTAACACTAATCTACACTTCTCATCTTTAAGTGCTATCATCACGAGTAGCACTGTGTTTTTGTGTGGATAAAAGGAGCATTTTACAGAATTTAAAATATAGAGCAGAGGTCACTAAACGGCGGACCTCGGTCCGGATCCGGACCCATGCGCCAGCCCATCCGGACCCGAACCTTGGATCAGAACTTTGGACCCGACCCGAATCCCCTCAGACGAGCGGCTGCCTCTGCGCTCCCTCTCTCTCCCTCTCTCTCTCTCCCTCCCTCCCTCTCTGACTGCACCAGAGCGATAAACTACAGTCCAGACGAACAGAAAGAGAAAGTCCTACATCTCAGCTTCATGATACTTTTTAATTTTTTAGAAACGGTTTCGGAATGACTGAAATATGGCTCGCTAAAACAAAAGCGGAGGACGCCCTAATTAAATATGCCCGCGCGATCGTAATGCGCAAATAGCGCGGTTGTTTTCCGAGCAGGTCTGAACCCGGACTAAACCCGGACTAAACCCGGACTAAACCAGGACTAAACCAGGACTAAACCAGGACTAAACCAGGACTAAGCCAGGACTAAGCTAGGACTAAGCCAGGACTAAGCCAGGACTAAGCCAGGACTAAACCTGGACTAAACAGGGCTCAGTGTGTTGAACTGAGCAAAGAAACACATCACTGTCATATATTATGTGCACATTGTGTATAATAGGCTACAGTAGCCAATGCACTCTGCTATTTAGGAGCCAAAACGTATTTTTAGAGCAAAAAAACAATAACAGGATTCAATTGATTGCATTATTTTCAAATCACAGAAATAGTTTTAAAAAGGCTTAAAAATCCTGATATAACCGTGAATTAACTCCGTATGTTCCGGACCTTTGCTTGACCATTTTTTTTCATTTCGGACCTTGGTGAAATTTAATTCGTGACCCCTGATATAGAGCATAAGAAGCATGAGCCGCATAGTTATTATTGTGATGGTACTGTATCAGGAAGGACAGGCCCCAAAGAGGGAATTATAACTTTCTCAACTATAACTTGCAATTCTAGTAGGAGACCATGTGACTGACACTGACCACAAACTAAACATAACCAGTCATTATACCACAATCATTTCCCACGAGTAACTTATGATGCACATACAATATACAATTAAAAGCTGAAAACAGTTGCTTGGTCTAACCCTGGTGCTTGGCTGGATTATGCTGCCTCCATCTCAGGCAAAATGCTGTTAGATTACAACAGAAAACACTCAGACTGCGCAAGTGATTGTTGACACAAAACTGACTGAGAATTTGGTCACAGTGGACAGAAGGATGTAAAGCTCTGCTGCAAAAGAAGTCTTTTTATTTGATGCAATGTGGTATATGGCACAGTAACAGTTCAGTTTTAAAAATAAACTCAAGGTACAAAAAGAGAGATTGTCTCATCTGTTTCTGTATAAAGGTGCAATAAGGTTTTAGCAGGAGCGACAGTTTGTCTTGGAGCTAGGATCACAGCACTTGGCACTAAAACTACTGCTGCACATGTGTGGTCACAGATTGTCATTCTGTTATCAGAAGACAAGAGGGACCAGAAAATTCATTCCTAGTTTATTCCTTGATGAGGATTTTGTTAAACTGTCTCACTGATTTCCATATAACTAAGATGCCATTGCATGATTTCATAATCTCAAACAGATTTAGGCAAACTGGTTTAAATGATGGTTAACAAAAACAACAATCCGTGCATTGTCACCTTGTCTGTGCGACAGGGTGTTGTCATGCCCATATGGCCTGAACTCCCTTCAGGGCTCGCAGTCAGGGGCGAGCATAGACAATGGAAAATTGCTTTGTGCCACCAAGTAATGAAGTTGTGAGAAATGACAATGACATTGAGAGCTACCAAGGCCAATCAAGGGGAACACAAGAGGGACACATGCAGCGTGTGGCCAAAAAGTGCCTCCATGTCCCTATAATAATTATAGTGACAGGTTGAGATACTCTGAGCTGATGGGACAAGGGTGTGAGACCGCCTCACAGTCCCCACACAATTCTATTGCCATTAGTGTCAATAGTAATATGAGTAATCTATCACAGTACAAATCAGAGCGCCATCTGCTCCCAAAGAGTATTGTGCTTCAGACCGTACTTTAATAGACTGATATAACATGAAAATCAAGTAAAACATGTAAAAGGTTGAAAATGGCTCAGCCAATCACCATTAAGAACTACTTATGGACACAATGAATGCATGGATACTGTTTCTTGACTATAGATACGAGTCAAATAAACTGATCTTCCAAACAAAGAAACTAACCCGAACCCTGATTATAGTCTGAAGCAGACACCAGTCAAAACTATTAGTTATGAATCACCGATTGTATTCTTCTCACAGCTGTGTGACTGTAGCATTTTACACTTTGAACACATATCTTTGTCCAGGGACAACATGCAACATGGAGCCATCTGATCAAGTATGACTTTACCATTAGCATTTCAACATGGCTAGTTTCACCCTAAACATTAATAAACATAAGCTTTAGGCAAGAAGAATGAAAGCATTAAAAGCCGCCCTGGGATTCGTTGTATTGACTGTGCGCACCAGTGGCTCCCCCTGAGCATGAAGGTGATCTTAACCAGGTTGCGTTAGTTCTCTAAACATAGTCACACCTTAATCACAGGGGTGTCAGAGCAGAAAATGTTTATATGGGTCAATGGTAAAGGTGGCGTTGTATGCCAGCTCTATATATTTATGTGTGTCCTTAAACTATATTCAGTGTCACTTGTCAAGAAGATGTAAAATGAACAAACATGGGCAGTTCAATATAAAACAAACAGATGCTTTAGAGCAGAGTAGGCAATGTTAGGCCCGGGGTTCAAATCCAGCCCTCTAGCAGAACCTCTGGCCCCCAAGATGATTTTGTGAAAAGTTATTATGCAAATAAGAGATCAAATACTTGTTAAGGAACTCTAAAAATGTGGGAAATATTGTCAGTATTTGTAACACATTTGCATTTGCAAAAAATGGTTCTTTGCTTCGGGCAACAATTGTAGGTTCGGCCCTTGGTGTTTTGGCAATGATGAAAATCAGCCTTTCATGACGCAAACTCGCCTCCCCCTGCTTTAGACTTTGTCTGAAACAGAAACCACAACGTGTAATTTAGGCTTTAGAGCCAGGCAAAAATTATATTTTTCAGCCAGTTGATTGCTTCAAGGAAAAATGTCACAATTATTGTCGAAACTTTGTAAAGTCTCAAATACAAGAGAAAGTGATTGAAACATTTTGGGAATTTTAACATGGTAAATTACTATGGGGCCATTTATCAAAACAGGTGCTATGGCAAGCTGCATGTTGCACCAAAGGTAATAATTAGAAGTAGAGAAGCTTAATTAGACTTTTATTTTGTTTACATATAATACCATATTGAAAATATTATATATATATATAAATAAATATTTCTACTTACGAATACATTAAAGTAAGACAAACATAAGAAACAAACAACAAAAGTACAACATCATGGAGTTTCAGTGAACGTTACAGTCCCCCCATGTTAAATGTAAGACGAATCCAAAGACCAGTCCACGGAGGCTGCACTAAAATGAGCCGCTGTCACATCCGCAAATGTCGGACAGTGCCAAAAACCCACATGTGAGCAGCGGAGGGCAGCTGAAGTGATGCTGGGACTGTCCCTGTTCAGCTGTGGGGCTCCTCTGTTGATCCATCCTGACATGTACTATGTTCTCTGACAACTCATAAGCAGCACTTGGGGCTTCCTATTTGATTCACACAGACAAGTGCAAACATGCTAAAAGCTAAGTCCGCTCCGCGCTGACTCCCTTGTCCTTAGATTTCTTTCCTTGTGTCTCCTGTGAGTACAGCAAGCGTGCACAGTGTCCACCTCCAGACTCCAGAGATCAGCCCAAATGTCAAGCCCCAACAGCAGTACTCCAGCGGCTGCCAAGAAAGTGCCGGTCAAATGTCACAACACGGCGCTGACAACCTCTCCTAAGTGCAACGTGAATAAAGATGGTGGTGCCCGGATATGCTAAAATCTCTAGCACAAATCACAGAAAGTAAAAGGGAATGAGATTTGACTGGTGTGGGGACACGGCCAGATGTCAAAAAGATTTCAGCACAAGCGAGAAAGAACCAAGACATTGTTGTGTGAAGTCTGTCTCTCTTTTAAGAGTGTGTTTGTCCCATTATAGGGCGCTCATTGAAATACTTTTAAATAAATAATTTCAATTTAAGAGTGTTTTTGGGGGACATAACACAAGTTTAGTTCTGTTTTAAGATTTTATTTAATTTTTTATATATCATGCAGAAAATCAATTTGAGTGAAGTTACCATATTTGGTTCCTTGCCCTTAAGTGGTAAAAAAAAAATACAAAAGGTGTATATAAAACATACACAAAGTACTTTCAGATCTCAGGGGTGCTGAGGAGACGTTGTGTTTTGCGATATTAATGTTTGAATGATCACACCTGTCATAGGCAAGAGTTTTTGAAATGTGATTGTGCTTTATGTGCAGTGGGAGGGGTCAGTCACCTCCAATATTATTTGACAAAAAAGAACCTTTGGCAACATAAAAAACATAGTCCTAGGTTTTATTAGTTCTTCTATCAAAAAAATACTGAAAGTATGAATAATAGGTGCAACGGGTTGTCCAAATATGGACAAAACTAATTAACTTTAGGTTTAAGTGAATAGGGCGTATGATCAAATATGGTGCCTGCCTTTTTCATGCTGTAATTTCACTTATTTCACTACGTCCTCCAAAACCAACACCATCACTTAGCACAATTATTCGCCAATAAAATCTGTGAGTTTCATCAACTTACTATGGTTAGTTTTCAAGTTATGTAAAGAAATGTACCATGAATTTAGCCAGACTTGGGTCTTTTTCAGACTTCAGAGAAAACAGGAAGTTGAGAGCGTGACCGGTCTCTGCTGATTGGTCGAATGCCACAGTGGGATCTGTACTGTAGGGTGATCTCTTCTGATTGGCTGAGTGAGGACTACATGCTTCTTTACCTTACTGATGTGCCGCAGCATATGTAAAGTGTGCAGAAATGACCAAAAGTAGTCACTTGCCCTATAAAGAGACATACATTCACAGACAGGTCACAAAGCAATTATTCACCTCTCTGCACACTAAATGGTGGTAAGCATATGTAGCCACGGCTGCCCAGAAGTAGATGGATGGCCCCTCCGTCCACCTCCAACCCCTCACTCAAACACCACTTTTATGCATAAGCAATTGGGAGTGTCTTGGTATTCCCGTACGCTCTCCCATAATCAGGCCCAGCCACGCTTAGCTTCCAACATCAGACGAGATTGGGCATTTTCAAGTTCGGCATAGCAGCATTTGACCAAAATATACATGGGAAATTAATAGGAATATCAAACCCACAATTGAATATCAAAATAAAAAAAGCACTGGGTATGTAGCATATGCAAAACGGATTTCCCTTTATCTCCTTTGAAATGTCCGACAGACTTTCATCTCGGAGTTATGAAATATGTCCTGTACAAAGCAGCGCACTGAGAACATTACTTCATTATGCGTTTTTTATGGTGCCTTCCACTGATGCATGCTGTCTGTCACTCTCCAACAGTCTACAGCTCGCCTCAGATCAAAATCTTTTAATTAAAAAGGACATCTTTGGTGCGGCACATTTCCCTTTTGACGAGCCAAACCGTTCTGAGCCAGCTCCCATCTGCCGCCGCAGCACCGCCACTGTGGCCTCATCCCGGCAAGCTGTGGGAGACCAGTGCCAGACGAGAGGGGGGGGGGAAGGAAGGAGAGAGACAGGGGAGGAAAGAGTGCGGGGAAGTGAAGCGAAGAGATGGCAATGGTGAGTGCTGAGTGGAGAGACAGAAAGGGGCATGTGTGTGTGTGTGTGTGTGTGTGCATGCGTAGTGGACTAGAGTGGACCTCTGCTGGGAAACAGAGCAGCTCCACATTCTGAGATGGAGGAGGTCACCTAATCTGCCCTGAGCCAGGCCGCTGTCCAAAGTTTAGTCTTTTCCAACTTTTGTAGACTGTGAATGTGCAGTGAAAAGTTTGCCAATCTACTTTGTTTCATTCAGATCAAGTGTAACGGTGTCGCTGGCAATTTCTACCTCAATCTAAGTCAAATTGTCACAGCATCTATCTTCACGTCCCATTTTATACATTCATAAATCTCTCCTTTCAGGCCGATCGCTATGATTTGATCTCGCAGCATGAATTTCCAATAGAATCCAAATGATACTCTGCTGGTCTCATGGTCACACATACATGAACCTCTTAACCCCCACCTGAACCGAGCACGTTTTCTCAAGTTTGGCTTTACCCAAAGCGTCAAAACAGCGACGAAAACGGGGATAAAAACGCAACATAAAAAGTGACAAAAAAGCAACAAAAGAGAGACAAAACACGATTAAAAAGTGATGAAAAAGCAATAAAAGATCCACAAAAAAGCAATAATAGAGCGACCAAAAAATGACAAAAACATGACGAAAACACGACAAAGAAGGAAAAAAGCTATGACGAAAGCAACAAAATGACAAAAACAGAAAATGCGCTTGGTTAAAACAGAACTAAGTAACTTGTTTACCTTAATAAATCCTTTCCGTAGTTCCTCTGGGGGTAATACAAGTGTTAATGGGATGATTGGGGGGTCTTTCATCTCCCCCGGTGTCTCTGGCCAGAAAACCATAATTGCAACTGTCCCACCTCCGGGTTGGAGGCGCAATACACACTAATGGAATCAAGAAGAAGAAGCTAACAGGCTAACAGGCCAGGCTAACTGCGGGCTAGCGCCACTTAAAGGGGGGTATTATGTAAAATTGACTTTTTCAAGCTTTATATCATGTTATTATGTCATTCCCTCATTAAACACATGCCTGGAGTGTTGCCTTGGCTCATTCACATATTTTTGAGTAATCAGTAAAAACTTAGACGGCAGCCATTTTAGGTGTAGCTATGCCTCAGTCCTCCTAGGAACGCCCCCACCTCCTGGAGACGCCTCTGGACCTTTTGTCACCAGCCAAGCCACCAACCACTGCTCCTCAGCTCAGCAGAGCCCCCTCCCAGCACAGTAGTGTTGTTTAGATGCCACAGCAGTGTGCTGAAGGGGGCGTGTCGGAAAGCTTCTTAAAGAGACAGAGGCCTATTTCAAGACGTTCAGTACAGCCATTTTGAGAGAGCAATTTTATTCAAGGCAGTTATTTTAATTTAGTGCATATACAGACCAACAGAAGGTTACGTCATCATTGTAGTATGCTATAGACTGGTGCTATGTGATTGAAAGAAGCATAATACCCCCCTTTTAAACAGTATTTACAGCCACGTTTGAGTGAGGAAAATGATCTCCATCGTGCAATTGGATGTACAATATCCCTCTCTTCCTTTGTCTTTTCTGTCAGCGTAGTATTTACTCTCACGGACAATTAATGAGTAAATAACGCAGCATGCTATGACACCTGTAGTGGCGCTTAGGGTCTCTAGGGGCATGAGTATCTTAGTTCTGCTTTAAGGCAAGGGGTAAGAGGTTAAGACAGTGGCGCCAAGCTTCACCTTTCACTGGGTTAGACTTGGCCAACAATAGGGGGCTGGTTTGAGGTACAAACATGAGCAAATTATAGAGAAAAGGTGCACTGGGTAGACTAGAAAGTTAATTTTACTGTGTGGAGGGCGGTTTAAAATGCGGCAGCCCTAGTGTTAAGCTCAGTGGCGCAAAAAGGGCATACTCAATATACGCCTTCCATAGGGGCGCCGAGAGGACGGGGCACCAATTAGGGATGTGTCGGTCGTGAACGATTCGGCTCTTTTGAGTGAACGATATGAACGGGGTTCGCGGAGGTGAAGTATTTTTTTATTCTTTATTTTTTTATTCTTTATTTTTCATCTTTGGGGGAGGGGCGTCACTTTAGTTGTGCATGCTTATTTTGCGAAACAAAAGTCACTGCTGGAGTGGGGCGGAGAGAGGAGTTTAGGATTGGCAGAGGGACAGTTTGTGAATGCACGACCGCGGGACGTGAGCGCTGCCTGCGGGGAAACGGTTTCAGAGCGCGTCTCTGGGGAAACGGCGCGCCCGAACGCTCCCAGCACCAGCACTCTCCTGGGCCATTGGAGAGAAAAAGGCGCACAGGGTGAGTGACGAGGCGGCTACAGGAGCCCCGTCACTCACAGCTTCCACCTGTTCGCTCAGCTCCACTCGGCTCTGCAGCGACATCACCGCACACTGCCTCCTCCTCAGTCCGCCCCGGTCATCTCCACCACGAGGAGCTCAAAGTGAGCATAAGGCAACACGTTTGAGAAATAAAAGACCTAATGAAATAATAAACACGGTTACAGAGGAGATCGCGTTGAAGCAAAACAGCTCTTTCACTTGCGTTTTTTTCTTCCCTCTTGCACGAGGGAGAGAGAGGGGCAGAGGAAACGTTACATGAATGAGAGCAACAGAAGCTTAATCGGGCCGTGTGATTGTTTTTTTGTGATAACAAACTCCATAGAGGGAAATATCCATGTTATATTGTGTGAAATAGTGACATTTTCATTAAAATGAAGTCAATTCAGAAGGTATTTACTTTCTTTAATAAAAAGCATCAAAGAGCCACAAGTTGCATCACTAGCGCCAATACGATAGAGACATTTTTTTTTAAAGGCCTCCCGACCGCGACAATTATGCACATGCCAGACTAAATTATAACTACAGTATGAGTTTTTTAATTTTCCATAACACCCTATTCACTATATTCCGGAAGTATTAGTATTAGTTTACATAGGACTGCAGACGTCAAGAGAAAATCAGTTACTGCACGGACACAAAGCCGTTTTCAGGCCGCCCACAGAAACAGTGAAGTGTTGACTTGGTGGTGCAAATGAACATTGGACATTTTACACAAATCAATCTACCACACATCAGATTTCATGCTATACATTGCTATATTTTATTTTACAGGTTCCCGATTCTAAATAATGGAGCTGGCTGTAAAAACCCAGCCAAATGAATGAGCTTCAGTAAGCGACAGTAATAGCATGGTAATAGGATAACATACGGTAAATAAAACATTTAAAACATGGTAATTATCAGATAGGACAAGTACCTAATTCATTTAATGAAATTATAAGAACTAATCCTTATAATCATAAACTTTATCTAAATGAACAAGAAATATAGCTCTATTTAAATGGCAATAAGGGTTGCAAAGTCCATTATCCTCCATTATTTCAGTTTTTTATCCTATTAACACATTACTGTGCTTCAAAGTAAAGTACAACACAACTACTGTACATTTCCTGTGTGTTAGATGTCTAAACTGCACACTGCAGTGAGTATGTAAATCATGTAGGAAAGTAACTAAAGACTATTATATAGTTATGACTCTATGAGGTAATTACAGCTTGTCCCACGCAGCAGCAATTAAAATGCTGCATAATGCCCGCGCTGTGACCAAAGGTAAAAGCAGTGTGTGGAGTCACCCCGGAGCTAAAGCGATGTGACAGTTCGTGGCTGGAAATGAGTATATAATGAGATCAACATGACACGACTATGAGGCATCAGGAAGAACAAATCCCTCTTCTTCCTCTAAACATCCTCACTCAACATGCAGCGTGTACTCGCCATTCTGCCTCTGTGAGTGATAAGTGCACTAAATACCTCAACTTTAAACCGTTCAAAATGGTTCAAATCCCTGTAATCTCACGCTCACTGACTTTAATGTGAGCTGTGTTTTAAGTACCACTGGGATAAAACTCCTTAATGGTCATCATGAACTATAATCTCAACATATCCCGCTCCTAATCCAGGGAGCACTGCTCAGTGCAAGTCAAATGAAAAGTGTTTTTTCTATGGAGAAAAAATGTCCTCATTGCATGACGACATGACCGTGCTACAGCCTGTTAGGGGTAATTATGTATGCTTTGTGATCGTCAGTGCTCTGCTCTGCTTAAAACTAACGTGGGAAATGAAAAAGACAGATGGGTAAAGGAGACCAGCCGATGTGCCATGTCAGCTTGACTTTTCGTATCTGACTTGCTCATTCAGCTTTGCATGAGGCTCTGACACTCGTATCAGCGGCTGTGTTCAATATGCAATACACCATGAAATATGTATTTTGATAGAAAATTCACACCGACGGGCTGTGGGTTCAATAGGAACTAATGTAAGCCAGAAAGCTGTGCATCTCGGCTGAAGAGGTTATGGTTTTGAGATTATTTTCAAGAGGGAGCACTGAAATTTAACTAAGGTTGTTGTTGTGAAGGCCCTTTCTATTGCTACCAGTTGCACACTGTGACAGGAGTAGGCCATGTTGATGTGTCTAGGCCAAGTACTCAACCATTGCCCACTACAGAACTGATACAGCCTCCAAAAACCTTATCCAGATGACTACCTTTTAAAAGCGTTTGCTGATAATGACAATGCATCGATCTTACATACTGTAGCACTTTTTTGCACTCTAAAAGTCTGTGATGGTAAGTTTGAACTATTGGGGACAAATGACAGACAGGAAAAACAAGTGTGTTTGAGAGACCAAGGCTACAATCCGGTGTGGCTTGTTTACATGCATGAGACCCATGTATGTTCATTAACATGCACTGTCCCGACCAAATAAACCAATAGATAAATTAAAAATCCACGGTCACACAGACACGGTGAGTGACGTATCTTGCCCAAGGACACAACGGGATCGAACCATCTGTGCTACTGCTGCCCCTTGTTGCTATGGACTTTGCCTGGATGACTGAGGGGTTGCCAAGACCTTTATAACAATGTCATTGTCTATGAACATTCGACAGCAATAAACACATTTATTGTAAAAATGGCCGCAAATGCTGACGTAATCTGAAGCGACATCAAGTACACCGTCTGTGCAAATAAAATATGTTTTACATAAACCACAGGCGTGAGGAAGTCAAACTGACGGATGGAATTGGCAATCATGCAAGCCTCAGTGGTAAGTTATAAAAAAGACTGAATGTCAGAGTTGTACAGTCGTGGAGGACAAATCCCTCAAGTCGTCCAATAACTGTTGCATACCAGCTGGGCTCAGGCCATTTGCATTGGAAATGCACTGTCTGATTGCACAGCGCACCCCAGCAGCTCCTAAATGGGCACAGTGGTGAGATTCTCTTATTAGCCTCTGCGCGCTCAGCAAAAACATTTAAATGCTCCTTCAAGAAATCACAGAATGAATTTAAAGAAATGTGCAAATGCTTCACTCAAAGCATTAGCGCTCCTATATCAAAATGCTTTTTCCCCATAACTGCTACTATACCGGCATTAGACTCTGTGGTCCGAGGCCTTTAGTGCCGTAATAAAAATAGGACGGTCTAGCGCCGCAGATAATGATTTATGACGACAAAAGTTGTGGTCCCACAAAACCACTGTATTCCCCCGCAGTACACAGAATCTAATAGAAGCGGTCCAGTACAAAAGACAATATAAAAAGAGGGAGATAGTGCAGCTCTAACATACAGAATTATGTCACAGTATTCCCTCGAGCAGTGTTCTCAACAAAGTTTCACTAAGTTAAAATAAATAATGGCTAGAGGCATTAAAAAAAGCATCTGAAGATTGTGTAATGACAATGATTACACTGGAGAAGGCAAAGCAGAGTCTACACGTTTTTTTTGTTTTTTTGCTTTGTTTAGTTTCTCATTAGTAGAAGTTAGATTCAATAACGGGTATTTTTTATTGCGTTTCGGTCACATTTTTTCTGCACTTTCATCGCTTTTTGTCACATTTTTGCCAGTTACTCTTCTGATAGTTTTTTGGTAGCGATTTCATCCATGTTTTCTTCTCATTTTTGCTGCTTTTTTCAAGAAGCTTTAGATTTGGGTTGTGCCAAACTGGAGATGATGTGCGTGGTTCAGGTGCGGGTTAAAGAGGTTAAACACTATCGGTTCAGATCTATTGATTCGAACAAGGACTTCTTCAATTGAAATTTGCACAATGAAAAAATCATCGCCTTCTGTAATCCGAAATGAATCAATGCCTGCAGTGTCTCGATCCCTGGAGCTTTTGACGAGGGGGGCACTGCTGGGTCAAGGTCATGTGTCGTGTTGAACAACTTTACACCTCCGCTCACTTCCACAGCTCATTTTCCTGACAGGCCTCGCGCTCCCTCTGCATTTCCTGCTACGCTCCATTATTTATGAAGGATCAGGAATGTGGGATTTGATCCAGAGTGATCCGGGACCCCCTTTCAGAGTGTGGCTTGGCTGATGTACAGAGGTATTCCTTTTAACTTTTCATCAAAAACGACCCGGTCCACAGAGGGACGGCGGAGACTGGCGAAGACACGCTGATAAACAATTGAAGAGGCCCGACTCCGTGGAGAGGGTGTGATGGCAGCGGGGATCTGATTCTGCACATACTTTCACGGGGCTCCCTAATTACGAGGGGCCAGCTGTTTGTGCACACAGGGAATATATCAAACCGATTTCAGAAAATGCATGGCGGCAGGAGCTGTGGATTTTCAGCCAAAAGCAAAGACTGATGGATTTGGATTTCAAAATGAAGAACTGGTTGTTTACACAAGCAATTGCAAATATTTGTGACACCTCATTTAGCAGCTTCTTGCGTTCAAATGCACCGACTATAATTTATTTCAGAGATTCAACGTGTAGTAACAATCCGAATGAGCATAATCAACATAATTATAACCTATTTACATTTAAGGATTTTGCTTTAAAAAATGCCCTGGTTCGACATTTTCTTTGTGATATTTATGATTACTTGCGGCATAACTCTGTTTTAGAACAACTTTTCTTCAAAACATTTTTACCTTAACTGTTGTAAAACTAATACTCAAAGAAACCATCTCTACTTCAATTATATCCAAGTCTGCAATGATAATTGTAAGAGAGACGTCCTTGCATACAGAACATGAATCATTTTCTTGTGTCTACGCTGTATCATGGCTGACATGTTTCTCATTTTTCATGAGACAGAGCCACGGCACCTCCCCATCAGACTGGCAAACAGATTTAGTTACATCATTTCACAGTTGCGTAACTTTTAATGTTTAACATGGATTTAGAAACTAAACTCCCATAATGCATTTCTAATCTCCAATGTGGGCGAGCATTATAAACATATTTTAATTTGAAAAAGCATAAGCACGGATAAGACGGCAGGGGGATTGTATGATTATGAATCTAAAAATACTCTAAGTCAACAAACAGTTTTTTTAGAACGGAAACACAGGCATGACTTAAAGACAATATGCTAAGTGGACGGCTCTGTAATCTCTTCCTTTGGTTCAATTTGCTAATCTCGGTGTACGGGCGCCCACTCATCTAATGTTTACCAGGGCAGATGTTCATATAAAATATACAGCATTGGCAGGGTAAAGTACTTGGTGTAAATAATGAAGCCGCAATTAAGAAATACTGAATGTAAAGGACTATGAATAATTTACAATGTTTACGACTGGAGTAGTGGCACACATACACAAATCAGGGCAACTGTTGAAAGACACAGCTGCAACTAGTGAAAGGTTAGTTTATTACTTAGTCTAGAAATATAGTTTTCTAAAACAAACAGGATCAGACCATCAAAAAAGTTCCACAAACACTACATCACTGGTCAAGAAAGCACTACAGTATCTCCACTTTCTTTTCACTTTCTTCTTACTTACTTCCTTACTCAGAGAGTCCCAGCATGTGCTCCTACTTCAAAGGGTACAATAGAGAGCATCCTGACCGGCTGCATTACCAAACAAACACCACATATTGACGTGACTCACCTTAGCGACCCTGTTGGCCACCTCTCTGCCCACCATCAGCCCCTGCACAAAAGTCCGTGCCGCGATGAAGGCCCTGGTCACCTGCGCCTTCAGTTTCCTGGGCACGTCTCCAAAGGGCTTTAGCTGGTCCATGTATTTACTGACGCACTCCAGGTAGTCGTCCGTGAAGTGGTACTGCGAGTTGAGCAGCTGAAACATGCGCTCCAGCAGTTTGGACCAGAAGTCGTTGAGCATCTCCTCCAGGTTGACGTTGCCGCCGGTGTAGTAGCGCTTTAGCTCCGTGAAAAGGTCCTGGAAGATCTCCGAGTTCTGGATGTACAGTTTCCCATACGTCTGCGTGAACATGCTGTTGAGGGACCTCTCCGACGTGTCCAGGAGCTCCAGGAAAAACTCTGGGGAGGAGACAAATGTGTTAAGAAGATACGGGTCCCACCGGATTCACAGTTAAAGTCACACTGCGGAACACTCCAGGTCACATGTCGCTCGGTAACAAGAGCATCTAAACTCACGTTAAACTCAAAAGATAAACCTTTCAGTAATATGGAGCTAATGTTCAGCAATGCATTTTGTAAAGTGTTATCAAAGCGTTTAGGAGAGCAATGAATGCATTTAAGGCAGCAGTTAAAGCAGCTACATCTCTATTGGGACTAATGATCAAACCCTGTATTTAAATGTTATACAATGTGGCTGTAAGCATTCATTCAGGGGCATTCACATTGAAACCTGCTAATGTATAAGCATCAAAATAAATCGAACTGTTAAACCATTAAGATAAAAAAGTCTGAGATTCAGAAACTCAAAACAGACCTGTTTAACCTCTTAACCCCCACATGAACCGATCACATTTTCTCCAGTTTGACACTAGCTTAGCTTTCAAATGCGGCGTTATTCTGGCCTATAGGCTGTAAACCGCAGTCGCGAAGCTTTTAGATTTGGATAAAGCTGAACTGGAGACAATGCACTTGGTTACGGCAGCGAGTAAGAGACCGCGTCTTTTATGGCAGATATTTTCATCATTGAAAAATTCCTCATAAATGCCCAAACAAATGCTTTTGCTGTGAGCGGCTCAGCTCTCCTCAGACATGACTGTAACTTTACCGGGAATGGGTACGTCTTCAGCTCGTCTCCATGGAGATGTGACTAAAGGCAGCAGAATTTGAGATTTAAACAGGTTAGGTCCTCATCCAAATCCATTCTTTGATTACCCACTGCAGTAATAGCATTTTCTGTGTCGAGCTGGTCATTCGAAGCAGATTTTATATGGATGGCAACAGTTTAGTCCAAAATGTTACACAGTGTGCCTTTAACTATTAGCAGTTTATCTTTATCTTTATTCTTTTCTCTCTAGTCTTTATTAACATTGTAAAAAAATATATGATTCGAGACAGTTGTATAATATATGTCAAATTTAAAACCTCTAAAATAAGGAATAAAAGTGTACAATTTATAACTACAGTAAACGTAAGTTGAACTGCTCACCAAATAAAGACACATTACTCTATAAATGTAGTCACCTATTTCAGTTGTGTGGTAAATATCGTACATGCTTGAAATACACCCCTCTTCACACGGACTAAATTAAACTACTAAATATTGGTCGTTTCCACGGTATCACGCTATCTTAAAAGTTCATTGCACACACACGCCTATATGATGATGCTATGTACAGGAGCCTGCAAAAGGCAATTTATTATGTGAAGAAAGCCAGTCCAAAGCATTAATAATTGAATAGTTGAATAGAAAATAATGGGCCACATACTGTAGACTATGAATGATTAATGCGGAGGTTCTGATTGCACATTGTAACAAAATATTCATAAGTTTTAGACACTGACACAAGTACACGGTGCACATTATCATCTCGAGCAGCCATTGTTATTCCCATTTGGTCCATTAGTATTTATTTGTACAGAGGCGGAGATGGGCCTTAATTCAATATTAGGTTTCAGTATGAGCGCTTCGGCTTTGAATAATCTGAGTGCACAAAATTCCGTTTTGGAAAAAAGATATTAGTGATGTCTTAATATCTCCACTTTGAAAAGGTTTAATCCTTTTATCTGTTTTTACATTGGGCAAAGCCTTCCCTGATTCTCTCCAATTTCAGCTGTAATTTATTAAGAGAGGTTCGCATTGGAAAATACGCTGCTTTCAATCCAAACTCATCACATCTAAAGGCCATGCAAAAAGTACTGTATTTCTTTATTAATCTGCAAGTGTTTTTTCTTCTAATATTCTGATCTCTGGGGCGAGAACAAAACCAACAAAGACAAAAGTAGAAAAAGGCGGTGTTATCTTGGGAGCGCCACTGAAGCCTGGCTAATAGGATCCCATGTCTCCAGTTCACAAGCATAAATACTGAGAGGATGCGCTAAATGTCAACCCCTCTCCTCCATCTCTGTAAACAAGCACATTCGCACGGAGAGCTGCTTATTAATAAAGCTTTCACACACAAATGCTGCATACTGGTCTGGTATTGGTTTTGTGACATTTCTTTGAAAAGTTAATGGCGGCAGCGAGACTTAACTACACACTTGGCGTCAGTAAAGTCCCACAATGCCCAGTCGTCAGTGTAAGGATAAACAATGTGCTGTGAGAAATGTGTTCACACGCAGCCTGGTGTCTTGACAGATGGGATTCTGCTGTTACCAATTCAGAAAATTAAGTCGAGGAAAAAAAAGAAGAAAAATAACCCTGAAACATGTTTTTTTTTTTTTTTTTTTTTTTACTAATGTGGTCTGAGGTACATAAAGTAAGGTAAAGTTCTTTTTATTGGTTACACTGATCTTACTAATCTTTAGAATAGTCGTGGGCAACTTGAAATTCATCTGGATTACAATTGCAGAGCTTAAAAGTAGGCTATGAAACATTTAATGAAAATGATTCAGATATGAAGTAAACGTGTTCAGATCAAATACTGACTTTACAAACTGTGACGTTGATTCTTTCACATTTACAAAAAAAAAAACCATTTCAGAATCACTTCAGATCCTGCTGCGAACAGATGATAATGAACCTTAATCTCTCTGACTTCCAAAATGCTTGCGCAGGTCCCCAGTCAAGTCCAAATCAATGCTGAACAGGCCTTTATTTTAATTAAAATGGTTGTTTCTGAATTCCAGAGGCTCTGAGCTTTCAAACTGGGGTGTAGCATATCCACAAACTTGTGTCTGAAATATGCAGCGAAAGACAGAACTTGTAGTGCCATTTTCTTTTTAACCAGCACAAATACAAAAGCTCAGCTCGAAAAAGAAATAAGAACCTGCTGCTGTCCTTGCCACAACAAGCCTCCCTTAACTCACTAAATAAAGTAAAAATACCCCCACTTCAGCGATGTCACAAAGGGAGGCTGTGTTCACTTTAGATTTATGCCAGTCCAGATGCTGCCAGTTGGACACCAGTCAAAGAGAGTCTCGGGTCAGATGTGGGCAAATTAACCTTGGACTGGAAAGCGTGGCTCACTTTTAATGTGTTCTCAATGCTCTAATGAAAGTTAGGATCAGTTAAAGATGTTTTCATCAAATTACCCAATCGATGTTTCTTATTTTTTATGCCAAAAGAGTAAAGCAGTAATAATTCATTCTGCCACTCTATCTTATCAAAGAGATCAATACAGAAATGAAATGTTAAATAAGTGCACAATGGCCAAAGGCTTTACAAATACAGTGCATTCACCTTTCATCTCTGATCATTTCTGGAAAGTTTCTCCTCTTCCTCCTCCCCTTATTTTATGCCAGTGGTTCCGAAACTCGGAACACAGATCTCGTCACTGTTTGCTCCTGGCAGCTAATATTACAACGTGTGGGTTAATTGGAGTCAATTGCCAATTGCATTGGGGCACATAACAAAGGGGCACCTTGTGTGTACTTTCTTTGTCAAATCTCACTACTTTATATCTGATTTGTGTGCAGGCCATTGGAGTTTATTCTTTTGAGAAGTGTTTTTTTTCCTCTGCCCAGGTTAAATGATCTATTAAGCAGTCCCTGGTCAGTCATTCTAGTTTACTCTCAGCTGAGTGACCCGCCATTACAACTACATTTGTTTAAATACAGGGAGCCTGCAGGGCCACTTTTTCCCCATGATTTTTCCTAATTAGATCTGAATCAAGGACATTGAAGCCCCGGTGGAGCGGCCCGGAGGTCTGTTCTAACAGCTCTGTGACTGTGATGGAAAGGGGGAGGGGTCGGGGCTATTAATATAAAAGTTCCTGCAGAATTGTGAAGGATTACATCTTTCTCTCTTCAGTGCAACTTAATAACTATTGGCAGAGAGCCTGAGAGTCAAATAAGTGCATTTTCAAACCAAAAAAACGTTTCTAAAGAAAGCAGGTGGAATTTTTAACGAATGCCATCAAAGTCTAACCACTGTGGACAAATCTAACCAAACCAGGAGTGGAAGGATCGGCAACCGAAAGGCAATGTTTAAAACAAATCACACCACAGTGCATTTAGTCCTTCACGATCCAGGCTAGTAACCCGGATAATGATGGTGTGAGAGTTTGAAAACACGTGAGGTGAGGACACACTGCTCAATGCTGCCAAAACACATATTTGTATGGGGAATTATCCGGGAGAGTTATTGACCTTGGATTCAACCCATTCAGGACGCGAGAAACACGTCAGTCCAGAGGCAGATCATTCAGACACACTGCAGTTAGGACAGGCCAGGGCCAAAGATCATGAATACTCAAATATATGAAAAATAAAATGATAGGAATTGGTGTGAGATGAAAAAGACTGTAATTGAAACAGAAATGATTCTTCTTTTACAGTTTTTCCCGTTATTACTATACACTATAGAGACTTTATTTCTCCTTCTTTACATTTCAAAACACATTTCTCCGAGCAAATGCCCTCGCTGACTTCATCCGGGGTCCTATAAGGTGTCTACCATGCAGAGATACAGCCCACAGTATAAGGAGGCTCTCCACCTTCTCCAGCTCCAGGAGTGATTTGCCGCCCAATCATAACCTCAGACCGGGCACTATATTTCAGTGATTGTGAAAAAGCTGATAAGAGCGTACAGTAGAGATATGGGGAGCATACAAACAGCGTGTTTATAGCTGTCTGTGTGGGAGTGAGATAGGGCACTGTAGGGCAGGAGGCTGACTCGCGTACCTGGGAATACTCCGCTGTAGTTTTCAGACAATTTCCCTGTCATTTCTGATACCATTCCCCACGATGCTGGTTTGTCTCTCACTCTTCCATGTTGCTGACAAAATTCATGTCAAAAATATGTCCGAGAGAATGTAGAAAATCTGAAACAGCTTTTTATCATCGTCTGTTTTCTGTGTGGCTTCATATCATTATTGTGGTTCATGTTTGAGTCACTGAAGTCCATGGACAGTAGTAGGAATGTTTTTGTAGTCCAATACTACATGGGTAATGTAGTTTTTCATGACACAGCTGTTGGTGATGTCACTTCCCCTGTGTTTTCCGCCCTGGGTAAGGACGGTCGGGTTGGCTCTAGTTCCTAACTGCATAGAGATCTAACAGTTGACCCCATAAAAGGTTAAGGATCGGGAGCTCAGGAAATACAAGCTACATATTTAAGGTTTCGGATGGATCCTGGGTAACAAACTATTAACCACCATCAGTTTACAGCCTATAGGCCAGTGTAACGCCTTATTTGAAAGCTACGACCTGCAAAACGGATCTAAAGTTTTTGTTGCGTTATCGCCGTGTTTTTGTCATGTTTTTGCTGTATTTTTGTCATGTTCGTATTTTCTGCATTTTCTTGTCATGTTTTCATGTTGTTGTTTTTTCCCCTCGATATTTTGTCTCTTTTTCGTGTATTTTTCCTCGTTTTTGTTTACAGCCTGTTTGCAGCCAGTGCTGTGCCTCCTATGACCTTGCAGTTTCTGAAAATATGTGTAAGTTCTGTGTGGTGGATGGCAGGTAACTGGTTGAAATACTTATTTGAAGTAAGAATATGGTAAATGCATTCGCTCATAATTGTTCATAAATGTTCAGCAATATATAATAGTCGCAGTATTCCTGAGAGGCATTTAGTAATATGCCTGTTTTATTCAAATCACTGTCAGTGCCTAGCTTGCAAACGTCAACAAAAAATAACAAATGTAAAGCAGTAAATGACTGCTAATGGAGGTCAGGGTGGTCTGTTTTCAAACTGCACTGACAGCAGGCAGCGTGCGCGTACCCTTGAAGTCATTCTGAGCGTAAAGAATCCATTTTCCGTGAACGCGGTGAGAGAGTTCCTTTGATATCTGGCCTAATTACTGTAAATAATTAGGATGATTAATAAAGGTGACCTTTCTGCTTCACTGAACAATGCATTCTACTGTATGAATAAATACTGCATTATTCCATTAAGTTTTATTCAGAACTTTTATGAAAAACGCTTTGGCTAACAAAAGAAGCGTTAAGTCTTATAGCGGTTAATTAAGACAAAAATTCAATTACTGGTTCAATACTTTAGAAAGAACACAGGGCTCGTATTGTACTGTGTCTGAATGGAGCGGGGCCACATTCATTCAATGGTGGATTTATTTTAAACCAAGACAATAATAATTTAGCTGTGAAGCACAAATGATTTCGATTCTGTTCTTAAACAAAATGCCAATGAGTCCTAAGCAATAAGCTCTCTAACTTTTCTGTCACATCTAGTTGCTGCATAACCTTTTAACTCTATTAAAGAAAGACTTCAATGTGAGTATACAAAATAACAGAAAAAAATCTACCCTCATGCAAGTGTCTCCGGCCATGAACCCATTCTACCCGTAACCAAAGACTGGTGAAGAAATGGCAAGTTAAATCCCGTGGCTGTACTTTTTTTTTTTTTAGAAACGTGAACAGGACGCGACGGTGTGTTGAGACAAAAAGACTTTTATGATGAGATTACACCAATGACAAGTGATCACGGTAATGGTGAACTTTACAGGAGAAGAGGCCGGGGGAAAAGCATTCATCTCCGTATGTGCAGAAATGCACAGAAAACCACGAGGAGAAAAGCAGAGGCCGGTTGGCAGAGTTCCAGCTCCAAACAGGTACATTACAGCAGCACAGAAAGTCTTCTCCGGTCCATGTCCCTGAGGGAAGGACCCGGCGCTCACAGGCGCACAGGAAGAAAAGTGATTCTTTCCATATTTGTACGTGTCTCAGAATAAAGACCATGGGGGAGTTTAATTTTAACCCACTGAACAGCTCTAATGACGAGGGGAGATATGGGGAATTCGAAAAGGGAAGGATGTGTGTATGCGCAGGGAAAAATCCACTCTTCATCATGTCGTTTGTAAACAATATGGCTGCTTTTTACTGTGTGTTGGGTTGGGCATATCTGACTGGTCTTTTGATGTGGATAACTGTGGACTATTGGAAAACATTTTTGTATACATAAGTCTGGCGTACAGTAGAGTCAGTGTTTTCACGGCACACAATAAAAGTTTTTTAGTTTTATTTTGATTTAAGGGGAGTAATACAGGCAACGTTTTTTCAGTTTTCAGGTTTTGAGCCAAATTGGTCTCTGAATATGTAAGCTTTCACCTGGAAACAAAAAACATACCTAATCATCACAATAACATGTTTAATTATTGCACTGATTCAATGTTTCCCCATAGATTTATACAGGAAATCGTAATTTCAAGGGCCATTTTCTCAAAATGAACATTATTTTGAAGATTTTGAATATCAGACTTATTGAGTTTTGAATGTCAAAAAACAAGGCGAAATTTAATGTAAATGTTTACAGATTTTTTTAAACTAAACAAGATATCCAAAATCCCCTCTGAAAAAGTCTTTGAAACTAATATGCCAACAAAATAAAATCATACATTTGAATCTGGCTCAATCTGTTATTCCGATTTCTTTTTACATGAACTTGCAATATATTTTTGTCTCATATGTATGCCAGTAATCTACAGCAAAAGTTTCAAATTGATATCTTTAAATAAAATAAAATCCCTATTCACCTGCAGTGTCTCGCCTCAAAACTACCATAACGTTGCAAGTTACTTTTACCTCCCACAAACATGCAGAGTTGGCTGAATACTGGCTTGAATATTTGGCAAAGAGAAAGTGAACACTAGAACTCATTAAAAAGTGTTCTGTAAAGTCCTGGTATAAAGACTCAGACCTCGTTTGAACCTAATTTAGCACTGGCTAGCCCTAGTTGAATGCTCACATTCACAGTAAGCATGCTAATTAAATTTGGTTACAGTTCTCTACAAAGAAGGATGTAGTATTTTGGGGATAAATGGCTCTTTGGAACTTTTCTTTGGAAAAGTAGATTTGTGTCACAAAATGGATAGAAAAGAATGCTACTCTTGTTACCAAACTGCTGACACAACTGATCTGAAAACGTCGCTCTGAAAATGGTCTATCAGCAAGTCATCAATGAGAGGGTGGTCCAGACGTGAGACACCATCAGTCTTAATCAGACCCACGTTAAATATGGGACAATAAACAGGCGAGTGATAGTGCCGCTCTTGATCCGTGGCGGCATCTCTCCAATTTGATGACCGCGCGCTTTCTGCCTGTTGACATCCCCGTAGATAATACGCTACAGGATCACTGACCAGGTAAAATCCATTCCCACCACATGCATGATTCATATCAGAGAGCAGCTGACAGCATCGATACAAAGGGGCTCGTAATTAAAGACCTGTGTTGTAGATATCTACCACAGGAGGCAATAGTCCCCACAGCCCATCAATCACTTGCTGGCAGCTCATTTAAAACATCTTTAAAATTAAACTTGCACTATAGCCACTGCCTTTCTCACATGCTGCAATTGTTTTCTGACAGCCAAGTGATTCTCGGCTGAAAACCCAACACGGGGAAAAGGCACAAAAGGGTAGACTTTTATGCAGCCGGGGCTGACAAAGTGAATGGAGAAGGAGTTCACAGAAATAACTTGATGCCTGCAGATAAAAAAGGGAGAAAGTGGGGGCCATGTATTTGCCCGGGATAATGGATTTTTTAGACATATAGGCGCGGGTCCAGCCGAAACAGTCAAATTTCAGCACACAGCAGCTGTTGTGTTGTAACATTGGAAAGAGGTTTGACAGTGTCCAAAGCACCATCTGGCTCGGTAAATAAAGAATGAGTAGGTATCCTTTCCCTTATTCTTCTACCAAAACAAAATATATATATAGTCCAAAAAAAAAAAAGCTGTTAAAATATAGAAAATTCAATGATGTAGGCAACACAAAACTAAACCTAATATGTACAATTTGTATTTACTAAAATGTTACACTTGTGAAATTGGACTACTAAATGTAAAGTATGTTATTATGCAAATGCATTTTTCACAGATTTTCTAAATTGTCAACGCAAATGACAGTCAGCATAATTTTCAAGTCTTTAACTGTAGAGGATCATTTGAATGTGATAGAAAAACCTCCCATTTTTGTTCAAAAATACATAATAAACAACTTGAAATATACGGTTTATGTACTGTACATTTTATAGGTTGTAAATAACTGAAAATGGTAATTTGTTGAATTTGCAGCATTAGGAGGTCATTTTGAAATCAAAAGCTATTTCAATAAAAAACATCTTAACAGGTCAAGTTACATTTTAACATAGGACGCCTTATTTGATAGCAGCTTCAACATTCTTACATCCATTAAACTTGTGAGTTTTTGGAGAGTTTCTGCTTGGATTTCTTTGCAGGATGTCAGAATAGCCTCTCAGAGCTGCTGTTTGGATGAAAACTGCCTCCCACCCTCATAGATGTTTCCGTTAGGATGCTCCAAAGGTTCTCAATAGGGTTGAGATCAGGGTAGGATGGGGTCCACATCATGAGTTTCTCTCCTTTTATGCCCATAGCAGCCAATGATACAGAGGTATGGAAGAAAGTGGTCAGTCAGAAAGTCCACATATTTTTCAGAGGTCATTTTCACACCTTCAGGTAGCCTAAATTGGCCGACCAGCTCTCTCCCCATGATTCCAGGCCAAAACATGACTCCGCCACCTCCTTGCTGATGTCACAGCCTTGTTGGGACATGGTGGCCATTCACAAACTATCCATGACTCCATCCATCTGACCATCCAGGGTTACATGGCACTCATCAGTGACAAGGCTGTTTGAAAATGAGTCTTCATGTATTTCTGGGCCCACTGCAGCCGTTTCTGCTCGGGAGCATTCAATTAACAGTTTAGGGGAGGCCGGATAGAAGATTTATGCACAACTGCAAGCCTCTGGAGGGCCCTACCTACACCTTGATGTTCGGGAGACTCCAGAGCAGCAGCTTCAAATACCTGTTTGCTGCTTTGTAGCAGCTGTTCTCTTACTCTGATATATTTCTCTGGCAGAAACTGTCCTCATTGTGCTTTTATCCGTGTGTGCTCTGAATCAGCCACAAATCTCCTAACAGTACGATGATCACGCTTAATATTTCATGAAATATTGAAGGTTATCATACCTAGTCCAAGGGATTCAACTATTTCACGCTTTTCATCAGCAGAGAGATCCTTTTTTCCCCCTATATTGCTTGAAAATGGTGGTCTGCTTAATAATGTGGAACGTCCTTTTTCAGTAGTTTTTCCCTTAACTGGGCTTAACTGACAACTAATCATGAGATTGATTTCATTCAAAGAGCCCTGACAAACAATACCATCCTTTTTGTTTTACCTTTAAGACAGTGAAATACAATTTGCATAATAATTTGGAACATACTTTGTAGCTACTTTTATTGCAACATGGCTGGAGTGATTGCCTTGAACGACACATGCCATTTAAGTGTCTTATACAGTATTTGTGGCAATTTTCTTTCAGCCTATGTCAATAAATGAACAACACAGGACTATAGTTTCAGCCTGTGTAAAACTTTTAGCCGAGTTTATGCTTTTATGATATCAAATTTATTCATTTAATCAATGCCAGATTCCAGCTATCACAGTGCGTTATAAGAGCGCAAGAGCCAGGGACATTACTGTCTATTTCCATATGAGTTAGTGGTGCCATTAACGCGGATACTGTGCTTCTTCAATTTATACTGCGCTGTGTGACCGTAATACACAGAGAACAGAGCTGAAATACTACACGACCAGGGCCATTGGAGAAATCAAACAGACAAACGGGTTTATTTGTTCTCGTGCAAGGTTTTGTTTATGAAGCGGAAGGAAAGTACTTATTATTTTATTTTATTTTATTTTTTTTAATATATGGCACTACTAATTGTTCAATGCAGACATGACATATGTGTGTAGTATAATGTAATAACAAAAATACAACTGCGAAACTGAAAAACAGATAAATCACCCTCAATAAGATTTATTCATTTATTTTGCGTATCTGATGGCGCAGAGACAAACAATACAGGAGTCCGATGGATTTGTGTAATATGTAAGACGTCACTAAAACAAAATAGCAGAAATTATTATATTTTTTAAGTACAGAACAGAATTGAAGAAAGTTTGCCATTGATTTGACCTAATTTCACGTAATAAAAGTGTCATCATAACCTGAGACCTACATTTTTATTGAATAACTGGTGATTTTTCTTTGTCCATTTTCTTATTCGCTGTCGTAGCTGACACAGTCTATCATTAAGTTATATACTATGATGACAGATAACAGCAAATGGCACAGATTAGTCCAAATACTTTGCTGGGTCACTCCGGAGGGGGTGCGACTGTGGGAGGGGCAGCTGTTCCACAAGTGGCGATGACCTGAATGTAACGGCTCAATTTACTGCATCATGTCATTCTGATCTGTGTCATTGGAAATAACCAAGTCTTCAAACCAAGGCCTTTTCTTCGCGAAAAGTAAAAATTAGGTTAGGGGAAGCGTGTAACAAGGGGAGAAAAGAGAGGATCAAAGTTAGAAATATAATGTGATAATGTGTGGCGTTTAATATACTGGAAATATATTAATCCTTCCTATATTTTTGTGTCTTTCCAATGTGCTGCAGTTGGTTGTTAGGTCTGCGAGCACAATAACTAGAAAAAAAATGTAATAAAAGAAATATACATGATCAAGACCTTGTGCTCTAAAAGTACTAGAGGAATCCAGTTTGCCCCACATAGTGAATCACTGTCAACACTAAGTCTGTGCCAAACTGAGTTTTAGTGAAATCTTTATGTTTGTCAGATACAAAAGTCATTACTCATTGAGGATTTAGCCCCAAATGGCACCAGTTCAAGTCCATGTCTAAGCACTATACTTTCATGGAGGAGGTGTACGCTCCAAAAGCGTTAATCTATCGATCCTTCAGCATCCGATGACCACACTCACAATGAACAGCAGCGTCGTGAGTCATCGAAATAGCCCCGCTTTGACATTGACTCCCACTGCAATTGCCTCTAGACAAGAGGAGGAAAGATTCAAGCGCACATCCAAAATCCCTGACACTGTTCCCCTGCAGCTGCACACTGTGGAAGACTGCACCATGAGGACTCTTCACGCTCTCTCCAACCCCTCCATAGCAGCTCCCAGCAGGCGCAGACTCAAATACCTCCAGACAAAAGGAAAGCTCAGAAATTGCCTTGCCACCGTGTAGTGTTCGGGCTTAAAATGGTCAAAACAGAATCAATAAGGATGCTATCAATTTGTGTGCAACTTCCAGGAGGTTAAGATTTAAAAAAAACTGCACTTCTGTGTGATGTAAAACTAAATGAAAAGGTAAAAACAGAAAACAAAATGTGGATGAGATGACAAATGTTATTAATAAAGTTATTTGGAACGATTTTCCAAAAGCTATCACTGAGCCGATGATGCAATGTGTCACAAAGTCAAAAGACAGGGTCATTCTTGCAACACACAGCTGAAATAAATGCCACATTTATTAGAGCTTGGTCCTGCTGAAACAGATATTATTTTGAAATTCAATGTCTGCAAGAGGGCATGTGCTTCACAGTTGGAGAAAAGAAGGATTACATGTGATATTCTTAGAGTCAGTAAACCAATGAAGAAATGCTAGATCAATGTGTTTACTGGATGAGCTATATTTCAATATGCAACTAACAACAGACCACAATTATCTACTTCATCATCATGGCACTCGAAGCATGTTACTGGCATTGTTCATTCTCGCTTCCAACACTTGCAGAGCAAACAAATGTTTTTTGCTTTTTATACGCGTTAAAATCCAATAATGAGCCAAGCCTCTCCGACAACCACACAAACAAAAGCAAACCAGTATTAGGCGGCAGCTCGTTGGCCCGAAACGCGGTGTGATTAACAGGCAAACACACAAACAGAACAGCAGCGACACGGAGTGATCTGAGTGCTGTGGACGTGTGGGACAGAGGAGGCCTGCAAAGTTCAATGCTCCTGTGGACAGGCTCTGGTCTTTGTGAATCAAAGCTCCACCTGTTGCATGTGAAGAGCAACAATGATGACGGCCCAGGGGTCACTAACCTTTTTAGAGCCGACAGTTACAGTACAAGTGCAACAAATATTTTACCAAGTTTAATTATTGTGAGATAATAGACAAAAAAAGAGTTATCCATTGTCCAAATTTTGATTGAATGAAAAAAAGAAGAGTTGAAATCTTTTATGGAATATTATGCAAACAACTTGAAATGGTACGGAAAGACAGTCGCCCTGGAAAACATAAAACGGAAATTGTACAATTCAAATCTTCAAATTGACACAGCTGCCTCATTTCCTCTGTGTTATATCTTACAAGGTTAAATGTGGGTTCACATTTTACAAAAAGAAGCAGTGACAGATATTAAAGCAAATACAAGGTAAAATAGGGCAGCGCCAGCCCTTGGCAGCGAATGTGAGAAGACATGAATTTGCTCCTTGCATCTTTGCACCTCTCAGACAAGGACATCTGTTTTCTCTGGGGACCAGCAGAATTTTAACTGCTCTCTGTTAAAACTGTGACGTAAACAGGGAAAACTTGTTCTGCTCTCTATAAAGAAGGAGCCAGTGTTGCGTTGTGTTATCAGTCCATTCTCAGTCAGTATGCTATCTTGAGTAACCGTATAAAAACTGCATAAAGTTTTAAAAAAACATTGCCAAAATCAATTGTATAGTGTCTGCCTTAGAGAGCCACTATGAAGGCCTTCTCACTGGCCTTTCTAACCGAGCTTTAAGACAGCTGCAGACCAGAGTCAGGACTAAACACGGTGAGGCTGAGATTCAGTTTTATGCAACTGAAATCTGGAATTGTCTCCCAGAAGATATGAGAGACCTCAACTCTGACCTAGTTTAAATCCAGTCTGAAAACAGTTCAATCAGTTCTTGGCTTGGCAGTGATTGGCTGAAACAAGGAGCCCCTTAATCTAATCAGCACCAACTGCCCGCTAAAAGTCCATCACCTTCCTGAACTAAACGAGAGCCTTTCCAGGTTGATGTGACTGTGCCGATGCCGTTTTCATATCTGTCTGGACAGATTGAAGCAACAAATGTTTATCAACATAAACAAGAACCAAATTCATTTGAGGGGAGTTTTTCCATTTCCTTTGCATCATATTAGCAGGATTTTCAAAATATTACCGTTTTCCTTCGTCATGATCCTCTTGTTCACAGACGCAATGACTCAGACGCTGGCAGTCCATAGGTTGGTAATGAGCCTTAGAGCCGCACATCGGTGCATTGTGTCCTCTTGTAACATCTTGTGATACATGCGATAATGTGGCAGTTATCTGTACCCTGGTGCTCAGATGAACTGAAATTGTGTCGGAAATTACCATCAGATGTGCTACAGTACCATCAGGGCCGAGGCCTTTGGGGACAACTTTCCTTCGAACTCACCTAAGATATGTGCGGAGATTAAACTTGGAGGAGTGCTTGTCATTATCTGTAGCACTAAAATAATTGCCCTTGAAGAAATTAATTACCTTTGTGCGCGGATGCACTCTTTGTGGGAAGTGATTTGGAGTTAATGAAAACTGAAACACTGTCATCGCTCAGACCGCCCCTCATTTTTCAGTCTAATAAGTCAACAGAGGCACAGGGCGCGGAGCTGGTTACACGCTTATGCGCCTGATGATTTTAATAAGTACAGTGCTGGAGAAAAGTTTTATTGTTAACTTATTCAATAAATGCAATATGTTCCATGTGTTGAAGCTTGGTGTGATTTTCCCCTGTGTAATAATGTCCCTGGTTCGATTTCTGGACTAAGTGGACCTTGTGTTAGCTATAGATGCCCCTGACCATGACAACTCAAGATCTGGAGAAGGGTCCCAGTACACTGCACTGCTGTTGCTCCAGACAGGTCGCCCCAGCACATCAAAGAATGGGTCAAAAGCTGAGGGCAATTCTCCCTATAGGCTCAATAACGTACATCTTAAATTTAGACCAATTATGGGAGGGGCCAATGGTACAGACTGGCAGCAATGTTTCCTCTGTCACCCCAGGGCAGCTAAATGAATGAATATTGTTTTGTTTTCCTTGTGAAGCTGTGCATACTGTCCTTAAATATTGAATATTCACCGCACATTTGTTTGTTAATAGCCTTTCATACTAAATGTATGCCATGAAAGAACACATGCCCATTATTTTCCTTCGCTTAATTTGCATTATAATACACTTCTACTTTGTACGGAAAATGTGCACATCTAAACCTTAGGGCATTTCCAACAAAGAGCCTAATTAGAAAGAGTAGGTTATTAGAGATTGCTAATTGCATTAATCTATACAGATGAAGATAAGATGATACAGAAGATCTAGAGCCCCGCACAGCTGTCAGAGGTAACAGCCGATCACAGATTCCATCGCACTCTTAGAGCCGCAGTCAGCAGAAACAGAGCTACTTTGATGCCGAGATAAGTTTGAACGCATGAACATAATAAAGATTCTTATCTGAAGCAATTAAGTGCACAGGGATAACAGTTGAAATGAAAGAACTGCTGCTCAGGCACCTCTTTTCTTTGGCTTTAGTGCCCCTCAGTGAGTTCCAATAATTACTTCAAATACATGGTTCTATTGACTTTTGACCCCCATCCACTATGCTCAATGTCTAAAACAACACACTTGTGTAAGGAAATACTGCATTATGGACCTATTTGGGTCGTGGCTGATCTGTATAGATGGTGATGGGCAAAAACACTAGATCTCCAAAGCTTGTATCGCGCTTCCTTAAGCAGCTTTGAAATACTGCGCCAGTGCCGATTCACTACAGTCTCGCAAACGGCTTAAATCTGCGTGTGGTTCAGTGTGTCAGAAGTGTCTCATTGGCACAGAACGTTTCAGTATTGCCTTTGGTTTGACAGCTTTGACCGGTGAGGCGAAATTATTGTTCCAGCTTGTTGCTAGTTTTGCTGAATGTGGATGGAGCAAAGTGTTGATTCCACTTTAACCTGGAGGCTTCAGAATCTCCACTTGACAAACATGAAGAAGATGATTTGACTTCAAGATAAAACAGGTAATAAGCATGTCAAAACGATATCTGACAGCCATCATCCACCGAGGTCGATCTCTCTTCGAGTAGCGCCCTCGCTGCTCCCCTCTCGGATTGCGGTCTGATCCTCTTATTTGTTGTAAATAGAGTAAATGAGCCTGGAGGAGGAGAATGGAGACGTGAGACCCCGCGCTCGGAGGGACAGTTGAGGCTTGTATCTGAAGGGGAAATGAAGAGCGCGCTATACCCACAGTAGCCGCGGGCACAGCAGAAGAGGCCGCGGTAAACTCATTAGCACAAGGTGTATAGGAGCGAAATGGGATGAAGTAAGTATAGCAGGTACACAGCGCGGTGAGTGAGGTCTGGCTGCAGGTGGTGGGAGATTAAAAGGAGAAGATTGAAAGAGCAGATTCATTGAGCTTTATTGGCATCTGGTCCTGGGCACATCATGAACAGAAGGCTGAGACTCAAATAGGCGTAGAGGATTATAAAATACTGAAAATCCCAACCAGCGGACAAAAGAATAAATACTTCTTGTTTTTGTCCTACTTTGAATTCACTAAAACGGGCACATAGGGGTAGGCCATATGACAAATATTGATTAAAACAGACAGACCAAACGAAGGGAGACTGAGGTTTCATGAGGGTTTGAGAAAGTTTAAGACCTTTTATCTGTGAGAGTGGATGAATGAATGAATGAATGAAGAAATAACTCAGTAAGTGTATAAAGTCATGTAAATGGGCAGATAACTCCTGTCCGTGGTTGGGCCTGAGTACAGTAGTTGCACTTACTATAAACTCCTTGTATAGCCTGTACTGCAATACTGTAATGATTTCTAACTGGGCTTTAAATGTAGAGACTTTGTTTGAATATGGTTCATTATGTCCTCATTTTTCTTTACAATCAATAAATACAACCAAATGAAAGATTGATTCACAAATGATTTACACGTGTGCTGTATCCGTGTGCGATCTATGTAATTATGCCTTTGTGCCTGGTCTTAAAGGAGACATTTTACTTCAAAACAGATCTTGATTGACCTTTTCAGAGACCGCGCTGCGTTTTCTCTCATATTCTCGCCACACTGCTGGCACAAAGTTTGATGCGATGAAAGAATCCAAAGGCCAAATCATGTTTAAGTGGCATTTTGATGACATTTCTTTGGCCTGTTTAACCTTTTGGCGAGTTTCATTTTCTTGTGCCGCGCATCTTATCCATGCAGACCATTTCTCATTCCCTTTACCACTGGGTACCGATTTCTTACGGCGGCTCCTCTGTCTCTTGATGGAAACCTGGGGATAAGGGCTCTGGTCCCCGATGCATTGAAACAGCTGCAGAGCACAAGACAAGAAATATTTGCAGCCGCAAATATGAATAAACACCACATTTTGAGCGGATTAGTTTCTGGGTGTCGGGACAACGTGCTCTGGTGTAAACCTCGTACTTGGACTGAGGCTGTAAACACCATCTCAGCTCAGAAATGCAACAAGTAAATCTCGAAACAAGTTCATAGAGTTGTTCTAATTAGAAAATGCCAAAACATGTTATGATCACAAAAGACTTGGAATGTAAACATTATAGGTCATATGTTGTCACAAGCATAAACATACGCATTAGGGAAGGCTGAGAATATTGTTTTGGCCATGTTTGGTCAAACTGAACATCTTTATGGAGATGAATCAGTAATGTCCTGCACGTATATATTAAAATCACCCATAAATGTAATGCTTGTTTTTTGTTCTCTGTTTGGGGTGAAATGTTACGCACAGTGCCTTTAAAATATAATGGCCTGTATGGGTGACCAATTGGAAGATTCTTTTATTCTGTGATTTATAAACATGCTCTGGTTGGATGACTGTTGATGCTCCTTTTTGACTTTTGCCTGTGTAAAAACAAATTGATGTTAGGGGATCAGAGAAGAGATAGACGCTTGTTATGATTTTTATTGTTATTTAATGCAGACCATGTTATTTTGTCTCCTTTATTCATGAAGGCAATGAGAGTTGATTTGGCAAACACGGTATGGCTTATTTTCCTTTCCCTTGTTTGCGGTGTAAAAAGACCGATGATTATTTTTCAAAACGACTTTAGATCAGGTGTTAGGGTTCAGATACGCTCCTCTTATTATCAGGTATTTGAAACCATGTTGTTTTGATGCGGGTGCGACGGGGACTGCGTGCTGAAAAATAGCGGCTAAATGATTACTCGCCATCAAGCGCGTCACTCAATCTCAGCAGTGGAGAACAAACGGGCTTGCAATGATCATTAAAAACACAGCAATAATGCCATTTGCCCGTGCACTTGTGCACTCCAGCAGAGGCAAGCACGCTTTCTCTTGGCTCCAGCGACCATTCACAGCGGCTACTTGGCTTGTTTTCTTACATAATGAGCCTTGAAGATGTTTTTAGGCAATGGAGAAAGTAGATCACACTCGCACCTCACGCAGCTGCCACGAATAAACAGGCATCATTTGGGCCCAAGGTCGTATTTTACTGACTAGGATTTAATGAGACTAAGTGTGCCAATAGAGCGACTGAAATGAGCACTGTAAGGCAGAAACATAAAGCGGACAGTAACTTAAGAGGAGCATTTAATATTAATACAGGGAGCTCCCCATCTATTTGGCTAAACATGCTGAGAAGGCACTGTCTGCTGCTTCCACCCTCCACAGGATACTCTGCTGACTCTCAAGACGGACTGATAAAAGATGTTCGGAAATGTTTCTTACAAATTGTTTGTTATTCTTTGTAAAACTCCGTCTGTTTGAGCAGCACAGTGGTCAGTGCTCGGGACAAGTGGGGCCTAATATGTCGTTCGCATGTTCTCCTCGTGTCTGCGTACAGTAGGCTCCCTGCTCCAGTTTCTCCTGCCATGAAAAATATGTGCAACAGAGTCTTCTACGGGTCAGGATGAATGAAAGTGCACGGGACAACGGATGGAAATGAGTCCATGACAACAATCCGGTGTGCCGTGTTTGTCGTGAGGGGTGAGTTTACATATACTGTTGCAAAGAAACAAATAAATGCTTTGCCATCCATCCATCCATCCATCCATCCATCCATCCATCCGTCCATCCGTCCATCCGTCCATCCATCCATCCATCCATTTTCTTCCAGTTCATCCGGGGCCAGGTCACGGAGGCAGCAGGGTGAGCAGAGCTGCCCAGACATCCCGATCCACACACACCTCCTGCAGCTGTTCTGGGGGGGGGACTCCGAGATGACACCAGGCCAGCTCAGAGACATAGTCCCGCCAGCGTCTCCTGGGTCTTCCACGAGGCCTCCTCCCAACAGGACATGCCCGGAACAACTCCAGAGGGAGGCGACCTGATGTAACCCATACCTAAATGCTTTACATAATGGTGAAATTGACAAAGAAAAGCTGAATTTGTATAATAAATAATAATAATAAAACAAGTACTTTGAATAAGAGCAATAAGATCAATTATAATCACATAAAGGAAATGTAGCTTAACGTGATCGATAGCCAATCCACAATTTTACTGTAGTGGAAGTAATACTGTAGAATATTCAGTTTCAGTTTCAGTTTATTACAAATATACAGTAAAAGCATTTAAACATTCATTCATAGATGATAGTGCATATTCATAAACGGGACACCCTTGAAGCAACATTTAGCTTATATATGGGGCCCAAGACAATACACAATATTAAGAACACAAACATAGATTAGAAACCTAGGATACATATTACCTTAGATACCTATTCTATTACCTACTAACTAACCTTACCTACTCTAAATTAAAGCTGCCTTACCTTACTTTTACTAGCTTAAAGTTGCATCAATTTTACTTAAAAGGTATGAATTATTATTATTATTATTTTATTTATTTTTTGTTGCTTTTTTTGCTTACACACATTAGTACATATTGCTATCAGACATGAATTACATACGTCTTATTAGAGGTCATCAGCTAGGGTTTATTATATTTTTCTAGAAGCTCAATTTTTAGTTTATTTTTAAAAACAGCCAGAGATGTTACGGTTTTAATGTTAATGTTCAGCTCGTTCCAGACTTGTGGGCCTTTACACGCCACACTGAAGCTTGTGCACTTGAGTGTTCTAATGTTTCCCTCAAGATCAAGAATATATTATATTCTTGATCTTGAATATTCTACAGTATTACTTCCACTACAGTACAATTGTGGAAGTACTGCAGATAGTGGACATACAATTTCCAGTGAGAATTCAGTGTCACCTCAAAAAAGGGATTATTAAAATCCTTTTCCAAAAGTATTATATGGCACTGTGGATTACATATACAGTCACTATTTATTTATGATACATGCTACTACTGTTAAAGAAGTGCTCGCTAACAGTTTGCATGCTCTCTTGAGTTTCGTGTCAAGCACTCATACAGGCCTTTCTTCAATAAGAAACAGAAAACCACGCTGTTGGTTGATCTTAAGCTCTTGTTCCTGTGAGAAACCTTTCCATTTTATTCATGGAAACATAAAACCTTCACTTTCCTCAGAAGCCGACCAAAAGAATAACAATAAAAGATTGATCGTCCCTCTAGATAAACATAACATGCCTGTCACTGACACTTTATAAATGGCTTTGTGTTTGCGCATGTATTTACAAGCAAAATGTGAATGATGGATGGCGTTGGTTTTTGTTGCGTGATCTTTGGTGAAATTCGAGCCGTGACTTCGACATATCAGAACTGCAAGAAAGTACAAGTCGAACTCATAAGACACCGCTTTACATTTCACACATGAACCCAAAGAGAGCAGTCAAAAAGTCAAAAATCTTTGCCCCTCCAGCTCTGTTTCAAAATTGTAATCAGAAACATGCGACCGGAGCGAGCGTTAATCTCGCTGCTTTTAACGCTCTGGGCTGCAGCCTGTGATAGAATTACACACACTTTATATACAGCACATTGCCAAAGTCCTATATGCAATCAAAGGATAACAGCTTGACCTCAGTTGACACGCGGACATATTTTCAAAATAATAAAGCTGTTTAGCAATCACACGTAACGCGATATGCTTTCATTCTATTAGAGTAATTAAATAAAATATAAATCACAGGCCTGCTGTCAGAAGAGGCAAGATGACTGTTATCAGCCTGATCTTTTTCACGAGTCTCAATATCAAGTTTCAATCCAAAACACAAGAAACGCGGTATTTGTCATTACGCTGCTAGGCAACACTTCAAAAACAGCAGGCACAATTAAGTTTGGTAATCCTTTTAGGTGTAACTGTAAAAGGTTGGTTGGGTTCAGGATTAAGAATACTGACGTCAACATTTCAGACTGAGGGGCTAATAGAGAGACCTGCTTTTTCATAGAAATCTCCCATTAGAAAATTCACACGCCTTGTTTTCAATTTGAAAAATAAAATTGAATCCAAAATCTAAATCGATCAATATGAGGATTACTTTTATTTATTTTTGTGCCATATTGTTCATATAGAGGACATTTTTGCCATTATTTTTTTGTCATCGTCTGAGTAACTGCAGAGGTATCATGATCCAGGCCAAAATATTTGCGTTAAAAAGGTCAAATCTACAACACTGGCCTGTCCCCCACCTCAAAAATAAACTATGTGCTCTTTAGAAATTATGTTATGTGAACACAACCTATGGAATTTGGTTGTCCATGTTTAAAACTCGTGGTACGGGAAATAACTTAAAGGACTATCAATACTAGCCTTGGACTAAAAGAAAAGAAGAACACATTAATGTCAGCAAAGAAATATGGTTGCACAGTGGATGCTTACCATTGTGAGAAAGTAACTCTGTCACCAAACAAAAGCTTGAACTATTTCAAGTTAGGGGATTTTATATGTATTAGTTAATTATCGTCTTTGTATTTAATTAATCGCAATTAATCGCATTTAAGCATAATTTATTTAGGGGTTGTATATATTTCTAGAGGTATATTTTAGATGCTTCTTTGTATTTTCCTGCATTTTAACTCATTTGAAGTGGAGATGTGAGGCCGGTGTGATCATTTCAAACACTTCAAAGACAATAGCAGTTTTGATTCATTTTGGAGAATGATCTTTTTAAATAGGTTTATGTCGGCGCTTAACTGTGTGAATAAACAAGTTTGACAGTCAAATTTTTTTGGCTTTACATGTTGTTTGTGCCTAAGCAACGTCTGCAGGTAAAAGGAAACTGAAGTGTCGAAAGTAAAGTGTGATTAATTTCGATTAATATTTGTAATCGCACTAAACCTTATGTAATGAATTCATTGTAATTAATCGAAAAAAAGTCCCGGCCCGAGTATTTTTGTAAGACGTCGGCATCCATACATCTTACATCTGCATTTTGAAAGAATCAGTAGTCAAGGGTCCACAAAAAAACATCACTGTTTGCTTTAAGTTGAACCTGCAAGACCTAAGCTGTTAACACAGGCTCTTAAGATCTTTGAAGCTTAGCTTGGGGGCACATAACTATCCCTTTCACTCTACTCCCACTCTGTTGGTTTAATTGTGTTGAAAAAGAGCACTGTTGCTGAGGGCATCTTCCAGTCCAGATCTGTCAGAGTTCAGAGTGGAGAGGCTCTGGAGAAGTCAATTACGGCAGCTCAAAAAAAGAAAAGAAAAAAAGAACGGAAAAAAGAAGAAGAAAAATCCAAGTGTCTCCCTCCCTAGATCATATGCGCGCCTGCTGAATAGGAGTGGGCAAATTGGCAGCACGGACCATTACAGTTGCGGCGGAGGCAGTGTGACCTGTGGATAAGCTGCTTTGTCTGGGCGCAGCGGTGAGTGGAGAGCCTCTCCCGGTGAGCGCCTCCATGCCGAGCTCTGTCACACTAATCCATCCTGCACACTGTTCCACCGTGCTGCAGCATTGATCATTTATATTGGTACTGCAAAAAAGTTCTTCTGTAAAGTTGCGCACTGTTCAAAACATCAAGGTAGCGCTCCAACTTGAATGTAGTGTGTACATTTCATCCGGTTATAGCCATTTTCAGAAGAATTTGTATGCTAACCAAATGCAGTTTAGTGTTCAAGGTGCTTTTGCTTAATTCAGCCTTTTTAAATACCTTAACGTTGTTGAAAAGCAACTCTAAATAATGTATGTGAATGAGAAAATACCCCAAAAAACCTAAAATGTAGTTTTACCATAAGCCAGTAAAGTGTGCAACGCTGCTTCAATGTACTGCAGTTAAAAGGCAGGTGGTTTGGTAATGTCGACAATTTACAACAATTCATTTTATAATCTTTATCTTCACCAACACCAAGCAATTATGGGACCTGAGGGTGACCCCAAATTAGCCCTGTTTTATGTCTGTAGTTCATAAAGTCAAAGAAAGCGGTTCCATTAAGAACATTAAACCTTCAGACTGATGCTCCATTTTACACTAAGTGTAAAAGGGTCACTTTTACGGAACACTTTACTCTTGAAACAGGAGAAATAGTTTGCCAGAGACTCCCTGAGAAATAGCGTTATTTTATTATCATTATTGCTTTTGTCTTACTTCTGGCTGTATGAGATTGTAAAGATGGAGTTGACAGGAGCTGAAATAGTCACAACTGCAGTAAACAATCTGTCAAATAAAAATGCATTATATAACTTCCCGCTATGTCTCTTCAGTGCTTTTCTCGAAAAGTTACTTCCAATGTGCTTTATGTGATATTTGAGTTTGATATTTATTTCAGCAAAAAAAAAAAGGCAGATCAAATAAAATGGAATACAAATCATATTATGGGAGTGCTGAGGAAAGGAGAAATAATTGGCGTTACTCTGAATGCAATTTTCTGAGCCATGATGCGGTTCATATGATACTTCAAAGAAAGTAAACAACTTGATGTCGATAGAAAATACGCTGTAAATTCTTGTGCAAAAATTGTGAAAGGATTTTGCAAGAAAAGCTCCGTTCTATTATTCCACACCATTAGTGGAAAAACTAAATTATCAAGCGTGCTTACAATGGCCGTGCGTTTGTCTCATCTTTTACCCAGAAATGTCCAAGCTGTTTTGGGGCACAGACTGGAGGTCATTGCAATGAATTATACAGTATATATATGCGATAAGTGCTGATGGCTAAAGTGTTTCTGAACCTTAAATAATCCATTAACATTGAAAATACAAGGGCATAACTGTCAAAATTGCAACAGCCTTCAAGCCTCTATGGCAAAGTCGTGCATTGCTCTTTTTATTTAAATTTTGTTTTTCACAAAACTATTGACAGTTTGACAAAATTATGACAAATCAAATGTGTGAACAGAACGGGGCCAGATTGCTGTGTCAGTTAAGTGTGAAGGAAAAAGCAATGCCAGAACAAGCGCTGCCTTCCACTTAAAACTCTCCTGATGTGAGTTTGCTTCTGATGCCGTTTAGACACAGAAGTATGACACGGCAATTACTCACTGTCAAATCCTAAGTGAATGCTAAACTAAAATTACAGCTGGCTGACGGGGCCTGTACTTTTCGCGCGGCTGTAAATGATGCATGAGAATGTAAGGGAGAGCCGCAGTGAGGATCTGCTGCGAGACGGACGGCCACCTTTGCGCGGGACATTTTTCATTGCTCTCAATTGACACTGTATTCCTGCAGTAACCGGGCAAACCCAATATCTCACACAGAGGAATGATTGGAGGGACTTCATACGGTATAATGTCTGACCTGGGGATTGGATTAAAGAGATGGAAGAAGTACCACCAAGCTGCTCGGGGCAGGATGGTAACTTTTTTGCTCACATTGTAACTATTCTTTTTCAAACGGTTTAGGGTTTTTCCAACTTAATCGTTAGGTTTTGTTGTGTAATGTATTGTTATGTAATGTGAACTTTTGGTTGGTAATGAGCAATTATTTCCAATTTGGTGTCTCAACAGAGCTTTAAAACATAACAAAATCTGATATTTTATACTACTTTGGGTGTAATACAAAACAGCAGGAATTCAGGCCTAGCTCTGAAGTACATTTATATTAAGTATAAATCCTGTACTGGTGAAAGTGGCAAGTGGTGGGACTGTACAGTATGCAACAGCCAAAAGAGTAAAAAACCCGGCACACTGGCTGCAGTATTAAATTCAAGTCCACCTTTCATCAAAGAAGCTTTGTTAGTACTGTGCTGTTCTCCCAAACGCCTCAAGCGCTAAAACTACCGAATACGAATGACAATCACAAGATCACATTGCTTTCTATAAACAACTTCCTACTTGAGACTACTGAGGTAGTTCAAGTATATTTCTTCCATAAAAAATAAGTTTAAGGATAGATCTAAAATGTAGGCATGTTTATAATTGTAGTTAAAAGCGATAATGAGCCTTTTTTATAGCCTAATGCTTGATTGAAATAATCAGTTTGTACTTGTAAGATAAACAAAACTCAACATAGCCATAGGGCAGTATAGCTTAGTATTCCTGCCGTCTGTCTGCTGTGGCTTCTAAGTGGGGAATGAAAAGTGGTGTGCCTCTTCTATCCTCTCCTTGAAGCAGCTCAGTGGGAGCTGTATCCAGGGCCCTCTCTACCCATACACAAGATGAGTAGTGCCATATGACTGTACAGCCTGGTCTATATGGTGTATTTTACTCTATGTATGAGTATGGAAACAGCCACCAACTCTGCACTAAAGTAGCACTGGTCAGGCCCTCTCATCCTCCCAGGAGAGCGCCCTTCTTCCTAACATTCACTTAGGACAACACACAGACATCAAAACATAACTTATTTATTTATGAAAGCTTCCAGTAACTGCGGGTCCGCATGGTTTTAGGTTTCATCAGAAATGGACATAGGACTGTCACGGTGGTTTGCATGTGACGTGCGGGAGCAGGGGTTGAATCAATGCACGACCTGTCCAGCCCTGTGTATTATTGTAGCGTCATCTCTGTGTAATGAGGCCCTTGTACAGTTACATGGTCTGGTGTCCTCTGTGTCCAATGCTGTTGTTTTATAGCCTGGGTTTGGTGCCAGTAAAGCGTGAGGTGCACCCTTGCTGGAAGTGCTGTTTTTTATTTTATTTTTTAGTGTGCTCAGAAATGTGATATTTTCAGAACACACAAGGTAGCCTGCCTGTGATTGAGCATGGGCCACAAAGTATTGCATTAAAGTGATAGTCTGTAAGATTGCAAAGTGTTATGATTGGACCAGAAAGCCACTCCTAATATGCATAATGAGGGGAGCGAGATCAACTTTCAAAAGTAAACGATCAAGCTCCCTCCCTCCCCCTCCTGATTGGACCTGACAGGCCGGTTCACAGGAGAGCGAGTCTCACTGGTCAAAGTGAAAGCCCGGGGATTCTGATTATTTGCTGAAATCAGCAAAGGGAAAAAATATTCTTATTTAATATTACTTATGGTGCGTCAAATTTCAAACCCTGACGGTCAATTATATGCAATTTATTACATTTGTAAAACATCTAAACTTACAGACCATCACTTTAACTACCAAGCTGATGCAGAATCTAGTTTAGCAAGGGAAAATATAAACAATTACTGTTTTGTGGGTTGTCTTCTATTATGATCATTTTACTGTAATGGGTAAGTTTGTTGTTTCCCCCCAAAAATCAACAATAACCCGCACAAAAGGCATAGCAAGTAAAATGCTATTTTGGTTTTTGGTAAGTCACTGTTTTCACAACCTCATAAAATGATGAGAGAAATAATAAAAGTGATGTAAAATGAGAAATACAGCCTTTCACAGAAAAATAAACCTCTGAGTGTGTTGTGTCTGCAGCAGTATTATATTTATAGCTGTGTCTTCCAGACTGCAGCATGTTAATTAAAGTAGTCTACAACAAACATTGGTGTGGAAATGAAATGCTTTTACTGAAATTATAATGTACATCTTTGAATTTTAAATATTCTTACCTGTCATGAATCAAAGTAACCTATAATTGTCCCATGTCATTTCCATGTCCTTTTCCCTTCATGGCACAAAAACAGGAATATACATTGAGCATTATTCAGACAAAGACAAGCCATAGTTGTAGCATTAGACATGTCGGTAAAAGGAAAAACAGTAGAAATGATAGTGCTATCAGTAGAAACCGTGGTTGTTAAATTAGTTTTAGATGTCATATGCCATAACAGCAACAGTCTTTCAAGGTAAAGTTAACTTGAAAGAAGTTTATTCAAGTTAACTTTACTTTCAGAACTGCAAAACAACTGTGGGATAATATTGAGTAATATCCATAACCTTCAGAAATAATTCCCAATTCATAAAATACAAGGCCCAATACACACTAAATGTTGTCATCATTGAATACTTCCAATAATGCAAACGTCTGGCCACTTCATAACATTTACTTTTTTTTAAAGTGCCAACTGCATACCATGCTCTCATTTCTTGGCATACCACTATATACATTCATATTTCTAATTGCTGTTTATGTCTGTAATAAATGAGGCCATTAAGGACTCTCGACAATGTTAACTGAATGGTGCCAACGCGCTTTGAGTTGTGCCTCTAATTAGCAACTTAACCTCTGCCAGTAATTATCGCCCAGCTGGACACTGAGAGAAACTTCCAACTCAACCCAAACAGGGCCAAAATCTGTCACAATCTTACACTGTGTATCAAGTTCACCCTCTTTATTTAATTTATGCATGCTATAAATTAATAATGCAAGCTATTATATTATGCACAAAGGATAATGGGAATTACAAGCAGTTGCTCGACTCTGGCCAGGCCTGCAATTACTCTTCCAACCCATCATTCAGGCAAAGTAGGCACAATAGTTTTAAATAATATCACAAATAAAAATCTGCAAGTAATTAAGAAGTATTGAATTGAGTGAAAATAGCTGATGGAGATTCTAGCTCATGACTTGAGTGTTAAACCAGGGCAAGCAGAAAATAATGAGGACCTCTGAGATGCTGTTTTGATGTAACTCCTCCAAGTCAAGCATAAGTTGTTGCCAATTTCCAATTTTTTTTTGTGACAGTTCAAAGAAAAACCCTATAAATAATGAATGGGAATACTATTTGGATTAGTTTGTTCTTAGAGGTTTAGAGTAATAGGTGTAGATGCACTTAGATATTTGATAGGTTCAGACTGCAGGTCTTAATGCTCAATTCCGATTTTTTTAAATAATCTGATAATTTTGCATGATCATTTATAGTACTCTCAAATGCGAACTGTATGTGATCTCCTGTCTGACTGTGTCGGGCATGCGCAGTAGATGTAGTTGTGGGAAGCTAACGGAGACAATACATCGTTTTTTTGGACTATGGACTTTTGAGGAGCAGATCGCAGCCTTCAATGAGAAAAGTGCTGCTGTGGAATTCAGCGGTGGAGAGGGAGGTGAGTGGCTTCACTCATGCTAACTGCATTCATAAGGCGCATTGAATTGCCTTGTGTATGAAATGCGCGGTATAAATAACGTTGCCTTGCCTTGCCTTGCCTCAAAACAAGTGTGTGTGTGTTGTTTCCCTGTCCGCTAACGTCTACTTGAATGAATGGCACCTGTAGCGCATCGATGATGCGTAGGTCGGATAAATGCGACCTGGTCGTTCAGACTGAAGCCACATTGCAAAAGATCAGATACAAATTGGATTAAGGACCACATATCCAAGTGGCCTGGGTCGCATTTGAAAAACATCGGATCTGTGTCATTCCGACCATCATGAAAACATCCGATACAAGTCGTATAGGGGCATAATAATCGGAAGCTTCGGCCAGTATTTTTTTCCTGTTAATGCTTGTTGGAGGTATTTGAGGTTCTCCAAAGAAGTCCTAATGTAGAGTTGCAAAGAGAGGCAGGAGACGCTGGATGTCTGACACAGGGGAAGTTTATTTACCATCAGTACAGGACCCGGAGACATGAACTCTCAACACATTGTGGTGGCATTGGTCATTCAAGTCTAACTATGCTTCCACAGAAGAATAGTCCAAGAGGTGGCGTCACAAGCAAGCCAAGACTGCCAGTAAAGCCTGGTTCACACGGGAAGATTTTAAAATTGTCGGCATATTTTCCAAACCTGAGAGACCCCGCACATGGCAATGAAAAATCTCGAGTGTTAACAGTTTTGGTCGTACAGTGTGTGGTGCGCAGCCACAAGGCAAAATCAACACAGTACACACGAACCGTTTTCACTCTCAAACATTCCCAGGTCAGACGGGAAATCTCGCAAAACCTCTCGAGATCTAACGTGACTTCAGAGTAAACAAACATGGCGGACAAAGAAGTCCACAGGCTGCATGTTTGTTTGTCCTCGGGGCACACCACGCACCGTGAGAAATCGGGCTAAAACAATCTAACATGTTGAATATCCCTGATTTGAGATCGGCGCGGTCTCAACGTCCTTCCGAGCAGACAAGAGCTGTCTTAACACACCACACACGGCAGGAATATCTCATCAAATTATCTTACCATAATTGGCGCGTCCTTATGATTGTCGGAAGGTGAGAGCTAAAATCCAGACAACTTGGCCAAGGCACGTTGATTAGTGCGTAGCAGAAGGTTTCTGAAAGGCTATGTTATGCCAAGGGAGACAGATAAGTGTCTGTAAGGGGCAAAGAGAACACAAAGATGACGCTGGGCATATGGAGTTATTAATCAGGAATGCCAACATTAGGCAGGTGTCCTTGGTAGGCTGTGCAGGGGCTAGAAAATTAACAGTGCTATGCGAAGCAGGAATTAGCTGTGCTACATGACTGAGAAGTGAGGAAAGCCCTTCCTGGCCATGTAGCGCAGCAGGTGAAGCTTTGGGTAAATTATAATTACCGTAATTTTCGGACTATAGTATAAGCCGCTACTTTTTCCCACCCTTTGAACCTTGCGGCTTATACAACGGTGCGCCTAATTTATTGATTTTTATGGTCTAACTGAATACATGAATTGTGTCATGTGTCCCCCTATCGCTGTCTTAGTTCCTCCACATCTGTTTGCGGTGTTTACTGCACACCAGAGCGGGACAGCAGGATCATTCAATCCAGACAGACAGTCTTGGTTAGGCTGCTACCCTTTGCCTACATTTATACTGTATATGAGCAATAAGGGGGAGGTGTCTTGCCCAAGAACACAATGACAGGTACCAGCTGGGGCCGGGATTCAAACGGCTAACCTTTGGATCTGTAGATGATTGCTCTTACCAACTGAGCCACTTCTGCACCAACATGGTAATCTATTGGATTGTATGTGTCTGCATGAACACGCCTCGCCTGATTGTAGCCATGGGCTCAGTTGCATTCTTAGTCCTGCCCTCATTATCAACTGCATATATCATGGTCTATTGCACATGTTTTTAGTGGTAAGGAAAACTGAAGCACCTGCAAGAAACCTATGTTTCTTCCAGATACCAATACCAAGAAGATCAAAACATTAGCTCCAGACTTCAGATTGGCCACCACTGCCTCTGCAATATCATAAGAATAAAGCAAAGACCAAATTTCAATAAAACAACTAACACAACTTTGTTCAGTTGACATGTGCTTCTGGCCTTCAGCGATTTGCACATTAGCGTGTCTTAACAAAACTTTGTGTCTTGGATCATTGACTTTGTCAATTTCAGCGACACTTCCCAAAAGAAAAGGTTTATACAAGCCATTTCATAGTAGTTTTTATTTCAATTACTATCCTTACATGCTCATACAGCGAGCATCTGGTGCATATATCACAGAGCCATCTGCTCACAGTGGCACTTCCTCTATTTTTCACTGGCGTGCACACACTGGATCAGGCTGCTTCTGTACAAAGATTAAAGAACAAAAAAACAAAACATACAATTTTTTTAATTTAATTTAATTTAATTTCAACAATATGCAGGTAATTTAGTTGTGGTCCAGTGAGGCAGAGCTCTGATACTAATACAATTTGGTAAAGGCATAAACTGGCTTAGTCTTCATTGTCCTAAAAGTATAAAAAATGTAATAATGTGTAAAATAGTGTTACACATTATTACACTTTTGCTCTGGCAAATTTTGTTGAAAAAGCATGGACACTGAGGCAAAGAACTTTATATCCTGAGAGATAGTAACAGTATATATTTATCAGTGTTTACTGGTGTTGACTGTCTTCCTTATTATTGTTGATAGTGTCATATAAGCCCTTGGGGGCTGGGCACACACTGTTTGTGCATGACACCTAAATAAATATTCATTCATTCATTACATAATGTAAGATAGCGGGATATGGAATTACTGAAACATGCGCGAATGGAAGAAAATAATACACCTCCTGGTATGTTTTGGATGAAGATGTAATATAACATGGATAAAAGATGATTTTGCACGATTTAGGCCCTTTAATAACTAAGTAAAGTTGTTTCAAACAATCACAATGATTGTAGACAATAGGGCTTACGAGCCAACTTGACTGTCAGTGTAAGCTAATTTTTGTGCCCAACCCAATATTGACCATATTTTCCTATTCCCACAATATTGATTGCAGTATAGTCTCCATCTTGAGTAGGAAAAGCACATTTTGAAGGCCGGTTTTCCATCTTGGCTCTAAGAAAATGTATGCTATTGACTATCTTCACAAAGAAAAATGTCCAGCTGTTTGAGTGAAAGTCTGAAATGAATCTCTGGGTGAAAGGCGCATTTTTCAGACTAAAACCAATAGCGACTAAATGACAACAATCCCGCGCCTGTCTTTAAAGCAGAGTGAAAGCTTCTCTTTAGCCGACGCACACAAAGGGATCGGCTTACATACAGGAGCAGGGCCCAGCGCAGCAGCGGGTGGCACGAGTCGATGTCAGACGCGACCTTATTGGTAAATGGGCTGAATGTATCGGCTTGTGTGTGTCACATAGGAGTAATCAATGCTTGAAGGTATTGGTAAAAATAGCAGTGTGAGAGCCATAACGCCGACAAGTGTTAATAGGAAGAATAAAATCTAAGAGCTGTCATCTGAAATGATTGGCATTTGGCGTAACCTCCCCTGCGCTACGTCCACTAGACTTCCACACAGAACTATCCTAAATGAAGGTTTGGATCTATTTGTTTCCATTTATTCCTGGTCCAACGAGAGCCATGTTTCTTCATTAGACATGATTTGAAGTTATTGCAGAGCAGTCACAGAGAAATATAGTGCACAGTTGGCTGGGTGTGAGATCAAAGATGTTCATTGGGAGAGTAACAAAATTGCACATCGCACAGCGTTTTTGTGTTTTAAGTGAAGAACGAGTCCTCGGCTGAACTCTGTTTGGTGAAAGTGATGAGGTTTAGAGCTGCCTCATTATGTCTGTGTGGGTAGAGGGAACTGTTGACTTGTCACGTATTGATTTCCCATCAAAGCTTTGTTCTTATATCTTATAATAAATATATATATATATTATAATTTTTGTTTATCTATCAGTGGCAACAAATATAACTTAAACATGTTAAAGTCAAATACTACAAATTACTACAAATTATAAATAATTTGTTTTATGCCTTTGAAGTGAAGGCGTCACAAGAGGCGCACCAGGAAACAAAAAAAGGGACAAACAAGGAGGTATCCAGGCAAGTCTCCCAGTGAAGCCACACATGCCTTCTATTGTTATTGGATGTTCACTGGGGAATAAAACAGATTATCTACTAAGCTCTTCCCAGAAGATGGTGAAAGACTGTTGTGGAGCGGAGGGAGTGGAGGGAGCTGCGGAGGAGGAAGAGGAAGGAGTAGATGGAGCTGACCAGTGCAGGACACCATGCTCTGAAACACCCAGGAGGCGCTGCACCATTTCAGAGGATCAGAGGAGCACTGCAGGCAGCCAGGTTTCTTCCGGGTGCTACGGTTTCCACGACCTCCGGGTCAGGCCGGCCCACAGTGGCAGCACGGCTCAGTCGCAGCGGCTCAGGACTAACACCTGAACACTATTTCGTTGTAGGCTTGTACAATGACAAGCACTTACTCACTTACTCACTTACTTACTTACTTACTTACTTACTTACTTTTCCAGACGCTTTTTTGCGCATTATTCAGTCACTCGATACTTGATGAAGGTAAGCCATGTTTTGTAGCCACAGCTGACAGGAGCGAGGCTGCCAATCTGCACCATTGGCCTCTCAGACAACCACCAACCACTCACTCACACCTTACATTATCACAGGCTTTCTGGTATTCCCTTGTGGTCTCGTATCCAGAAGCTAACCAGGATCTGACGGGATCGGAACGGCTGTTTTGACATTATTAATTACAAATGTAATGTTGATTTACTCACAATTACAAAAACCTTTCACTGGATGTAACATTTTAGTTTACATTTTGAAGAGCCCCGTAGCAATTTGGGTTACATACAATTTTTTGACTGAGATCTATAAAGCAGAGTTTCTTAACAGGTTGGAGGGTCGTGAGACTTTCACAGTGTATCGCTTAAAATGACAGGTGCTGGATTGTTTTGACCATTATTATTATAATATGTTGAAAAAAGTATTTTATGGTTGGGATGCATATGGGTTGTGACGTATCATCCTTGGATGATGGTGGGTCCTAGTGCCATATTGGTTAGGAACAAATGCTGAATGAATCCAAATCTTTTTTTTTCTTTTACCAGAAATTAAAAAATAAAGAGATATTAAAACAGCACCAAACTTCTCAAACAATACTACAGCTAAAAACTTCCCCCGGAAAGTATTGCATTAAGTATTTGAGGAATAGGTATACACCGCTCTGTGTTTGAGCTACACTTGTGTCTGCATTTTACACAGTCCACTAGGAGCTGGAGAATTGGTGGCGGGCTCTGCAGATTACTGTTGTGGCAGAGTCAGTCTCGGCCTTAGCTGTGTGTGAATGAGGGATTGTCTGAGAGAAAGCGGGGCCACTGCCGCGCTCCTCTGCAAATACACAAGCACTGCTGGCCGCGGATCAAAGAAGTCAGTCAGGCGAAGCTACCGCTCAAAACCCCGACTTTAGTCAACCAACCGCACGCGCTAATCTTCACCCTGCTCGTCTTGTGAGTGCAGAGGGAAGAGGAAAACACAATCTAATGGGGAGTGCAACTCGTGACAGCAGACAGCCCCAGACATCCGAGCCATTTCTGTCCATTAATGTTCTCAACTTTGATAACTGAGAACCCATTTAGTGAGGGAGTTCAAACACATCTTTAAAAAGTGACATTTTGATTGTGATCTGAAGGTGCAGCTACAGAAATATTTATCAATGTTTAATGTCGCCGCTTTGAAAAAATGAGGCGATTTGAGGTCACATCCGAAGCTTTCCTGCATTCCTTTTAAAGAGCTGAATGGGGAAAGAGACGTATGTATGGAAGACTGAGCTCTACTTTAAAAGCATTTTATAGTATTTTATGTTTGCATAAGATATTCTGCAGTTAACTTCGGCATTTCGAAAGTGGCTGAGACTACGATCCTTGGAGCAATCAGAGCTTATTCAATACTGAGTGAGATATTTGCAGTTTATGCAGCTGGCTTAAATATGTGATTACGACTTTTTAAGTTTTCAGTTGGGAAAAAAGTTCAACCCAGCAGTGAAATAACGACTGAAAAAAATATCTCAACTCACAACATTTTTGCAAAATTGTTGACACATAAATAAAACAAATGAATGACATTTATTCTAAAAATGTAAGAGAAACGTAAGCACTACAACTAGTACCACAATTACTAGTACCAAATGTGCAGCTATTAAGTACTGCCAAGCAATTACTTTCCCAGTACCTGCAGATACCGTAACCAGACCAGAGCCATCACCCTGTCTGAATGCAAACTCCATCAAACTATAAAGAAAAAGTGTATACAGGAAAATATAAAGATTGTCCTCGCCTAAATTTGAATGTCATTTCTCAGCACAAAGCCCTTTCAAAAACCTTACATAGAAAATGGAAGTAAACCAAACCTCACTGACAATAGAAGCCGGCAGGCAGGGACTGAATTTGCACACGCTGTAACATGTTTTTTGATCATGTTGTAGAGCGGGTCAATTTCATTTGTATTGGATTGCCCTTTGTGCACTAGATAGATCGTTATTACAGAGACAGAAATTGCCTGGCAGCTGCGACGCCGCACAGGTGCAATGTATGTTTTATGTAAATTGAATGTAAATTCAAGTGCGTTCTTTTGAATCGGTGGGACGGAAAATCTGAGCTGGTCAAAGCGAGCACCATGTGATGTGTTGAGTGTCGGTCAAGCGTTTGAAGAATGCAGCGGCGGTGGAAAGATAAGCAGAGGTTCGTGGATAGTGGCCGATGCAGAACACTATATTGGGTGGGTTTCAGTGGAGCGTGGGCAATGGAAAAGGCAGAAAAAGCGGAGTATTTACTATCTACAGTATGAAGGAAAGCCCATAGCTCAGGTACATAAATCAATGGCTCCTATTAGAATCAGTGCGATACCCAACTCCACAACACTCACTTTTACTATGACCCTTTGCCCTGTCTGAATTTGCTCCAGCATATTGATCGAATTTATTTTTTCATAATAAAAAATAAATATACATGTGAGTGATTCATGGACTTAGATATATTTCATGCAAACCTCAGCTCAAACAATAACAAATATTTTCCTTTAGTTTTATTTAACATTTTAAATCCAAACTGTTTCTTCTAAAGAAATGGCTGTAAACCTGACGTTTGTCAAGGCCCATGACGACGATTGAGATTGGCCGAAGTAGGGATTGTGATTTCGATAAAATTCCGATTAATCGCCCAGCCTATAGAAAAAAGTATCACAATCACAATGTGACAATCTCTCAACTGTGGTATAGTGTCAAAAAGATCATATGATTCGATTTTTATTGTTGCCCTAAGCGATACATAGGATAAGAAAAGGCTACAGTGGAACACAGCTTGGATATAAAAAGATCATCATCATTTGAAATATTTCCATAGAATATCCATAAAAGCAACAAGGAAAAAGTCCATAAAGTGCTTCCAGTATAATGCAATCAGCAACTGCAAATTAAGCATGTTGATTGCACTTAACACAGAATGATGAGAATGAGCACACCGCCACAGCTCGTCACGCAGCAACATTCGCCGCGACAACAGCACTAAACTCTGAAGCACATGGAGAGAGTTAACCTCTGCCAAGGCAGTACAACGACGAAACGCTTTCAGTCATAAAATCGTTTTATTGATAAAAAGATCTGCACTGCCTGACTAAAAAATAAAAGGCACCATCTGGATTTAAACTAACTGTCTAATCTGGGGTCGCTGCAGTTGGTCAGGTCAAGGTTCAGCAACACTGTGTGCCAAGAGGACAATGCCAGGACTCATCGGGCTCACATTGTGAAAGAGTGGTTCAAGGAGCATGAGACATCACTTTCACACATGGCCACCACTTAACCCCATTGAGATGTCACAGCAAATGCGTGCTGTAATCAATGCTAAGGCATTCCAGCGAAATATTAAAGCATGTGACCTTTTTTTTTGTGCTGGCAGTGTATCAATGTTCTCTTATAAAACATTCAATTCATTTGTTTTTTCCCACTCTCAAACTCTCTTAACTTGCACTGTCCCTACACAATAAACCAAACCAAAATAGTAAAAAACCCTCTAAAGCCCTCTATCTTAATTGTTATTTTAGCTTTGATAAAACTTTATTTGATAAACCACTCTTTTAAACTTTTGCAGTTTTTTTTTTTTTTACTTGAATATGACCAAACTCGATCTCATCTTCTCATCTTAGGTCGTCTGGGACTTACAAAAAAATATAGTGTGCGAGAGGCCTTTGTCAGGCAGAAGATTGGACGATCACAGACTCAAAACCTTAATTCCTGCCACAGTCACTTATGGCTCGGAGGATTACTGAATAATACATCAACCAATACATCAAAACCCCCAAGAGCCTCTGGGGAGAGCGGTCGGTAATCAAAAAGTAAGTTAAGGTTTTCATAATAGTTCCCTATAAATAACTGGGGACAAAAATGAGGACATGTAAAATTGATGAGGGATGATTCCAGCCCCACGAGGAGCACGCGCAGATTAACACAGAGGAGAGATGTGACGGGAGGAGGCCGCGGGCAGGAGACGGAGATAAGTGATTTGTGCCACCAGATAACTGTGAATACGCCCTTTGTTCAGAGTGGGATCTCGGTGGAGAGTGAATTTAAATGCATTTTAAGACTAATGCACAGATCTACCCATTGCTTTCATTTTGCTCAGCGAAGAATGAGCACATTTGATCCTGTAGATTTAAAAAAAATTTAATCTTTAAATAGTTGAAGTTTTCCATAATTATTTGTCATTGTTTATGGCAATTAACATGGTGTTGGGGTCAGGCCTTGCAACTGTACAGTTATCTGTCAGCTATATTTGATTAGGTCTTGTGTTATTGATGTGGTTTTGTCATTTATCTAATAGTGATAGCATGTGATTCATGGGCTGCTCACAAAACTCACAACCAAACACAAAATACATGCATCGGTGGACAACAACTATTTCCATACGTTCTGTTGCACATGGATTGCTCTAACTGGTATGACATAAAAATAATATGGGCTGAAATGTAAAAAGAAATAAAAGAAAAACGATCAGACTTTGGCACTATTAACAAAGTAAACCTGTAATATTTACGTAAGATTTATGTAAAATGTACAGTTCTGTCTCAGATTTATAACAGTTATTCACTGTAAAACAATCAGTCATTTGCTGTAAACCTCTTCACATGATTTTTCTGTAGGTAACACAGTTTTTACTGTATAATTTACAGACTTTTCTTACAGTGTATTTTTTTGTTTTGTTTTCCTGCTTAAACTCTGTCCCACAAGGAGCGTTTTTATATCTGTGATAGCATCCTGCAGTGCAGATACAACAATGTGTTTCACTAAACGTTACGCTTCACAAACAAAAGCTGTTCAATTTATGCTAATCTTCAATTTTTTTATTATCGATTTTCATTCTGTACAGCAGATGCTTGAAGACCCCTCGGTATTGACTGGTTACTTTAGAAAGTCTGCTCCCAGTATTTTAGCAGTGTCTACGCAAAATAAAAGATAACCTAAAAAAGTTTATTTATATGTAATGTATGTTTATGTGTGTGGGGGCCTATATGTGCATGGGAGAATGGTTAGTATGATATAAGTAAAACATTATGAAACTACTGAACTTTAGTATTGTGTTCTCTGTCAAACTAAACTGTGATTAGAGCCAGAGTGTGTTAAAATCTGAGCAAAAACAGACAACACCAGCGTGATGTAGCGACAGCCTCTCATCTGAGCGAGAATCACTTGACACAGAGGGCAAACAGCAAATGAAACATCCTGACAGGTTTGGTCCTGCTGCATTCACTTTAATCACCCTGTTGTCAAGGAAATATCACTTTTCTTCAGAGCTAAAACACTATCAAGGTTTCAGTCAAGTTGAAAACAGTTTTGGTGAATGCCAAAGAGAACAACATGCACTCATTCAAAAGTGGTTTACTTATTGGTGTTTGCGCTTGCGCCGAGACACAGATGAATGGCAAACAATGAATCAACGTAAGAGAAATAGAATAGAGTAATAAATGCACTCAAGATCTAAGTGACCAGTTGCCCAAAACTCAAATTCAACAAATCACATAAAGTTACATTAGAAACAACTAAAATGCAATAATTAATGTTTCCTCATTTTTCCACTGCAGTATAGTCTCAAATGGACGGGACTCAAACATCAAATCCTTCACGATACCTTCAAAAAACGATAGTAAAATTTGGATTACCAATATATAAATACTCTGAAAAACCTTTCTGAAAACAAAGAAATCTAAAGTGAGCTATACCTTCAGACACTCAGGCTACAGTTCAAACTTTAAATTGACCCATGATGTAGAATCATTAGTTCTCAGCTCAGCCATTGGCAAACAGATTATGCAGAACCTTTCCTGCATACTGTTCCTGTATTGCAGGAGGCTGAACAATTACCATTAATGAAGTTTTTTATAACACAACCTATTGCAAAACCTTTCACAATTACTCAACACTCTTACCGTCAAACTTCTTGTGTCGCGACACAAAGGTGGCCCTCATGTTGTGGCTGGTCTGCTCCACCAGACTCTCAAACTCCACTTTGCTCTGCAGGTGCAGCGTGTCCTCCATGTCCGAGGTGCAGCAGGTGTATCCCTGAGGACAGACTCGAAGGTGCTCCCCTGTAACAGACACAACGAGGAGAGAGTTGAGCACATTTCGACCACACACTGGCAGTTTCTTTAAAAAGCAGCGCCGGCTCTTTGATCTAAACTCTCCTGTGATTTCTGGTCCTCTCATCACTGCATCTATCAAAGAGGAACAGGGTTTAACACATTGAGACACATCAATAGTGCCAAGTATGGTGTATAAACTATGAACCAATGATGCGTAGTAAGTTCATTGTATTTTAGGACAGACCAAGGTTTGGATGAGGATAAACTGAGTGGACCGAGTCCGGAAGATCAACAAGAGTGAACGTGCCCTAAGGCTGCACTTCCTGGGAACATCTGCTGTGTTTGAGCAGTTCGCCAGAGCTTGATACTCCCTTCCAACTGTGGACTAAATCAAGGACTAATCGAAGAATACTGACTAAAAATCAGTGTTTGAAAAAGGAATAAAAGACCTTCAAACATGCTCACGTGTTAGAAGATCATATGAGTGAAACAACCATTTTCTGTCTTGTTTTTGGTATCAATTTGCTCACTTAAGTCTATAGTTTTTAAGGCAGGGTAAGGCAAGCTTCTTTTTTTCCTTTACTAAAACTTAAAAAGAAATGTATTTACCATCAGTTCCTCAGGTCACAGTATATTATTCCAACACAACAAGGCCATAGCTAATTCTAGCTGGTTCTAGGAAACCTTTATAATATGAATTCTTAGGCACAGGTAATGTGAATTTCTCCATTGTGAGATAACTAAAGTCTTATCTCATCTTATCTTATCTTATCTCTCATCTTATTATAAATAGAAAAAATGCCAGGAATGAAAAAAACCTATCAATGTATTAATGTAATATATCCATTATATATGTAAGGATTACACAACAAGGAGCCATGCATTGTGATAAGTGTGAACAGTTAATCTACATTGGACTATAGGACCTAGATAACACTTTTGTTTGTTTGTTTGTTTGTATACTTTATTGTCCCCGTAGGGAAATTTGTCCTCTGCATTTAACCTATCCTTCGATGCCACTGAGGCAACCCGTAAGGAGCAGTGGTCGACAGCAGTGCCGCGCCCGGGGACCCATCTCCATGATGTGGAGCCAGGCTGATGGTCAGAATCACCTGGCTGGAGGGTTCACCTATTGCACATGTTTTTAGTGGTAGAGGAAACCGGAGTACCCGGAGGAAACCTACGCAGACACGGGGAGAACATGCAAACTCCACACAGAAAGGCCCCGTCCAGGTGGGAATCGAACCCGGACCTTCTAGCTGTGAAGTGGAGGCGCTAACCGCTGCGCTACACTGCCGCCCGGTAACCTTCACCCTACAGTCAATCAGAATCGAGTCACCCAGACCATGGTATAATACCATAACAATTGAGCTGGAACTAGCTTCAGGTAAAACAGCTTAAAAGGTGAAATAACTTCTGCCCAGGACTTAAAAAAACAGGCCCCAATGTACAGTTTCAGTTTGTAGGACCATGGTATAAGCGGGATAATGCCCTTTGAGGTGTCAATTATCAGAAATAAATAGACTTCGCGGAAGCAACCGTTCGTGCCTGTGCTTCATCCATTTAAGAATGGCCAGGCCCATCCACAACTACCACAAAAGAATCCATGCTGTCATTGATGTTAAAGGGAACAATACACAGTATTAAAGCTGGGGTACCTAACTTTTTGTTGTTGTAAAGTAAATTAGTTTTTACCACCACAGAGTACGTTGTAAACACAGCAAAAAACAGACCTTGTTGCTTGGTCTTCACCTAATTTTTATTGAGCGATAGAAGATGGAAGTAGAAGCTAAATTTGTGAAATTTATTTTTGGGGGCGGTCCCACTCAAACCTACAGTATACACAGGCTTGAAATGTGCATAAAAACAATTTTCCTGAACAATTCAGCCATGTAGGAGGGATTGTGAGAGCTAGAAAGGAGTTTGGGCCAAATTAAAAAAAAAAGTCCCAGTTTGTGCAGGAAAAATCAGGATTAAGAACTGGGGTATGTAAACTTTTGATCAGGGTCAATTTGGTTTCTTTTTTCATTATGATTTAAAAAGAGCAAACTCAGTTGTTTGACCATAAATGGCTTCACACAACTACTAACTATAACACTTTTTGTGTTATCTTTCATATTCTCTGAAAAATAGTAAAAAGGTTTGAGGTTCAGTCTAGGGGTGTTAGAGGGGCATGTCTGAGGTTAGTTTGCCTTGGTTACACTTTATCTTAGTGTACTATGTCCTACTCTTACTTTTTGTAAATAAACTTTTCTTTTGCGTACATTTACCCGGCCTCTGTCTCCCATCCTTCGTTTTGGCTTGAGCCAGTCATAACAACAACACTCCAAAGTCCCGTGATTTTTGTACAGGGCGAGAAGCGGAAACAAGGCGATCGAATTCCCAAACAAATAAATCTATCATGAACTCCAGACTGGAGTCCGACGGAAAGTCAGGCAACACAATGCAACAGTAGCTCTTTGTCAAAAGGCTGAGCAAATGTGAAAAATATCAGATTTTTAAGTCAAGATTGTGCTCTTAAAACACGCCCAGGAGCACTACAATATGAGTGTTTAACTATCTTAGAGACATACAGTATTTAAACAGACAAAACCTTAAGTCCTGGTTAAGCATTGATTTGCCATCTTTATCAAGCTGCATATTTTTGTACTGTAATGAAGAAAGAACAGACATTTGAATTTGCAAGATTAAAAAATGTAACCAATTCTTTTCGACTTGTCCCAGTCTAACCCCATTACTGATGCACACAGATATGGAAACACATTTTGCATTATCCCCCGCCCTCCATCTGAGAGCAGCAGACATATTTATTAAATGTATTTTTAAACGCCTGACGCCTCACATAAAAGACTTCCCGTATCTGAAGTTTTTCTTTTGGAATTTATTAACATTTAAGAAAGAAAGGAGTAAAAGTGACACGACTGAAATGCAATGCAGACTTCAGACAAGGTGGCTTGCTGATAGATCGAGCTGTGCACTTGCATACTGCCTTCGTCTGGATAATGAAACAACAGGATACACTGGTGTATACGTGCAGGCTCTCTCCAATGCGCTTAGTTCTAATCAGTCCTTAGAGACGCAGTGCTACAGTAATGAGGTGCACCGCTAACAGCAGCGCTCTCACGAGAACTACTTCATGGCCAACGAGACTCTCTGCAAAAAAAAAGTATCAAAATAAGGTTCATGCGTCTAATGTTACTCGTTTAATATTCTCTTCACATAGATTTGGTGATTTGCAAAAAGGGTTGCTGTCTGTGTGGTCTGTGAGAAATAAACAATCGGTTCTCTCTTGGCTTCAGGTGTTCTAAAAATATATATAAATATGTACACTTTCTACATAAGTGGTAAGATTTCACTGAAAGTTATACAGCCACTGAGCCACCGTGACTTGGCGTACAGTTAGAAAGCCTATCCTTCGGCAACTATCTCCTTTAAACCTGGGTTTCGAATGGGCACAAACACGTTTTTACTGGACTGTGATCCTATGCTCTAATCTTACCCATTTCATTTGTAAATATTCTTACCGTGTTTTCCGGACTATAAGTCGCTCCGGAGTATAAGTCGCACCAGCCTTGGCAACTACCTGGGCGTAACTGCACCGTTTACAAGCCTCTCCCGGCAGCACGTTGTTCAAGCTCTCATTTGCGAACTCGTTCCTCTACCTGTGGCCATTTAGCTTTTAGCCCACAATTAGCTTTTTTGTTTTCTTCATTGCAGTAAGAGTAACCTCCGCTTTTCACCAGTCCCTCACAAGTTTCTCGCTCACTCCAAACTTTCTTTCTGCTGCTCGATTGCTGTTTTTTTTATTTCTTCAGTGGTACAGGAGTAGCAGATACTGGTACACAAGCCCTCTAGCAGCTGTCAGTGTGAAAATAACGTACATGTGAAATAATATAATTTGATAAATAAGTCGCACCTGAGTATAAGTCGCACCCCCTGCCAAACTATGAAACAAATTGTGACTTATAGTCTGGAAAATATGGTATATGTGGTATAGGCACACATAAACATTCTTGCTACACCCTACTCCTTTTGAGCCTCATAACTGTATCATGTGAACTGCTCCAAATATTTCAGAAGTTGCACGTGACTGGGGCTTGATCGAACAAAGGGAGCCGTTCATTAAGTCACTATAGCGACAAATGCCCAGGGGTAGACTGACAGAAGCGAGATTACCAATCTGTGCCACCGGCCCTTTGGACCACCATTCACTCCCTTAGTCACTCACTCAGTTGCACTATTGATTCACACGCGCAAGGTGAGTGTCTAGCCCAAGGACACAACGACAGTCTGCACCAACGGAAAGCAGGATCTGATCTGCAAAACCAACGACCTCTCTACCATCTGAGCCATTCCTTGATATTGACATCTTTATGGAGACACACAACCAACCGCTTCCCGTTCTCGAATACAATAGGAAGTGATTAGGAGAAACGCTCCGCAACATTATGTAAATATTGTACAAGTGCTCAGTATTGATTGGCAAAGATACATTTTCATTTGAAGGTTATGCCTTAGTGAACACATATGTTTTAAGGTCTAGCTGACAAGAAGATCAATTGGTACTTCTGTGCAATACGTATATGATGAAATTGTCCCTGAAACTGAAGTTGCTCTGATATGAGTAAATAAAACAGGCGTACCAGGAGTACCTAGTAATTATCAACAAGGATCCCAGTGACTTTTTCCCCCGAATGTTCACATTTTCTGTGATATACAGTTTATTTAGTGACATTCTCTTTTATTTCAGGATGTGAGAAAAATAATGAGAATACGGCATTTGATTTGTTTTGATTATAAGAACGCCTCTAACACCTCATTTCACTGACCAATGAGGTAAAATTATAACGACACAATATTGAAGAAGGCTTCTAATCATAGTGATGGATAACGTGTGTTATTTTCACACTGCATTAAGCAACTGAGGCATTTTCAATTTAGACTTCCACTCATGCAACAAATTGATTGAAGGTGCTAAGTACAGCGACTGGAATATTTCTGCAGCACTAGGGGCCACAAAGTGTTAGAAAAATAAAATCAATACAAGACAAAGCTGCACCTATAAGAGCAGATCATTGTCACGATAGATTGTACCTTTACCGCATGTGTTTAATTCTGTTTATGGCAGTTAAACTAAAACGTATTCTCAACACATTCCTACCTTCCTCGGCGGGGATGAATTTATGAAAAGTGTTTCACCACTTTCACAGAGCAAAGTGGAACTGCACAGGCACAGTAAAGTGACACCTGGAGACTACATCAGGCAGATGTGTTTTGTTACTTTCGGGCTTACAATTACTAATACGTTGCAGATTACAGACATTTTACTTTTGCTAATGTAAGGCCAGGGCTAACATTGCTTTCACAGTCTTTTAGCTCAAAGTAGTTTATGAACACTTTTCTTGATAACGTTATACTAACAAACAAACCACACAAACATAAATGGGGTGCACTAGAGCAAAGGATCACACAGTTACCACCTTTTATAAAGACTATTTTGATCACGATGAGTTTGTTTCTGGCTCAATGCGGCTGATCTGTTCTAACAGTTTAGAATTTGAAGCCAATCTGTTGATGCCCGATACAAGATCGCACTCGCTCTGAATGCCCCCCAGGCCGACCTGTGATTCTCAATAGCAACAAAACAGCCAAAACTCACGGAGGTGTAGTGGGAAATTCTGCATGCCCAGGTGAGTCGGATCCAGCTATAGGGCTGCGCAATTTTGTAAAATACCTCGTTCAGATGTGTTTCGGTTCATGATTGATCAATTTATTTAAACAAAATAATAAAAATAATACAAAAATCAAGATTCAGTTCTGAGTGTACATTTTAAAGAAGTTCAGAAGCATAAACACTTGGGAAAAGACTGTTGCTCACACATTCCATACATTCAGCAATGTAATAAAAATACATTAAAATCCATTATAAAAATCAGTTTGTTTTAGACGCAGCAGCAGCAGATTCACTTCATTGAAAGAAAAGGAAAAGGAACAGACTGACCAAACAACATTAGCGGTTACAACTTATTCGGCTCCTTGATGGCAAAGGGCAGAAAAGAATTCCTGTCCACATTTTTCTTGGCACAAGGAAGTCTGTAAATGAACTGATAAAATGGTTAAAAAAAAACAATTAAACAATCAATTCAGAACTTGTCGATGTTTAAACTAAGGGATTAGAACTTCATGCATAAATGTTCAATCCAAATGGAGGATTATTTTGTTGATTCCAAGGGCCAAATTAAATAATACTGCAATCAATTTTAAATTTGATTGTGATTGTGCAGCTCTAGATAGAAACTTTCAATTCGCTGCCGTTGTGTCAGATGTGTTTCTTTCTGAAAAATACATCAATAAAATAAGATTATTCTCAGCTACAGAGGAAACATTACCTCATGTTAGTAAAGCTCTTTTCACACACAAAAAGTCAAACAATGGATTTCGACAAAAATGAACTCAGCACTGCGAGTGTGATGGTGCTGAACAGAGAAGGTCCCCGGTGATGTGACGTAACTTGGTAGCATGCCCAGATTTTATCTTCAGCATCTGCTTCATGCGGGTTTTGCCAAATTCATCATCAACATTTCACTGCCTGACTTTACAAGAGGCCGTGTTTTTTCTTCATATTAAAGCAGCCTGTGTCAACAATCAAATAATCAAAGAAAATGTGTGATCAAAACCTTTTCTCTTCCTCTCTGTCAAATAATGTAGCAATGTAGGAGTGGCATTACTTATTCAATAAAGACTTTTTCCTCACGACAAAGAATTATTAGTCACAGTGCTGCTCATATAGAACGAGCTGCCTGGAAGACAACTCACAAAAACACAAAACACAAAAATATACAATTTCTTAATTATGTATCAATGTAAGGAGAAAGAGATGGTCATATCTGGTGGAACAAGACACTTCGAATGTACCACTAAGTACATTTTTCAAGAAGAATTTGGAAGAAGTATTTTTCTCTATAGATGCAGTTTTAAAATGGTCATGGGAACAGCATGGTAACGAGAAAACGGGGATCATGCAATTTGCAGCTCCATTTCTTGGGTTAGGATGACTCATATTACCATGAAATGAATTGTGTCCTTTTTCCGTGTAGTTAAGTTTTTACAATTTCATGCAATTTCCATCCGATTAACATGCTTTTACAGTGCTGCAAACTGAGTGCTACCGAAAGATCTTTTAAAGGTACACGTTATGTTACTTGATTTACTATGCCTAGATAAATGGAATTTCCTAAAGCAAATGCTTGTGTCAACCCTTTAAATGAACGGGGTTACTTTTCTTTCTTCTGATGTATGTGTAATGTGTATGCAATGAAAACTTGATCTCAAATATATAAATACTTTTTATAGTCTGTTCTAATTTGTATTTTATTTGTATTTTATGTTATTATTGTTTATATTTCTGCCCCTGAAGATTTTTGCTTTTACTTACTGTACATAAGATTTAACTTTTTGAGTGATCTTATTGAGTGCCGAATGTAACAAGTGAATTTCTGCATTGTGAGATCAATAGGATTACCTTATCTTATTTATAAAAAAAATAAAGAAAAAAAAAATCTAATGTTCTATGTAACTGCTGCGATTATCCAGAGTGATGCGCAGATGTGCTCGGCTCTGATGAATGGTTATCTTCAAAGACAAAGAGACTGAAGTGTAGCATTGTAATTAGGGGGAAAGTGCTGACCGCAGTTACACTGAACCGAGCCCATCTGAATGTAAATGAACCAATGTGAGAAGAAACAACGATGCTTTGATCAATGCAGCGACAAACACAATTAACTGAAGCCCATTTGGATAAATGCATGTTTAAGATATGTCAAAGTGACAAAGGGACGCTCTCGTTTGCTGCTCCTGCCGAACTCAAACGGATCCGTGCAATCAGATTCGTTTATGTGCAGCCAGGTGTTGTTGGCGAGCAGCGTCACTCCTGGGACGTGAAAGTAACCCCTCGATAACAATCTACGGAGCTAAGGAGAGCTGAGAGCTTTTTTCCAAACTGCGGTAATGACCAAAAATGACTTTTGTGATTAACAAGTCTGTTTGAATATTATCGCAGAACTGCTAATAACCCCGTAGCAACAACAACAACAATTAAAGCCGCAAGCGGCATTTAGAGGCCCTCGAGGGTCTCGTTTGGCCGGTTGACGCCGGTGGCCGCACGCCGCCCCAATAACCGGGAGGCGCTACCGCGCCCTACCTGCCACACTAGGTCGAGATTATAAAAGAGCAAAGGCAAGAAATGGCGCCTTCGGCGCCAGATCACTGGATTTTTCCCAAAATGGCCGACCTCCTGTTGGTTGCCTAGCAACCATGTAATGTACTTTTTTATTCGGACAGTCATGACGCACGCGTGTACCAATTTTGGTTTGGCTGCGCCAAAGTTGACACCGGGTGGTTGCCATGGCAACACGATAGGAAAAGAGGCGTGGCCATGATTGACTTTTTTATCGGGATCACGTGACGCACGTCTGTGCCAAATTTCTTTTGTCTACGACAAAGTTTGATCTTATTCTTCATTCATTTTTATTTGGTGCTCTGCAGGGGGCGCTATCGCGCCCATTTTCAAATGTCCTAAATCACAACATCCGGAGTTGACGACTCGACCAACGATTCAAGTTACGCTCAAATCGGCTTCAGTTTGTGCGAGTTATGAGTCTTTAAACACGGCGGCGAGTCCTGAAAACGGACGCCGAATTCATGGCGTTGCCATGACAACACCGTTAATCCTATTAGAAAGTTTTTAATAACTTTTGATGTCCCACTTGTGTAGATGATCTGGAGCGAACGGGGAGTCGCTGCGTTCAACGCCCTAGGACGAGTTCGTTCAAATGGGAGAGCATGAAATGGCGCCTTCGGCGCCAGATTACTACATTTTTCCCAAAATGGCCGACCTCCTGTTGGTTGCCTAGCAACCATGTAATGTACTTTTTTGTTCGGACTGTCATGACGCACGCGTGTACCAATTTTGGTTTGGCTGCGCCAAAGTTGACATCGGGTCGTTGCCATGGCAACACGGTTGGGAAAGGGGCGTGGCCTCAATGACTTTTTTGTTCGGGTTCACGTGACGGATGTCTGTGCCAAATTTCTTTTGTCTACGACAAAGTTAAAACATTTTCCTCATTCATTTTATTTGGTGCTCTGCAGGGGGCGCTATCGCGCCCATTTTCAAATTTCCTATATCACAACATCCGGGGTCGACGACTCGACCAACGATTCAAGTTTCGCTCAAATCGGCCACAGTATGTGGGAGTTATGACTGTTTGAACGCGGCGGCGAGCGCTAAAAATGGACGCCGAATTCATGGCGTTGCCATGACAACACCGTTAATCCTATTAGAAAGTTTTTAATAACTTTTGATGTCCCACTTGTGTAGATGATCTGGAGCGAACGGGGAGTCGCTGCGATCAACGGCCTAGGACGAGTTCGTTCAAATGCGAGGGCACGAAATGGCGCCTTCGGCGCCAGATCGCTCTTCTGGCCAATATGGCCGCCCTCCTGATGGTTGCCTAGCAACCGCATAATATCTTTTTTTGTTTGGCTTCACGTGACCAATCACTGTGCCGAATTTTGTTCGTCTACGACGAAATAAAATTTTCGGGGATTTCGGGATTTTGAGGGGTCTGGCCATAGGGCGCAATGTTAACGTGGTTTTTCCAGGGGGCGCTGACGCGCCATTTTTTTGAATTTTTACATTTTGGAGATGTGAAGTTTTTTTTTTTCACCTAATTGAATTTTGGGCAAAAATTCAGGACTTTTCATCAGTGGGAAGTTGCCGAAACTGGCTTTTTAGGGGGAGAGGAAAAATAATAATAATTAAAGCCGCAAGCGGCATTTAGAGGCCCTCGAGGGTCTCGTTTGGCCGGTTGACGCCGGTGGCCGCACGCCGCCCCAATAACCGGGAGGCGCTACCGCGCCCTACCTGCCACACTAGGTCGAGATTATAAAAGAGCAAAGGCAAGAAATGGCGCCTTCGGCGCCAGATCACTGGATTTTTCCCAAAATGGCCGACCTCCTGTTGGTTGCCTAGCAACCATGTAATGTACTTTTTTATTCGGACAGTCATGACGCACGCGTGTACCAATTTTGGTTTGGCTGCGCCAAAGTTGACACCGGGTGGTTGCCATGGCAACACGATAGGAAAAGAGGCGTGGCCATGATTGACTTTTTTTATCGGGATCACGTGACGCACGTCTGTGCCAAATTTCTTTTGTCTACGACAAAGTTTGATCTTATTCTTCATTCATTTTTATTTGGTGCTCTGCAGGGGGCGCTATCACGCCCATTTTCAAATGTCCTAAATCACAACATCCGGAGTTGACGACTCGACCAACGATTCAAGTTACGCTCAAATCGGCTTCAGTTTGTGCGAGTTATGACTCTTTAAACACGGCGGCGAGTCCTGAAAACGGATGCCGAATTCATGGCGTTGCCATGACAACACCGTTAATCCTATTAGAAAGTTTTTAATAACTTTTGATGTCCCACTTGTGCAGATGATCTGGAGCGAACGGGGAGTCGCTGCGTTCAACGCCCTAGGACGAGTTCGTTCAAATGGGAGAGCATGAAATGGCGCCTTCGGTGCCAGATTACTACATTTTTCCCAAAATGGCCGACCTCCTGTTGGTTGCCTAGCAACCATGTAATGTACTTTTTTGTTCGGACTGTCATGACGCACGCGTGTACCAATTTTGGTTTGGCTGCGCCAAAGTTGACATCGGGTCGTTGCCATGGCAACACGGTTGGGAAAGGGGCGTGGCCTCAATGACTTTTTTGTTCGGGTTCACGTGACGGATGTCTGTGCCAAATTTCTTTTGTCTACGACAAAGTTAAAAAATTTTCCTCATTCATTTTTATTTGGTGCTCTGCAGGGGGCGCTATCGCGCCCATTTTCAAATTTCCTATATCACAACATCCGGGGTCGACGACTCGACCAATGATTCAAGTTTCGCTCAAATCGGCCACAGTATGTGGGAGTTATGACTGTTTGAACGCGGCGGCGAGCGCTAAAAATGGACGCCGAATTCATGGCGTTGCCATGACAACACCGTTAATCCTATTAGAAAGTTTTTAATAACTTTTGATGTCCCACTTGTGTAGATGATCTGGAGCGAACGGGGAGTCGCTGCGATCAACGGCCTAGGACGAGTTCGTTCAAATGCGAGGGCACGAAATGGCGCCTTCGGCGCCAGATCGCTCTTCTGGCCAATATGGCCGCCCTCCTGATGGTTGCCTAGCAACCGCATAATATCTTTTTTGTTTGGCTTCACGTGACCAATCACTGTGCCGAATTTTGTTCGTCTACGACGAACTAAAATTTCGGGGATTTCGGGATTTTGAGGGGTCTGGCCATAGGGCGCAATGTTAACGTGGTTTTTCCAGGGGGCGCTGACGCGCCATTTTTTTGAATTTTTACATTTTGGAGATGTGAAGTTTTTTTTTTCACCTAATTGAATTTTGGGCAAAAATTCAGGACTTTTCATCAGTGGGAAGTTGCCGAAACTGGCTTTTTAGGGGGAGAGGAAAAATAATAATAATAATAAGAAAAACCCGTACAATAACAATATAGCGCCGCCTTCGGCGGCGCATATTTATATATTCGGAAAGGTCTCACGTCCAGTAATCCAACCGTGGGGTTTATAATCAAGTACGAGCGCGTTGCGCTCGTCTTTTACCTGTTCTTTTTCAATATTTCCCAATGGGTTTTTTTTTGGTATTTTTGTGCGAGCAGAAGCAAATATGCCGCTTTCGCGGCAAAGACCTATGTTATCGGATAGGCCTCGATGCCCTGAGTCACTCTAGCAGTGTTTTGAGTGCTGGTGAGTGGCCATGGTCGATGACGAGCGCGTTGCGCTCGTCATCGACTGCTTTCTTGTCCATGTTGCGCCTTGCCTGTGGTTTTCACCTTTTTTTCTTCGAGCAGCAACAAATGTGCCGCTTTCGCGGCACACGCTTATATCACCGGACAGGTCGGGGTGCCGGGAGTGTCGTTATTACTGTGTAATGCATGGGGAGCGCTCCGCGCTCTGTTTCTTGAGCGCTCCGCGCTCTTTTAGGGACGTGCGCTACGCGCACGTCTTTCGTCAGTGCGCTCCGCGCACTGCTTGTAGAATAACAACAGGCCCGGACCCTGTCAGGCTCTCGGGCCTAATAATAAGAAAAACCCGTACAATAACAATATAGCGCCGCCTTCGGCGGCGCATATTTATATATTCGGAAAGGTCTCACGTCCAGTAATCCAACCGTGGGGTTTATAATCAAGTACGAGCGCGTTGCGCTCGTCTTTTACCTGTTCTTTTTCAATATTTCCCAATGGGTTTTTTTTTTGGTATTTTTGTGCGAGCAGAAGCAAATATGCCGCTTTCGCGGCAAAGACCTATGTTATCGGATAGGCCTCGATGCCCTGAGTCACTCTAGCAGTGTTTTGAGTGCTGGTGAGTGGCCATGGTCGATGACGAGCGCGTTGCGCTCGTCATCGACTGCTTTCTTGTCCATGTTGCGCCTTGCCTGTGGTTTTCACCTTTTTTTATTCGAGCAGCAACAAATGTGCCGCTTTCGCGGCACACGCTTACATCACCGGACAGGTCGGGGTGCCGGGAGTGTCGTGATTACTGTGTAATGCATGGGGAGCGCTCCGCGCTCTGTTTCTTGAGCGCTCCGCGCTCTTTTTGGGACGTGCGCTACGCGCACGTCTTTCTTCAGTGCGCTCCGCGCACTGTCTGTACAATAACAACAGGCCCGGACCCTGTCAGGCTCTCGGGCCTAACAACACACGTATACCCTTCACTGATTGATTTACCCTGCTTCCTAAACCTAAACCCTAACCCTAAACAGGATTACACAAAAAAGGGAACAACGTTACAACATACTCAAAAGCAAAAAGGGGTTGATTTTGCATATGTTAAAATCAAAATACACATAAAATATATATAAACAGTACCGGATGGACCTGGAGGTATGATCATGTTGAGATTAAAGCTTTGGTAACATACTTATTCCCCGTGCATCCCTTGATGTTACAAAAGCAGCATTTATTTCTTCACATGTATGAGGTTTCTTACGAGGAAGCAAACACACTCGTAGCTAACGGGCAGCTGCTAGATACGGCACTTCTAACCAGAGAGTTGTATAGAGGTTCATTAGGACCGGCAGAGGAGCTTACAGTTTGTTAGCCTCCATGTGATGATGAAAGTCAGTGGGAGCAATATGCCCCTGCTCTGGCCCGCAACTTTAAAGTGTCCAGTGGAAATCCAGTGGGGCTTTACCCTATACGTTTTAACAGAGCTTTGTGTTTGTAGATTATGCCGTTAATTAATAGAGGGAATGAAATTTACAAGACAGCACGAGTTGAAAATAGGTCAGGATATAATGCCTTGGCTTATGTATCTACAATATCTGCAGCATGTCCAATGAAGTGAATGATGATGAAAGCAAATAAAAGCAACATTAACTGTCAAACTTCTGGTGTCAAGGATGTTTCATTGTAGAAGTCAAAAGCGCATTCAAGTTAATTTGCATCAAGTTAATTTGCAGCAAGTTAACATTGAGCTTAACTGTCAAGAGAGTGTTTTGTCCCTGCTCTGCAAGACAAGTCATTGTTGAAACAAATATAATCAGTGCGTTCCTACTGGAAACAAAAGAAGAAACAGGAGTCATGTAAACTCACTTGACTAAGATCAACAAGAAGCAGTGTGACAGAAAACGGAGAGTAAGCAGCTGAGATATCCGAGCCAGACCAGAAGCTAATCCATACAAGCAGTCTGTCCCCACATCCAGAGGCCACCATACGCTGTTTGGATATGAAGCTGGCCTGCGCTCCTCTCAGTGGACAGTGTAAGACTGTTGGTGTTTTGTCTGAGCAAAGATCTACAGTAGACAGGGCCTGCTTTTCTGCTGCAAAAGTGGACAGGGTTATATTAAGATAGTACCATGCCAAAAAGGAAATGATAATGTTGTGTGGCCTACCTGATGGAAAACCCCAAACCAGACATGGACTGATGGATAATAACTGTTGAAAAAGTCCAAGGGAAGCAGGCTTTTTAACTAGAGCCACAACAAGCCCATTGACAAGCACCGATTTGCAGAAGGTTGCGCCATATTGTGTCATGCTTTTGTTGCTGTGGTTGGTTAAAATCAAAGCTTGTTGAAATCGCGCACAAACGACGCCAGCTTCTGCTTTCAATTTGGTCAATTAACCCCTTTCACTGAATTACCACTCAGCTTCCACACGAATAAATCTGAGGAAAGTTTTTATTTTTGAATAGCCGTGTATTTTTGATACAGATGTGACGAAAGCTGATAGTGACATAAACAATATGTTTTGGCTAAAGGTCAGATTGCTTTAGACAAGCCCAGGATGCTGAGGATAGTGCAGCCGCCTTAACCGACTAGACGACAGACTACTGCACAGTTTAACTCAAGCAACCATTTCACTAAGCAACTTTTGCTTCACTTACTGCAGTCATATTTGACCAGTAGTATCTGTACACCAACAATGACACCAAGTACTGACTATGACCGGGAGCTGGACAGTGAAACATACTCTATTCTTATCATGACGTCATAGGATTCTGTTTCATCCTGGGTTTGAGTCTCTGCGCCGACATTTACAGAATGTCCCGAAAATAAATGACCGTACACAGAGTAGACATGATAATCATCTGAAGTCAGACCTGTGCGGCAACAGGACCGTGACAAACCTTCCTTCTCGTGAGTCAGGAGCAATGGCCACTGGCTGCTTTGTTTTGTGACAACGACACAAGGGGCCGCCATTGGTCCGCCATTGCTGTAGTACCTTCATATAGCCGCTAGTCTCTCATTGGAAAGCACTGCACTTTAGACACGTTAAAAACAACTTTAAAGCCTGGTTTCTAACTTTCCTAAACTTTCTACAGCTAAATATTCCTCCTGTGATAACACTGGGTTAATTACAATTAAAGAAACCAGGCTGGTTTTCGTAAGAATTTTTCTTGAAATCTCGTACTAATGAGGGCCGGACTTTGATTGACAGGCCGTTAGTATTAGAGCTAATGGCGCGGCAACGACTGAACTACGTGCCCCGCGAGGGCCGAGGCTAGTGAAGATCCCGCCCTTATGCCCTTTTTAGGAACATGCTCCCTCACAGCAGGGTAGGAGGAGTCCGTAAATCCGCCATGATTTCCCCCTGGAACATAGTTATTGTGGCAAAGTGGGAGGAGCGAGGAGGAGTTGTCTATTCTTTTTATCGGTCTATGGTCAGGAACATGAATTTCACTCAATTCTACTTTTTAGTTGGGAGCTTTTATAGAAAAGTAATCAAGCAGAGAGTAATTATCATTATATTTCAAATGTACTGTAGTTGAGTTAAAGTTAAAAGTTCTGCGCAAAAAAAGACTATTCAAGAAACGGTCAGACCCACAAAAATATACAGTAAATATACAGTCAATTTACGTTGTTACTGATCACATCTGCCCACTCCCATTGAAATAGGAGGCAATTGCATATGTTGGCCAAAGATCTTGCCATCGCAGTGAGGGTGATTTTTTTGATGATGATTCTTGTTCTGCTTCGACAACACAATTTGCGTGAAGGGAAACCTAAACAGGCCCACAAACAAGCCGCAAGTACTGTATGTCAAACGCAACGTACAAAACTCTCGCTGAAACTTTGAAATGCTAAACTTTTTGCAGGGTATATTCCAAAAAACTTGAACATATGTTGGTAGAAAACAGGGAAAGTATGTCAGGGCAGCAGTGGAACAGTGGACCAGAGCCCAGAGAGTGTCCCGTGCCAGTGAGGAAGTCCCCACAGGATTCATTAGTCTACCTGGCCAAAGGGCTGCGCCATCTGCAGAACTTGACCACTGCTGCCAGCATTTATGAGGAAATGTACCTCAGCCAAACCTACTTCACACAGGCACAAAGGCCAACTCATAATGCAACCTGTGATGTGGAAAATGTACTTCATTCATTTTCAGAATAGTTGTACAGTGAAGGGAAAGAAATTCAAATTGTGATTTTTTTTTCTTTTTCCGAGAAGCATTGTAACAACGATTAGATTTGCGATCCCCACGCAGCTGTTTAATGGTTAGTCTAGTGGTTAAAACACTTCAGTTCCCAGGTCATCAAATTATCCATGTCCTTCAGATTAGCACAACTATCCAGCATGTTTAACTTCCTCAATGCTGCGGTCTTGGACCAGCACAAGAACCATGACTGCACACTGCTTTAGCTACTCATTCAATGGACTGCCCATATTTTGTTTCTTTATTCAGGATTATTCTTTTGTGTTGTGACAATGATGTATGGCTGGCATTTGGAGTTGGGATTTCCTTCTACATCTGGTCTGGATCCGTTATTTTGAATGGATTAAACTCAAATGCCAACAATTTAGATCTGAAAAGCTGTGCCATGCGGATGGCATTTTATATCAAATTGAATTATATTGATATTGCGGTTTTGCATTTAAAGCCAGACCCGAGCATATCATTGTTTTGGGTGGTAGATCAACAGGAGAAAGTAACTCATACTTTAAGTTTGCACTTAACAACACATTCATGTATTTTGTCATCCTAAATCCATATTTTAACCAAGACAATGTTTCCTGATGATTTCTTTATACTAGGTTAGAACTACCATAAAATAAAGTACAAATGATAGGTGGGTGTCCTGTTTTAATGAGTAATTACCATGTAATAACCACAATTATCATATCATTAGCTATAGAGCGCAACATTTCATCTAATAGAATAAAAACAAGCATTCATTTGATTACCATTGTTTTTGTTATAAAAATCTCCAATCTCCAAAAATATCTCCAAAAACAAATAAACATGTGTCATGACAGTGAGAGGGCTCCTCTCTCCATAACTCTGCTGGGAGCGGGACTTCTTCAGCTCGTCTCCCTAGCGTTGTGGTAGACTGTGAGGTTCAAATGTGAGCAAGGGGTTTGAATTCAGGTCTTCTTTCGAATATTTCATTTTTATTTGACCTTTATTTTAATAAGGAAGTCCCACTGAGATGTAAGTGGAGAAATAGCTTTGTCTCTGACCGAGCATTAGTGACAGTTTGATATCTCTGGCGTACTTGTTTATGTATCTGCATTTTAGTTTAGTTGCTTTTATGATGTAACCTGGAATGGAGTGTGGCTTTAAGCACCGTCCTATTTCCATTCCAGTAAAGCACAGTATTACAGAACTTTACAATCCAAAACTATTGATGCAGTTGATGTCTTCTCTGCTCACTTCAGCGAAAAGTGCCACCGCTCTTTACAAAGCTGCTGCCCGCACTGAAAGGCTGACACCTCTATCTGAACCATCTATTGACCCAAGTCCAGCCACATCTGGACAACGACCTAGCCTTCCTTTCTTTTGCTGTGGCACATTTAAACAGGCCTTTATTCTGCTGTCATGACCCAGATTACACCCATCAGCACAACACAAAGATTAGGGCTTGCTGAGTGACACGGCCAAAATGAAAGTTGTAAACTTGTGTTACATGAGGACATTGTGGGGCGGAGGCGAAGCAGGTTTTTGGGGCTGAAATCATGAAGGTTGGTTCAAATGTTAAGGGTAGGTTTCCAAGAAGTGTATCGATTTTGTCCTTCCCTGTAAAATCACAGAGGAAAATGCTGTGGACTGTGGATCACCGCTCTTGGATGCCACAGGCAGGATGTGAGATGCAGTCATTGTTTGTGATTGGTTTAATACTTTTAAGTCCACATATCTCAGTCAGGATGTCCTTTCTTTGAAATGCCTCATTTTCAAGTCGTGTTGTTTAGCCATATTAACCTTGTTTTCTCCATTCATTCCCAGGGCTCAGTGGTTAGCATTCTGGTGGTTAGCCTGTCTCTGTATCAGTGTCCCATATTCAATAAATATTGCTCACATAGTGGTCAAAAGTACAGAAATACTGTTTTAAAGTACAGTAGCAAACAAATGTTATATTTGATATAAATAGAACTGAATAATTTGAAGTGTTTGACAGAGGAAAATTATACATTATAAAATCAGTTCATTGCAGACACAGCAGCAGCAGATTCACCTTACCAAAAGATAAAAAGAAACGATCAAAACAGTATCAAGGAAATAAGTGGTGTTTCCCATTTGCACTGGGTTAGAAGGGCCAGTCACAAGATAACTGCCAGAATTTCCATTCGTTCCAACGTATTACTATGGCTATGTCCTAGTATCTAGAGTTTTATTAAAGATCTTTGCTGGGATCCAATCACCTTATATCTCACATAATTGCTTTATCATTGCACCAGTTAGTGGGTATATTACTGTATTTCCTTTCATTTCATTTTATTTATTCTTTTTCATGGTACTGCAACATACAATTGGAACAATCCAACAAACACAAAAATAATACATTCCATGAAAAGAAGAACAGGAGTAGGATGAAGAAAAATCTTATAAGCTCCTACCCCATTCTTTAAAAAAAAACATTACAAATTAGATGGCCACACCGATGCCAAAAAAAAACAATAGTCCAGACCAGATGTAATCAACTTTCAATTTTAACAATTTTCTTTCTTTTTTCTTTTTCTTTTCAATTATTATTAATAATTTTGGTAAAACAACAGTGATGCAATGGTGACAACAGCGGCGACGGGAACAACGACGAGTCCATCAAACTACACAACGCATACCCACATACAGGCAGGCATGCACGGACACACACAGGCACACCCACAGCACACACACAAAAAGATGGAGAGGATCTATTGATGTATTTGTGATGAGCCCTATGCTGTGCGTTGCATTAAAAAAAACAAGGTTTGAGTGGGCAGCTGTCGAAAGATGTTTAACCTCCCACAGCTGCCCGGCACCTGCTTGCCCTACATTAGTGATTGACAGAGTTGTGCCCTAAGATAGGTGTTGTGTTTAAAAAGACAGGATTTAGCGGAAGTCCAGAGGTGCTATGCCCCTGACATTCCCTCCATTCCTGCTTACCCTGTACTGAAGAGGATGTGTACATGTATTCGTGATGAGCCCTATGCTGTATGGTGTATTTAAAAAAGCGAGGTTTGTGTGGGCAGCTGTTGAGAGACGTATGACCTCCCATAGCTGCTCAATACCCGCTTACCCTGCACTGAAAATGTGTTCCTATTTTTTTATTTATTTTTTATGCGTACTGTAAGCATACCCGTATACACCCATACAGACACACCCACACGAACACATAGGTACGCACCACACAACCAGACAGTCCCGCCATCGCCCCCATCACCACCGCCGCACCACCACATCACCACCGTCGTTATCAGCATTGTTTTTGTAAATTTAACAATTTTCACATTCATCTTTGTACAAGTTAAGAATGTTCTGTTTATACTTATATTTAAATTGAAGAATATTTGAACAACATTTTAGATCGTTTTCTAGAGAGTTCCATTGTTTCACACCAGATACTGAGACACACATTTGTTTAAGGGCATTTCCTGCAAAAGGTTGTTTAAAGTCATTATTTCTTCTACTTGTCTCACTATTTACAGTAAAAAGGGTTTGAAGTCCATGTGGTAACAGGCAGTGTTTTGCTTTATGAACAACTAATAAAGTTTGTAAAGAAACCAAGTCCTTCAATTTGAGTAGTCCTGACCTCAGAAACAGTCCTGTAGTATGTTCTCGTGGAACAACTCCATTAATTATTCTTATAGCCCTTTTTTGAAAAAGGGCATTACATTAGTAATATAAGAATTACCCCATACCTCCAAACAATACATTAAATATGGCAAAATAAAGGAACAATATAAGATTCTCATTGCCTTGTAATTCAACATAAACTTTACTTTAATGAAAACAGGATCGAGGCACTCGCCAACGCGTTTCGACTCTACTGAGTCTTCATCAGTGGTGCCCTGATGAAGACTCAGTAGAGTCGAAACGCGTTGGCGTTATTCAATAAAACTACTCAAGGAATACGGAGTGCCTCGATCCTGTTTTCATTCAAGTATATCCTGGCCCTCGGATCTTGAAGAGCACCTGTTTTTCCACTTATAAAGGTGATCTACAGTAGCGAGCGCTCACAACTTCTCTCTCTACATAAACTTTACTTTACTCAAAACAGCAATGTTTTTACAAATTTTATTTCTTACGTAAGCTACTGTATGTGTGACTTCCACTTAAATTTATCATCAATGAGTACTCCTAAAAACCTGAATTCTGACACTCTCTCAATAGTTATTCAATTTAAAGTCAAATTAACACTTTCAAGGCATTTTTGATTTGTAAACAACATACATTTTGTTTTGTTTAAGTTTAACGACAATTTATTTTTATGAAACCATTTCTCAAGTTGGACCATTTCTTGTTCAATAGTTTTATTAATGTTCCTAAATTCTTCCCCGATACAAAAAAATGTGTATCGTCCGCAAAAAGAACAAAATGTAAAATCTTTGATTCATCACAGAGGTCATTAATATATAAAGTAAAAAGTTTAGGCCCCAGCACAGAGCCTTGAGGGACTCCACACTGTATTGTTTCTAAGTTAGATTCATGGCCTATATACTCTACTGTTGTCTATTTTCTAAGTAACTACTAATCCAGTTTAATACTACACCTCTAATTCCATATGTCTGTAATTTAGATATCAATATACCGTGATGAAGAGTGTCAAAGGCCTTTTTAAGGTAAATAAAAACTCCAACTGTGTGATTTTTATTCTCCAATTCTGTAGTAATGTCCTCTGTGATTTTCATCAAAGCCATAGCTGTTGAAACCCAAACTGATTATCATGTATCAAGGAATGTTTTTCAAGAAAATAATCAAATTTTTTAACAAAAAGTTTCTCCAGAATTTTGGAAAATTGAGAAAGCAAAGATATAGGCCTATAACTTGTGAGGCTATGCCTATCACCCGATTTAAAAGGGGAACAATCTTAGCCACCTTCATTTTATCTGGAAAGAAACCTGTATTAAAAGACACATTGATTATATATTGTAATGGTCTAATAATACAATGTATAGTTTCTTTGACAATATACATATCTAAGCCATCACTATCGCATGAATATTTACTTTTCAATTTAGAGACAGTAGAGATAATTTCACTCTCACTAACTTCGCCAAGAAACAGGGATTGCATAACTCTACTTTCACCTGTCCAGCTTTTATTTTCGTTATGTAGTGGTATAGATTTAGCAAGATTTGGACCAACATTAACGAAAAATGAATTAAATTCATCAGCCATTTTTTCACCACTTACCTCCATATTCTGTTGATTCATTAAGTATAATGGCTGACTATAATTAATTTTACTGCCCATAACCTCCCTTAAAACTTTCCACATTCCTTTGATATTACTTTTGTTTTCCATTAACAAGTTTGTATAATAATCTTTCTTTGCACGTCTCATTACGGTAGTCAACTTATTTTTATAGGCTTTATATTTTTTTCTGCATTTACTGTCCGATATTTTACAAAGTCGCAATAAAGCTTATTCTTCTTTTTGCAAGATTTCAATATACCCTTTGTTATCCAATATTATTCAATATTTTTGTTGGGCAATTTTATTATATAACCATAGATACCATAGATACTTTAAAAAAAAAAGATTCATAAGCCTTATTTACATTATTTGTACTATAAACATTTCCCAGTGTTCTTTCATAAGATCATCCCTAAATGCATTTAATCTTTCCTCAGTTCTTGACCAAATAACTTTACTGCACTTTTCTTTGTTTGTTTTTACATTACAAAAGTGAGTTACAAATATAGGTAAATGATCAGTTGTCATTTATCAGAAGACCACTTTTGACCGTTTTTTCAAATATATTAACAAAAACATTATCAATTAATGTGGCACAACTGGAGGTTATTCGGCTAGGCCTGGTAATGGTTGGATAAAGGCCTCTGCTATACATTAAATCTAGGAAATCTGAACTACTAGTATGATTAGACACATTCAAGAGATTTATGTTGAAGTCCCCACAAATTATAGACAGTTTGTTTTCATTCATCCCAACTAATAATTGCTCCAGCTTGTTATTAAATGCTGTAATGCTGGACCCTGGAGTTCTATATATGCATGTGACAACAATATTCCTCTGTTTGTTCATTTCGATCTCAACAGTTAAACATTCCATTAAATCTTCTGTTGCAGTAGTCATACACTCAACTGTTTTGCATTTTAGCTCACTACTAACATAAAGAGCAACCCCGCCTCCTCTCTTCTTGATCCGATTAACATAAAACAATTCATAACCCTCAAAATAAAATTCCGCGCCTTTCTCATCCGTTAACCAAGTCTCAGACAGAGCTATAACAGTAAATGTATTAATGTGTTCAAATAGTAATGTATTTTACTAAAATTTGAATACAGGCTTCTACAATTCAAATGAATAAGAGAAAATGAACCAGCCGTTTCTATATTACTATTAAATTCTGCGTCTGTATAATATTTACATGTATCATTTTTGTTTGGAAATAAGTTTGACTCGGAGTCCAGTTTATCATGGTCATAGACACGACCTGTGTTTTCAGCTTGTGTAAGTATATGATCACACACTGCGGACATCGCACTTAATTATACAGATAAGCACTAGCTACAATGTAGTCTCCACATACCTTAATCGTCGTCTGTTTTATCATTTTCATAACTGTCCATATTAGACAGAAAGTTGGTATTTTATCTGCAAAGTTGATTTATCCAGGAAAAAAAACAAAAACATTTAAATGAATTTCTCTTCAAATTATGTTATTAACAATACACATGCTCAATTATCACAGATTTCCCACTTTAGATCCCCACATTAACATAAACGATTGTCAGTGAAAACATTCCTATGCTGAATAATGAATTAAACAGTCAATAATTAATGTTTTTTTATGAGCCGGGTCTGCGCCCGCCTCAGAAGGTGTGATTACGTGTTGACACAAACTCACAAACTGGAAGTGAACCCAATTACTGTGTTAAATCACAGCTGTCTCCGCGCTCCAGTCGGAAAAATACATCAAGCTCGATTGATCTCACCGCTGCGCCGCCATCTGGATCTCCTCTCCATCACCCAAATCACCCACTTTCAACTGCACCCACCGGGACCCCGAGACCCGAATTAAATATGTCCAAACAAGATGACACAGATAATTCCCACCGTCTCTCCCACCATATGTTATCCCCTTTCAAAACACGCGAAGAAATGGACAACTTTCCTCTGTATGTAACTTTGTGATTGACAGTAATGGATAGATAAATACAAGGTTGTCTACATGTCACTGACGTCAGGTGAACATGGGCCTGTAGATACTGCATCGAACAGATCAGTTTGTGGATGCAAAACAACTTTCTCCAACTAAACTCAGACAAAACTGAGATCATTGTCTCTGTCCCACAGACACAAAGACAAAGTGTTATCAGTCACCTTGAGTCTCTCTCTCTAAAACCAAAAAATCAGGTTAGAAATCTAGGAGTAATCATGGACTCAGACCTGAACTTAAACAGCCACATCAAAGCAATAACATCATCAGCTTTTTACCATCTGAAAAACATTGCTAAGATCAGAGGAATAGTGTCAAAACCAGACTTAGAGAGACTCATCCATGCATTTGTCTCCAGCAGGTTAGACTACTGTAACGGCCTGCTCACTGGCCTTTCTAAACGAGCTGTTAGACAGCTGCAGAACATCCAGAACGCTGCTGCTCGAGTCCTGACAAGAACCAGGAAATACGACCACATTAGTCCAGTGCTCCGGTCTCTGCACTGGCTTCCTGTCACTCAGAGAATAGAATTTAAAACAGCTCTGCTTGTGTACAAGTCTTTTCATGGTTTAGCACCAAAGTACATCTCTGACATGTTAGAGCCGTATGAACCATCTCGGGCCCTGAGAGCGTCAGGGAGGGGTCTCCTGGTGGTTCCCAGAGTCAATAATAAACACGGTGAGGCTAAGTTTCAGTTTCATTCAGCTAAAATCTGGAACAGTCTTCATGAGGATGTGAGACAGGCCTCAACTCTGACAATGTTCAAATCCAGGCTGAAAACAGCTCTTTTTACCCGTGCATATGAAAACTGAAAGTATTTTATCTGCACTCTTGCCTTTTACTGTAATTGATTAACTTTATGTTATTCATTGAATTTATCTGTTTTCTTGTAATTCTATGCAACTGTGAAGCACTTTGAATTGCCTTGTGTATGAATTGTGCTCTACAAATAAACTTGCCTTGCCTTGCCTTTGTCGGAAAGGCCTTGTGACAAGTAGCTGTTTATAAGCGTCTAATGTCAATCCGCCTCTGCTCATTTCCTAAAAAAAAGAGACTTTTATGGTCTTTTTTTAATCTTTAAATCATCAGTAGATAAAGATGGAGATGTATGATCTTTGAAGCGGATATCTTCAAAGATGTGCTCCGGTCTGTTCCCAGATCAGTAATTCTCGACATTTTCACGGCAAGAACCACCTGAGAATTGTTTTCTTTTTGTTTTTACAAGTGAAATCTTTAATGGAAAGTCCCACGTCAGGCTGATCTAGTGTTGTTTTCATGTTCTCCCCCATTTCTGAGTTTACTGGGTTTACTCTGGGTGACTAAACTAGGAAGGCAGGACAAAAAAAAAACATATTTCAAAGGATCTGTATCATGCTATTTTAGCCATTCCAAAGTGAAGTATAGGCATTTAGATGATATATTGTACCTCTATCACTATGGAGTACTCATTTTTGGAGGGTATTTTCCCTACCCGGAAGACAAGACGCTTCGATTCAGTTAACTCCGCCCCTCTCTCCGCTCATTCCACATTTGCAGTATTATAAATATAAATATCGCTGCAAAAGTGAAGTTACTTCACATAATGCAGTTATAAGGAGTTGACATGTGCAACACAGTTTCATAAATGGCTAACACACACGCTAACACACACGCTAACACGCGTTTTGATTAACTCACCGCTCATCGGGTTATGGGTTATGGTCGCGTTGGTTATAAAAGTTAATCCACTTTGATTCTGGCCAAGGTTCACCAAGCATCCATCAGGTTGGTTGATATAGTAGCTTAATCCCAGAAAGAAATTCCAACTTCTGGCGAGTGCACTCTTCTTTAGGAAGGTTGAATAGTCCTGTTCCTCTTGTAGCCAAACGCGCATCCGTGACATTATCGTTCGGTAAGGAAAAAGAACAGGCGGTGTCCAGAGTAGGTTAGAAAGAGCTCAGTCTTCAAAAACAAGACTTCTGCTCGGATCCATGGATCCTCCGGCCAGGGGTGCGTTTGTTTAGCCTCCTGGGACAGCACAGACGCGTCGGAGAGTTCCTTTTTTATTTTTTTATTTTTTTATTTCTCTCTTACAACAAAAATAATGAAAAGCTGTTTTATAAAATAAAATCAGGCCGTAAGGCATTACATTACAGACGTAGAGCACTTCCGTTCCTTTGTGACGACACAACTGAACAGCTCAGTCGTTTACCAGGAGAGGGCGGAGCAGCTGCTCAGAGAGCAGGATTCAGGAGGATTACTTAGAACTGCGTGAATGAAGCCAAAAACCGCTCTGGGGGTGTTTTTGATAAGGAAATAGCATAACATGATATAGCTCCTTTCAAGACTTCCTGAAGACAGCTGAGAAACCATTTACACAAGTTTTACCAGTCCCACGATTTGAGAACCTCTCACACAGTGTCATGATTCGTCTTTTGTTCCCCTGTTTTTGTATGTTGTCTTTGGTCTAGTCCTGTGTTTTATTTTGACATGTGTGTTCCGTCCTTGTGATTTTGCTTTGCTTCCCTTGTGTTAATTGCCTGCCCCGCCCTGATGTGTTTCACCTGTGCCCTGGTTCCTTGTGTATTTACACCCCTGTGTTTCCCTTGTTCTTTGTCGTGTCATTGTCTATGCCAGCCAAGGGTTGTTTGAGGTTTTAGCATCTCTGGAGTTTGGTTTTCGTCATTTATCAAACATCACCAGTTTTGTTGCAGTCTTTCATTTTGGGTTTTATTTTCTTCACTCCACCTCCAACCATGACACACAGGCTGTTTCCTCTCATTTCATTCTCCCGGTCTTTTGCTAATTCACAGCAGAGATGTTATCTAATCTGCGGCCTTTTAATATGCACAATGACAGACCTGCACAGAACAACCAGTCAGAATGAATCAGCTTCTATTACTGTGGTGAAAACATTTTCAGGAAGAGGGGAAAAAAAAGAAGTATTGAAAAAGAGAAAACGGTGAACCTACTGCATCAACAAAACAGCTGGCATGCACACTGAGTGGGAAGTGTCAAATAGCAAAGGCCCAAATGTTTGTTGTATAGTAAATAACCGGAGGCAAGGTCAGGGAGAGAAACTATGAAGGAATGTCAACTGTCAGCACCGTGTCAAGCCTCATATCACAGAGAGCTAAGAAAAAAAAATACATGTACAGTTACCAAATCGGTATACACGTCATCAATAACTCAAGTGCTATTTTTGGTCTAAAGCAAGCCTCGAGCAGCATATATATTAAATTAATTATAGCCACCTTCAATTTGATTGCCTTATGACCTGCCGCACTCCATCAGATCTGCAGGTTCAAGCTTTTTATACACCACTACTGCTTCATTCTTTCTCTTCACTCTTACTATTTATTTAGTGATAGCATTTCCACATTAGATGAAGGACAGCCACAGGAATGGTATAGTGCAGGACGTACAGGTTTAGTAGTGCTTCCACTGCCTAAACTGAGACACACTGTGCCCAAGAAAGGGCCTATTGTCCCGATGGGAACAATAAAGTACACCTTAACGTTACTAGAAACAAACATTCATTTGTCATATTTAGCCAAGCAAACATATTCCATGATCTAACAAGGTCATGTTGGATTAAAATGGATAGAACCAAAGCTATCTTTTTACATATATACAACAGTTGTTTCTGGTTGGGCTCTCATTTCAGGAATAAAAAAATAATAATACATGTATTGTTTGGAAAAAAATTGAACGTGTAAATTACATTGCATAATGAGTTATTAACTACATACGCAGGAAGCAGTTTCCATATCAGCTGCAGCTTAACCTTAGCCCTGCGCGACAAAAGCCGTCTGTCACTCAAACTGTCACTAAATCAGTCTCTGTCACTTAATAACCAGCCACGTTTAATCTCTTGTTTCAACTGCTTGAAGCTACACTTAAAATAGAGCATATTTTACTTAAAGCACAGACATACGGAGAGGTCAAAGCTCCATATTGCCTCCTCCAGACTTGCAGCCCATGAGTCAGTTCTAAACACAGCAGCTGGTGGTCAGGGGAGCCTCAGGAGGAGCCCCGGGGTGGAAGCTGACCTGCCCACTCATTTAGCAAAGCTTACCCAGGGAACAGGACTCAGCAGGGGTTTACTGCACACAGAGGAGCTGGCAACCTTTCAGATGTCAGCGTCCGCCAGGGGCTAAGGAACCAGCCTAGGACCATCAAAATCACATACGTTTCAATTCCCCATCTCGTTTAATGCTAAGTAAATGTTAGTAAATGTAAGTATTAAAAGTAAAAAGTACAAGTCATTTTAAATGAGTGGTATGAAAAATAACATGCGCCTGAATTCACTACCCATACAACAACACAATGGGGACAAACCTTCTTCCCTGCTGCAAGTCTTCGGCATTGACAGTACATCTGCACAGCGCCACCTGCTGCTTATAGTGTGTGCAATATTAGGCTTTTAAAAAGAACAAAGCACATGGACAAATTTACTTTATACTTTGGTGAATTTATAAAAATGTACAGTGGAGTAGAAAGTATTATATGTAAGTACTTACTGTAAGTACAGACCAACTCTTTTTTTTTTTACTGCCGATATACTTTCTGATTCTACAGCACTACATGAATTTATTAAGGAGCTCTCTTGACAATGCATTCATCTCAATGAGCCTCTCCTAAATGTCTCCTCCTCTCTTCCGACTGTTGCTGATTTACTGAATGCTGAAACACAGAGGCTGGAGATATTCTTGTCAAGCCCCATTGACATTGGTAGACGCCGACAGGACATCAGCCTGTGCTCTGGTGTCATTAAGGTTATATGAGCTTGTCACATTTGTCAGAACAGCAGTGGTCCCACGAGACACATCGTCCTCCTGTAAGTCAATGGGGTGGGTCCACTGAGCCTGCATAGCTTTTCCTGCCACAGTCCATCAGCTGCAGAGGAGAATGAGAGGGGGATTTGAATGAGCCATTGTTTTAGCCTTAGCAAATTGCTTTAGATTCACTTCACTTACAACGCTTAGATATAACAGATAGACTAACTAACTACGTATATAGTATAACACGCGTTCATCATCATCAACTTCAGAACTGTGAAGAGTTTCTCCCATAACTACATGTTGTCTATCACACCAATTATTTTGTTTAACAGCTGCACATATTAAAATGTATCAATGTTGAAAATATGTATTTTATGTTAAAGGGACGATACAGAGTTTAAAAATGTTAAAGCTTCCTCTCGATACACGTTCCAGCCACGTCCTAATGTGTAGAATGAGCCCAGACCTATTCACCACAACTGCCTCTAAAATCCTGCACTGTCTCAAAAAGTTGTTACTTCGGGTCCAAAGTGCCGTCATACACGATCGTAATATAGAGACTGCAGTTACGCATAAGACCTGAGGTGGCAGTAGTGAGCATAAAATGACCAACTTGCATCTAGTCTCTTTAAATTACCTTTTTTTTATTCTTATACAAACATGAGAGTTTGCTTTAGTTCCACAGAGAGCCACTTATTCAATGCTGATGGACTGATGTGTGGCAAGTTGTATCCTTCCATTTTTTTATTTTTATGAAATGCTGATTTTAATAGTTTTTTTAGGCTTTTGGCCAGTGACACGTGTCCCACAAGATCCAACAGTTCATTTGATTGAATTAATTCGTAATCAATTTACCTGGATGTTTTTTCTCTCTCTATTGTTTGATTAAATCTGAATCTGGCTGAGATGACTTCGTCATTGTGAGTATTTCAAACACCTTGGATCATAATTGTAAATTGATTTTAATTTATTTTATTTCTACAGCACATTTAACACAACTAGAGTTGACCAAAGAGATGAAATAGCCTATATTCAAAGTGGCACATTGATAGCCTCTAAATCATTGAAATGAAATGTATGTGTGGATTTTCATCTGAACATATAATATACACCTTCCCACAATGTTACATGTGTAGCTTAGAAACTACTTAATGTCAAAAAAGAATGGAAAAAAGACCAGCATATGGCCAACCTCAAACACACCAAAGTGTCAGTATGTCCCCAGGACATTTAGCAGAGCGGGAGTCTATTATTTTATGTAATAATTAACCTCATGCATGATGACTCAAGAGTTCCCCTTTACTTTTTACTTTTTAGATTAATATAAAAATAATAGTGATCTCCAATTAGTCTGTGCTCCTCAAAGCACAAACGAGTTCACGCTAAACTAGGTCATGAACCCTTGTAATCAGAATTAATTTCCTAATTTTTAACGGAACAACATGCTTCCTTTGCACGGTTTATTGGTTAACACAGACAGAGCTGTTTTTTATAGCCATTTTGTAAAGGACGCTATTGTGTTGTTGTTTTTTGTACACAGCTTACACAGAACTACAATTTCTATCAAAATAAGAACTCACATTCTGTTAATGTCAATAGTACCATAAGAGGAAGACATTTATTTTAGTAGACAAACATTGTACAAAAATATGCACATTTGAACAGACTTGGAACCAAATACGCCCGCACATACTGCATACTGTAGTAACGGAACTTGCTCTGAGATCATTTTAACACAAAGATGAAGTGTTAGGACAAATCTATAATTAGAAGAACAAAACACCGATGCTGTACATAAACTTGAGAATTGTGTTTTATTTGATAGTCCTAATGCATTCAGTATCAGCAATGTAATAAATATCTACAGCTTTTACAATGTCCTTGCCTCTCATTAATGCTCTCTATAATCTCTCTAAAAAAAGACCCTCGCTCACTGTCTATTATCAGTTCAACACCAGGGCTTTTTAATAGTTGGGAAATATATTTTATTTCATTTTTTTATGGTTACTTAACATTTTATCCCTCGAACTGCTTAGGAGTTACTTGCAGAATAAACGATTAAAGAATAAAATGTAAAGCCGCACAACCTGAATTCCTCCGTAATCAAACTGTGAAAGGCCGATTGCTCACTTGAGTTAATTAGAGCCACGTCTCAGCGGGAGTTCAGAGCGAGACAGAGTTGAGACGCGAACAAGGTGGACGGCTAAGCTAACACTGCTGATTTAGCCTCTGACTTCCTGGTTTGCACGGGAGGCAAAATGCGCAAAATGATTTTGACACTCAACAACAGCGCACGTTTGTTTTCCTTTCACAAATGTCGCGTTTACGATGTAGATCTATATAATGAAGTTGCCTCCACTACAAGACAATCCTTTGACTACCACAGCTTTAATCCATGGTGTTGTTGACTCCACGGCGTCCTAAACAATGAAACATGGTGTAGATCTCTACTTCCTGCTTTCCAGTGTCGGCTTTTAAGTCCAAATGAGGTGTTGTTAGCACTCAACATTAAAATTCATCCACTTCAATAATTCAGAGTCCAAAGTATGGCTATTTTTAGTGTCACGGTGATCACACACAAGTCTACAGCAGAATTTTTTACTTGCGTGTCGGAGCATTGGCACTATTGATTTTTAAAGTTCAAAAGCTCCCCATGGTTAACACTAACACGGAAACAGACTGAGACACCGCAGCGGCAGAAAAACTATTACAACACCGCTGTCAAAGTGTAAACCACGACTTTTTTTATGATTCGAGCAATGCTTACATCTTTCAATTGGCCGGTTTGCTTTTGTCAGTAAGCTATATCAAAAATAACTTTAAAGGAGTTATACCAAAACAGGCTTTTCATAGGGTTAGAGATTCCCACCAAAACAAAATCAGTTTATTTCCATTTACTTCCTTTTCCCTGTGATTTTTTCCATCATTTGTTTGCCACGAGGTAGATTAAAATAGGTTTGATTGAGTATTTTGCTTACACTCCAAGTATATCAACTACAATTTACCTATTTTGACATACATATCTAACTTTATCAAACAAATCACGCAAGTTGTATAAAATCAAGTGGCAGAAAACACTTTTAAATAAACAACATCACTGTCAAATCCATTGCTTTTATTACCACTGCGTTGGTTGACAGGTAGCATGACGACTTTGGCATGTTGTGTTTACCTGCGCTTAATGCTTGTTTACATCCGTGTCCCCGGAGACGATATTTTTTTAGTGAATTACCTCATCCGTGAGTGCGAGTGTCAGGAAAAACAAAAATAAAGAATCCCCCTGTGTCACTCGCATTTGCATCCTTGACACTTCGGTTCGGTGCGCCTCTGGTGGGTTTTCCCCAGCGGTACGGCGCAGCTCTCATCTCGCTCCCAGACCTCATCATTGGTGTCAAGAACCAGGACTGCTATTCGGGGCCCGGCCTCCGGAGGGCAACAAACCTCTCGGGGGCAGAAGCGAGCGCGGCAATAAACAGGAGAGTTAGCTTTGGTGTGTAGCGTAACAGTTCTCAGATGGCCGGAGGGCGGAAATAGAACTCGTGATTAGTGCTGTGTGGAAAACATTGTCTCTAATAAAGTCTGGCTTTAGGTCAGTCCACGGGGTCCGGCCTCAACAAACACATTAAGAGGAAGGCGTTTAATTGCTTATATAATGCCCACAGTGTTTCTCCCTGCCAATAATTACTTCATCCTACACCAACTTTGAATATATTCCCTCTTGACTTTGCTAAATTGTGCTAAAATATCCTGTTCCCATCCAGTCAGGGCAATTGTATTGTTGCTGTAAGGTGTAAATTATTATAATATAGTTTTTTCAATTCAAGTAATTTAAAAGCAAACATAATGTATAACTTTTAAATAGGGCTGCACAATATATCGCAAAAAATATCGTATCGCGATATATACGTGATGCAATATCTGTATTGTATTTATTGCCATGGTTATGAGCAGGTTCACGATTGTGCAACATGAAACATAAAACACATGACTTAGATAAATAATAAACTATGAACACTTAAAGATGGGGTATTATGCTTTTTTTCAATCACATAGCACCAGTCTATAGCATACTACAATGATGACGTAACCTTCTGTTGCTCTGTATATGCAGTAAATTAAAATAACTGCCTTGAATAAAATTGCTCTCTCAAAATGGCTGTACTGAACGTCTTGAAATAGGCCTCTGTCTCTTTAAGAAGCTTTCCGACACGCCCCCTTCAGCACACTGCTGTGGCATTTAAACAACAACACTGTGCTGGGAGGGGCTCTGCTGAGCTGAGGAGCAGTGGTTGGTGGCTTGGCTGGTGACAAAAGGTCCAGAGGCGTCTCCAGGAGGTGGGGGCGTTCCTAGGAGGACTGAGGCATAGCTACACCTAAAATGGCTGCCGTCTAAGTTTTTACTGATTACTCAAAAATATGTGAATGAGCCAAGGCAACACTCCAGGCATGTGTTTAATGAGGGAATGACATAATAACATGATATAAAGCTTGAAAAAGTCGATTTTACATAATACCCCCCCTTTAAAACTATAAGACTATAAGATTAAATCTAAACTATGGTAAAGACAAACAATTGCGAGAAGTTGCAATATATCGCAACGTCACTAAACCATCTCAAACTCACAAAATGCTGTGAATCTATAAATGTGTAAAAGTTCTAGTTAAAGGTTTACTTAAACATTTCCTTAATTTTAGTCTTGTTGTGGTGCTGTTTTGCAAGTCTTTTTCTGACACAATATTTGCTGAAAAACTAGTTACTTACAATGTGTGGTTAATTAGAATGGAACATATCGTGTTGAAATGGTTTAGTGAAATATCACAATAATATCGTCATCGCGATATTGCACCACGGTATCGCAAGTTACTTCAATATCGTGCAGCCCTACTTTTAAATGTCATGGATGAAAATGTGTTATAGTGTAGCATTATAAAATAGTTCTGAAAATTCTTCGAGGCGTTTTCAAGGAACCCTTGTCAGTGCTGCACCTATAGCAGCAAATCCTTTCTCCTCCCGTATGTAAGAGGAGCTTGTAATAATTCCTGTACTGCATCAGAAACTGCAAACTCCGATCCGTAATCCCTCAAGTTTTGGGGCGGATTACTTCCTCTATCTGACTCTCATATCCCCCCCCGTGTCTCACACCTCACAAAGTTTCTCTCATGTTGCCATTTTACCACATGGTTAGTCAAGGATGCTGCTCTTTACACTTGGACTACTTCTGTTTACTTTTCCATATGCCGCTTTCTTCCCCGCCACCATACTTCTTACTAATCCCGCAAATCTCTGCCCGCTTTAAGTTTTTTTTTTTTGTGTGCTGTTATTTCTAGTTTGTCTGAAGGCCCAGGAGAGTGGAGATCCTTAATCCCCTCTCTATTACCGATTTAGGCCAGCGGTTGATTGAAAAGTGGGAAAAGTGCTGCAGCAGTAGCCGAACCCTCGCCGCGGGCTTTTACCCTGTTCACAGAAACAGCGTACACAGACAGAGCAGAGGAGCTTGGCGATATGCATTTCAGGCCTGAATGAGTCAAGAGAGCTGACACACTCCTTCTGAGTTAATCCAGGGTGAGGGTGGTCACCGGCTGCAGTTTGGGAAAATGACCAGGGACGTACGTTTTGTCATATATCCTTAAATATCCATACTGTGGAACATGTCAGGCTATATGTTGCCACATCAAGGACATTTAAACTGTCACAAAATGAATAAACAAACAGGCCATAGCAATACCAAACATCCCATACCAAAAACCACCCCATGATAACAATAAATGATTGTATTCTATATACTGTTTATTGGGTGAAATGTTACACATACTGTATGGCTTTAAAGGAATATTTCAAATTCCACTATCTATGAATATTGCAGATTTTTACAACAAAAATGAGAAACTGCGATGAAAATGTATCATATAGAGATGGTAAAAGAGACAGACACTTTATGGGCTTACTTCATCCAATGTGAATTCTTTTGCATTGTAGTATCAAAATTGTTATCAAGTATGACGTTTTTTCCCTTTAGTACCCAAATCGAGCTTGACATTTTTGTATCGTGACAACTCTACCGGAGATGATATTGCACAGTCCTCTCTGTATTCTCATATATTATTCTATTTATTGATGTTTGCCAAAAAGTCAGACAGAAAATCCCCCATCGCCATTTCTTAATAAAGACTCGGAGAGCAGCGGGATTGAGTTCATACCGCGGCTCACCCATCTCTCCACACAGAGGCTAATCTCCTCACATCTCATTAACCGCTCTCTCTGAAGACGTACACAACGCACTGGCAAAAGACGCATTTCCAATTTGGCACAAGCAGGTCTATCCTAATGGGCCATGTAAATACAAAAAAGGGTGAAGCAACGCCTTACTGGGTTTATATATGGATATTCGTAATGCTCTGGCTTTTAGTAGTATTCCCACACCTTTACTGCGGGTCTCGTGTCATTCCATTACTAAGTGATTAGGCATCTTCTACAAAGCGCATCTCAAATTACTCATTTCAGGATTATTTTGCCCAGCTGTCTCCCCAGTACTGCTGTATAGGGGCAGTAAATAGTATGTTGATTGCTTTTGCTACATCACAGCAGGCAGAGATGTGATACAGAAGGTTAAGTATAGCCGAGTATCGCCTCAGTGCCGCGCAATATCAGGTTATTTTAATGTCTGAAAAGGAATGATGAGGCAGACAGTAGTACGGCAGAGCAGCCTAGTGCTAAATAGCTTCAAATATGATATGCTGGCTTCCATGGCAATGCACTCAAAGGTGAAATAGTTATTATGTTTGAACGAGCACAACCTTGATATAGGTAGAAATTCTAAAGCACATGTTAAGAAGTAAAAGTGTCTTTGCAATATGATGCTAAATTAGCAACAAGAAGTATTGTTGAATTGCTCTTTAGATGGTGTCATTTATTTTGAATACGCTGAACTTTCGGTGTGATCAAATTTATCATTTCACCTTGCAGTACACCACCCTGAAGTTGACAATAGCGCATTGTGTCTTAGGCATACTGTACTGTACATATATACATTGGTTAGTTAAGAGACACCCCATGTTCTCGGCAAACTCGTTTGTGTCCACGAAGTTAGAAACAAATCTAAGCACCAATGGTGGCCATATGTATGTGCCCGTGAAAGAAACATGACTTTTACAACATTTGTAATACAGTAATACAAAGCACTGGCTGTTGTAGCAGGAGAGATTCACAAGAGATATCACGTTACAGCTCTTTAAATGCTCAGTTAAGGGAGATCGCGTATTATTGTTTTAAGTTGCTCAGTGTTAAGCCCAGAGGTAATTGTTATTCTTGTACAAGGAAATTTAAGAAGCTGGTACTGTATTCATAAGAAGTGTAAGTGAGTTCATTTCAAAGCTGAAAGAGAGTGCATGTTCCCCAGAGAGTCTTACTTGGTGTTACAATAGTAAAGACCAGAGTCGGGGTAAAGTATCCAAGTAAGAAATAGCTAGTAAAGCTAGACAGATACCAATATTCCTGTAATCCATACAGCTGGTACCGTACTTCAATTGCTACTATCATTTGTAGTGGTCACACAGCACATTTCATGCACAAGGCAACTCAATGTGCCTCACAGCAACACCGAAAACACACAAACACAATAAAAACACAATAAAAACCACAATAAAACAAATCAATTGATACAACTCATAAAAAAAAGATAAGCTTGTGTATGCATTGTGCGTTTCCTACACTAGCATACAGAGAGGGAACTGCTTTCCACAAAGGATATGACAAATCAATAGGCTAATCACTGTGATGTTGGAGACAAGTCCTTTGCTTCGTAGACCAGGGTTTGGTGGATTTGGCACAAAACGCTTCGCCTAGTCACAAAAAAAGGCTTGCACAATGGTAAGTGAGAAAAACAGTTAACAACAAGCCCTGGGAGTCACAAACCCTTGAAATAAAATTTCATTCACAACACTTTTCCTGAAAGTTTGAGCCAAGCTGCTGCTGCTGCTGTGGCTGTTGGACTAGCCCCATTATTATTTTGGCCGGGAACTGAAATGCTGTTGTAGTGAGGCTCTATTGTCTAATGTGTGAACTCCTCTCACCAGAGGCAGATACACTCGCACTCCTGTCTGACTGCAGTGCAATGTACCGTGCAATCACAGTCTGACAAGAACAGCCCAGAACCACCCGCTCAAGCTCGATGTACTTTAATGAAGTTGTCCGCACAAGCTTTTTGGTTTGAGACACATTTTTTACATTCACCACCACAGAGTTTTTGTGCCATCGCGGTATCCACTCTCCAGCCCACCTGCTCTTCTAAAGCACCCGGAGCTGGCTGTCTTCCAAGGAAGCTCTTAGTCCAAAGCCGCTACAATATTCTTCTGCTGGCCTCTGCCTCCCACAACTCATGTACACTACTAAACACTGGCAGGGAGAAAGCAGAACTCCGCTTTCAGTCACAAATCTAATGGATAATATGGTTAACCTCCGTCCCAGGCACATAATATTATCAATTAGTTTAACTCAAACAGACATAGTTCGCTTCCACAAATGATTTATGATTAAAAACAAGTATCATGTAAAACGTAATGTATACTGTATTATTCAAATTCTTGTTTTTGCCTCTATTATTGTAATTGTCATTTTGTGCTGTTGAAACCCTCCAATTTCCTCACTGTGAGACAAATAAAGGTTTTCTATCATAAAATGGACATATCATGCATGAATGTGGCTTGTAAACCTGCTTTTGAACACAACCAGGCACTGATATTTCATGTTTTTATAATTAAAATGTATTTATGTAAAAGACACTTGAGAAGTAAAGATAATTTAGGTATCTCGTATGTTACTTGGAGCGCATGATCAAAAAGAAGATACAGAGCAGTGCAGAATGGCTCAGAAAAACTAGGCTGGTGACTGTTTAAGGACTTTAAAGAAGTGGCTTACAATAGGAATACACACCACATGATTATTGAATTGAAATTAATTGTGAATGATATGTCACCTTTAACCACTTAAAAACCCAACAGAATGTCAGGGTACATGTTTATACTCGATCTATTTGTTGTATAAACCAGATTATCCATGATTATTCACCAGACCCTCTCGGCCGGTGTACAGTAGCTAACCGATAACAGGAGTGACCGGGAGAGAAACTTATGCTGTAACTCAGTATTGATCTGGGGCTTGTGCAGGGATAGTTTAACAGGTTCTCTATGATGTGGATCACTTTCATCACACCAGACCCAGGGGAGAAACTCGCCACGATCAGGTTTCACATGATTAAACTGCAAGACGGATATCGAAAAGATGGACCAACACCCAACACGGAGATAAGCAGCTATCATTGTAGATTTAAGTTAGTAGTATGGTAACTAGGGTTAAGGCCAACTGTGTTACAGGCCAATACTGTATTACAAGTATTACTGAAGTCTTTACTTTTATAATGAATATTTTTATTAATTCTGCTACTCCTACTTATTACTGATACACAAATACTACTACAGTAACTTCTGAACAGTCTTCCTGTAATGTGAAACAGCCTGTTTATCTGTGTATATGACAACTACTCTTCGCTTTCAATTTAACAGCAATTCATGTTTTTTAATGATTTCATTTGCCATCATTTTTCCATTACTTTTCACACATCCTTCATCAGTTAAGAACTTTGTATATCAATTTTGCTAATGATTTCTAATTATTACCACTTCAGTTGCAGCAACTGAAAACAGTTGCTAACTGTATCCACAAATACACTTGATTATCTAAAATAGTAAAATTCCCTCCAAACAATTATCAAAATTGAAAATAAATGTCCTAATATAATCTATTTATGCTTCACTATGTGATGTGACCTTGTATATGGCTAACATCCTTATGAATACATGCGTGTTTGTGTTCTCCTCTTGAATAAAGATTCAGCTCTCAGTGCCAATGTTTAAACAATTAGCTTATGCAAACGGCCGCTTTAAGTCCTCCAGCCCTCTGCACTGGCTCTAACCTGTGCAGCAGCTGTGGCATGACGCTGCATCCAGGCGAGGGATGAGCACACACCGCTCTTCCACATGTTTAAATTAGCATACATAATAACTGGGTGTAATCGGGAGCTTTCCACCTCCTCTCCAGGGGCCCCCATCACCTCTGCTGCTGTTCAAAAGGTTATTATGAGACAGCAAAAACAAATATGAGTCGAAAACAGGCGGCATGGAAATGGGAAGATCCAAATATAGAATTCTTACTGTTTAAGTGAAAATATCGAAAACAAGAATAAAGGAAATATGCAGACAGTTAATCACAATATTATAGAAATCACAATTGAATCGAACAAGCTGCAATTATTCAGCAATGTAACTCCTCTGTTAGAAAAACAAAATAACTCACCAGGGTCTTATTATGTATAAACCAGTTTATCCTCTACAAACATGTTTTACTAGGCATGGGATTCTTGTATTAGTTTAGCAGTTCATGTTAATGCTCCTGGACGTGTTAGAAACTGAATCTTGTTTTAAAATATAAAGCACACCTTACATCCCCAGCACAATTAGTGAAATGATCATTGAATAAAAAACATTAAAGTATTCATGTACTCAAGTACCGTATAACTGATGAGGTTTAGTAATAAGACTAAAAAGAGAAATTTGGACAGAAAAAAATCTTAAAGACTAAAAATGTGAAATCATTCATTTGAAATAAACATAAAAATAACAAAAATGGAAATATTAACAAAAGAAAAAAAATGCAAACTTGGTGTCACCTTTTAAACAGTGTTCCCATATGCAAGACAGCATGTTTAGAAGTACAACTTGCAAAGAATATTTAGCTAAATTGTCTGTAAAATATTTGAGCAAAGTGTAAACCAGTTGGATCTCCTTAGCGTATAGTGTTAGTTGTTAAATCATACTCAGCTTGTCTTTTCTCATGAGAAAAATGTATCAAAGTTCCATGAAACGTCGCATAACTGCACAAATATGCTTTCAAGTAAACCCAATACACACGCTTGTTTAAACTGAGCAACCATTTAAACCATTTAAACGTAATCAATCACGGAGAATAAAGAGATTACTGTGGTCCAACGCAGAAAACATTTACAAAGCGACAAACAAACGTGCACCCGCCGAGGACACTTCCTCTGAGGGCGAGCTGCAACATTTCATGGAGAACAATGTTTTTGTAAATTGTGAAATGAGCCGTGTCTGTGATGAATTACAGAGATATGGAGCGAAGCCGAAGCCTCATGAGAAAAATTAAATAAGTCTGAAGCGTTGCTCAATATGACGTCTTTCACCACAGTAAATAGGACCGTGTCTCTATCTCGTGCTACTTCAGGGTAATATTGCTCAGCAGCACTTTACTTTACGGAGCACGGTGAAAATGTAATTACATGGAAAACGTGGATCTTATTTATGTCACAATAATACAACTAACCCTATATAAAATGGCAGTATAGGAAACGTACTTAATATAGTGATCATATGGATATATATCGCTGAAATTATTTCTTGTTATCCTTGGTGTAAAGTTGTTAGAAGACAACACTCTCCCCTGCTACAGTCTACCTCACAGAAAATCACCACATCTACTGCAATCACTCCAACTTTATGAGAAAAACGCTGTGTTTTTTTTATAGTCTAGAAGCTCCAGTTATTTTCACATATTGCAAGACTTATGTGACTGGGATGTTTGTTGAATTTCTGCACACGTCGATACTCAGTGGTGAGTCATGAGCGGAGACTATTCAAATTACTAAAGTCTTCTGATTTAATTTATAAACCTTGTTATCCACGAATGGAATATTATTAAATTACATCTCACCCTCATTGCAAAATTCAACATTACCCCATGCATTATGCCGCTCTAATCTAACTACTGCTCTTTGCAATACCATTCTCTATCCCAAACTAAATTCTTACCATCATGCAAATACTATAGGCAAACACCATCATACAGTATGCAGCCCAGACTTTTGAGCAAATAAGATGCCTCTATGATCATCGGGGTCTAGCTTTGACCATGACCGTGATGACCAGCGCATAGAAGTGCAGAGCAGCGCCTCGCATTCAGGACTAAGAGGAGAGGAAACACACACGAGGGTGGACATTTGAGTTCTTAGGGCCCCCTACTGGTGCGCACTGGTCACCATTCACATAAACGGTGAAGTCAGTCAGGGATGGTCTTGTTGATCATGAGCAACAGGTAAGAGGTTTTATTAGATTTATACAGTAGTCGGAAAATGTGTTTTTTTTTTTTGTAAGGAGCGACTGCAGGGTCAGTTTAGCTCCAATGAAGCGAAGATCCGGGTTAAGATATAACGGAGGAACTATATGGGGGAACATGAAAAAGCGTATAACTGACATTTTATAGAAACGACGAAACTGTCGAAAAATAGTTGGTATACATAATTGCAGAGTTGCTACTTTTTTTTATTCGAACAATTTCTAAGTTTTGCAGATTTTCTTTAGCTCTGATTACACATGTTTTTATTCTCTCTCATGTGTGTAACTCAAAACGTGATTCTGGTTTACTTTCTTTCTTATCTGTGAACTTTCATGTTAAAATTCATCCTAGTCCTCGAGTAGTATGATCACTCCTCTCTAAGTTACAATAAGTTACCATTTGTTGCTTCAGTTGCATGCTCCTGACATATGGCATTCTCGTATTTTTGGTGAAACGCAGCGTCCCTGACTCCTTGCACGTTTGACAACAAAAAACAACAACAAAAAAGACAACAAAAAAACAGACCAAAAAAAAAAAAAACAGAATAGCGTATGGCACGTGTGTGGAGAAGGGGCTGCCCAGTCAGGGTTTCGTGCGCACTGCTTGGATGTCCCCGCGGCTCTCACCTGATATTTCCTGATGAGGTACATTGGCGAGGCTGAATCCTTTCGCGCTATAAGCTTGTCTAACGTCGTTACAGCTCCGCGCTTTGCCTTCACCAGCAGCGTAGTATGACAGGGACAGCACCGACAGAGTACATAAGGCAAGCTGCAGTCTCCTCATCGCATACATGAGTCAAATCCTTGGGTATTAAGCTCTCGCCACCGGGGAAAACGAGCTCCGTTGGATGTAGAAAATTAAAACAACAACAACACAACAACAACAAAAAAGAAATCCAAGATGCGGATAAAGATGTTTTCCAGTGACGGCAAAATCACTCTTCACTTTGGATAGCCAGACGTCCTCATCGCTACAACCAGCTCGTATGTTCCCAGTGAGAAAGCGATGGAGAGTCCTAGTTATTCCAGTGATGTCTGAGCGCGGATAACTTCTCCTCCGACAGCCCCGCGTTTTTGTGGCGGCGAGAAAGGGAGCGGGATGCAACGAGCAGAGCGCACCAGCAGCAGCAGCACCAGCAGCAGCAGCACGAGGGCAGGGCAAAACATGGACTGGACTGGAGTCAAGACTTGCAGCAGCAGCAGAGCAGCAGCAGCGAGGAGCAGCAGCAGGAGGAACAGCGCGCGCACTCCGGAGGTCCTCTGCTTCGTGCTCCCCTGCTACATGTGCACGCAGCGGAGAGGAGAAGGTGCTGTAAACATGAGGCCAACATAATGTGCGCAAGTTAAGGGAACAATTAAAGCTAAACCAAGAGCTGAGGTGGCCTAAGGTTGTACGTAATATGATGAAGCATATCATATAAACGCACTATTGGACATTCAATAGCGTATGTTATCTAGATGCTGTCATAACTGAAACAATGGGAAGTCTAGACATAAACACTAAGTCGCACCTTTGACAGTTATAAGAAGTAAACTGAGATTTTCATTACTGCTAACTTGCAACAAATCTCATATAGTGGTCACTTTGTTGTTTAAGAAAAAAAAAAACATCTGCAGTAGATGAATTTGTCTGTTGTGTGGACTGAGGACATGGGAAATGTTCACAGTCACCAAAGTATATAGGCTCCATCAATTTGTTTTCAAATTCAGCAAGTACCATGTTCATGGCGGTCTAGGGCAGAGGTTCTCAACTGGTGTTGCCAAGGGAGTTGGGACCAACATATTATGACATGCGGTAATAGAGAATATAACTTATAATAATGAAAAACAAAACAGTTTGCAGTTTAGCCATTGCCAATGTCAACAATACTATGTCTCCTCTTAGAGCCCACCAGCACTGATTATTAGGTTGATCAAAAACAACTATCTGCTAATTACCAGCAGTCATTTTTGACAAAAGCCTTTTGCCTGGACTTCAGAGTCACCAACCAGTGGGAAACTCTGGCCTAGGGGCCGGAACAATCTGATTAAAGAACTTTCAAATTGACCTGAGAAATGCATTTTCTACTACAAGGTGATGTAAAACATGTGCTATGGTGTAACAGCACAGTGAGGACTTTTGGGAAAGAGAACTTCTGGTCAGGTGACTGGCTGGAGTACAGGAGGGCCAGGGCAAATCTCTAAGCAACAGGTGGAACTACCACCTTTCCTCCCTGTGCCGGACGGTAACTCTCTGCTAGTCCTGCAGCAACACCAAGTGAAGACAGTATTCAAGAAGATCAAAGGAAGGAACTGGCCCTGATGGAGTGGCTGGTTGAGTCCTTTGATTTGATTTTGATTTGATTTATTTGAGCTATTATTTACAGTGCGTTATTATTTACAATATTTACATCATTTCATTTACATTATCACAAAAAACCCAATAAAATAAAAATAAATAATAACTCAAAAGGAGTAGGCCGAAGCAAGAAAGCTTATAAGTGCCTACCCCAATTTCAAAATACAATACAATACAATACAAATAGAAAAGTTTGTGATTTATATATATGTATATATATACAGTATATATATATATACACACATATACACACATACACACATATACATATGTGTACTGTGTATGTGTGTATACATACACACATATGTATACATATATATACATACACTACACATACATTACTAGCGCACATATTTATTATACATATATTATCATCACCATAATAACAATGACAATAATAGTATTCTCAAAAGTATCATTCTCAAAAATATCATCTTCAAATTTATCATGTTTCTCATTTCTATCCTTAAGGCGTGTACAGAGGAACTTGCTGGAGTGATGACAGGACTGTTCAATGTCTCACTTCAACAAGCAGTGGTTCCAACGTGCTTTAAATACCATCATACCTGTGCCCCCCACAACTGCTGCCCTCACACTAATGAGAGAATTTGAGAAACGTGTGCTGTTATGTTTAAAAACATCATCCCAGCAGATCTGGACACCTGCTTATTGAACAATCAGATCTACAGAAGATGCGGTCTCAGTAGCACATTGTTTTGCTCTAACCCACCTTGAGCAGCCAAATAGTTACGTCACAATGTTATTTGTAGATTTCAGTTCTGCATTTAACACTGTAGTCCCTCACAAACTTGTCACCCAGGTCCGCTCTTTAGGGCTCAGCTCATCCCTGTGTGCCTGGATAATGAATATCCTGACATGCCAACCTCAGCAAGTCAGGGTGGGGCAAAGATATCTCCTCCACCCTTGTCCTCAGCACCGGAATGCCCCAGGGGCGTGTCCTGGGTCCTGTGCTGTACAACCTTTTCAATAATAATATTTGCCGACAACACCAATCTGATTGACCTAATCTCCATCAGTGATGACAAAGACCATCTCACACCAGCCCCGGCACATATGGAGAGGCGATGGAAGCATAGGACAGCCTAAAGTTTCTCGGAGTCACATTGTCTAACCTGCCGACACAAACTACAGTAGTAACACCCAGCACTATTGTGAAGAAAGCACAACAGAGAATGTACTTCTTGAGGGAGCTCAAACAGGCTAAACTTCCTCAAAAGTTGCTGAGGAACTTCTACAAATGTACAATTGATTCCATTCTTAAAAACTGTGTGACTACAGTATGTGGTTTGCCAGCTGCACAGCGGCTGAGAGGCGAGACCTGCAGCGTCTGGTGAAGGCAGCAAGTTGCAAAGTGTAACTGGAGCTTGTGTATAATGACAAATAAAACATTCTATTCTAAATACAGATCAACGTCAGTGAACATGTCTGATAGATAAATCAGATATGGAAGTGTTGATGAATAGCCTCTATGTTTTCTACACGCAAGAGACATTTCTATGAGCATGTGCCACGGACTGAAACATAATAAAAACCTAAGAGTCTATAGTGTGCGTCCGTCAGCCTACCTCAATCTCCTGTTTCGTTCATTATGTTTGACAAGTCCCGAGGATGTACAAGACGAACGACTCCATCCTAATGTGTTTACAATGGGATAAGGCCAGTTTGGAGCACGGAGAGATCTGATGGGAATCGTGTCTCAAACAAAATGTTTGAAAAATTATGCTACAAGAACAAGCACAGACAGAGGATATTACTTTCCAGTGTCAAATCTGGACCTAATCTCTGTTCTGCTGTAAGACACACTCTCATTAACTGAAAATTGTGTTCATTTCTTTCTTTCGACAGCAAGCTCTTTTATTAGATTAAGTTTTGGTCTTCGCTAGATTAAGTGCAAAATGAAATATTTGGTCATTTTGCCAAAGCTTTAGTTTGGATTAATGTGACCAAAATGAATCTCCTTTTGTTGTAATTTAACTGAATCAGATATTAACTGTTGTAATCATCTACAGGGGATCGAGACAGAGTACAGTTTGTGCCTATAATTTGGTGAAAATGAATAAAAGAAAAAGTGGTCAAAAAGTAGTGCCCACGTATACATGCATTGTCTCTTTCCAATAGAGTGTCTCATTACACTTGTGAAGGGTAAGTTCTGGACCACCTGCCTTGGCTCTAGGAAAAATCTATGAACTATTGTATTTTTAAAAAAGTAGATTGAAAAAAAGAGGCAGTGGCATAGAGCTAATGCCAGTGGGAGGATATTAACTAGGACTAAGTAAAAAAACAAAACACATGTACAGTATAAACTGTAACCTTTTCAATTCTTCAAACTCATGTTTAACAACAACAACAAAAACAACACATGCAAACCTGTGAATGGAAACGGACCCGACATTTTTTTATAACCCTTGAGCATTTCATGTACAATATTTAGTGAGTACCCCCAGCCTCAAAGGTGTTGACATTTATTTCGAATGTGATCAACAAAACTCAGCAGTGTGTTGTGTTCAATATAAGGTGTAAAAGTGTAATATAAGGTGTAAAACTATATGACAAATGATCAGAAATGTGCATAGAATAATGATCTGCTATGGCAACTCTCAAACAACAAGCTTCAACGATGCAAGCGTAGTTATCGCCTTACATCACCCTATGCCTTTTAAGCATGTTTGGATGATCTCATTGCTTGATTTGAGTCAATTATCCAACCACTGTATCGTAGTTAAGTGGGCCATTGTCTGTCAGCCATGAAAAGTCCAAGATCAAATGCGTTTTCCAGTTTGCTGATGGTTTTAGCTTCACAGTGCAGTAAGTGTCCAATACTCAGCTAATAAGCCCCTGCTAATGAGGCTGGGAGATGATGGCCAGAAGGTGATCCTGTTAGCCGATCGATAGCAGCACCACGTGGGGTTAGCCTCATCCTGATTCATACAGGACCACAGGGGAGGACAGGCTTTTACCATGGGGCAACACTGAACAACACTCTACTGTATGTGCTATTACTCAAAATACAGATAAGATAGAGGCGTTTTTAAGTTTTATTAGGTCAAAAACAAATGGCAGCTGGATCTATGTATACATTGTCCTATTGATTGGTGTAAGAAAGCATGAAGACAAATGAGCTTGTGCGGCGATAGGTATTCAAGTAAAGAGCAGACATGTGCAAGTCATTAGGTTTTGGAAAAGGTATGAAGAAGAGTCTTAACGTACAGGTACAATTTAGGTAAATGCTAATGAGGCATAACAACCTTTGTGTCGCAAAATGATAATCAACTTTTTTCTTTGTCTTTTCTTTTACAAAACAAATACACATATTAAAAGACTTAGCTCTGGAGATTGTTCATATCTGATAGCTTACTTGAATCTATTTGCATAATACCCCATGTGATTCAAAAATGTCAATAATGAAATCTCGGTTAAGATAAATTTGAAATAAACCAATATCATTCTTTTAGCAAGCAGCCCTCACAATAAACACATTTCTCCTCCCCAAATTTACCAGCCTGCAGGAATTGAGAACAGCACCGTTTTGTTGTTGCCTGCATGAAAAACCTTGCATGACCTTTGAAGTCACAAATCACGAGAACGAGCCCTGACAAATAATGGTTTGTGTCTGAAAGCACTTAACCAATAAGAAAAGCACTTTCCCACCATCACCACACAGTGATGGGCAGTGAGTTATAGAGGGAGTGTTAAAACACAGTGGAGATGCAGGTCAGGAAGCCCAACCTCAAATTAGATTACAATGACCAGCTCTGCACTGAGTTGTGAACCCAAACCATCGGCTCAATGCTTCCATTAGAGACAGCAGAAGTGATCTGAGGAAGTTATGTTGAACAAATTATCACCATCTGCCATCCGAATGACCCTAATTATAGCCGTCACACCGTTGCTATTTTTGTTTTCAACTCAAATCATTCCATTTCTTTTCAGGGATATTCATCGTCTTAACACACACACAAAAATGCACACTGCAGATTTAACCTGTTGCGCTGCAGTTTCAGCACCATGGACAGTGGCATTTTGCAAGACATGTTAGTGCTATACATCAGAGGTGGGCAAACTGCGGCCTGCGGGCCGGATCTAGCCCCCCAAGCAATTTTGTCCAGTCCTCGACTCTTTTTCCACAATTTATGTATGTATGTATCTTTTCAGCATTTTCCATGTCAAAGTGCGTAGCGGTGTATCAGAGGTTGAAGTGGGATCGATCATTTTCTCTTATCGATCCAGATTAGTTAATGTTCTGCTCGACCATTTGGTAGATCACTTTTTGAGTCACTATATCTTATTGAAAAATGTGTGGAACTGAACTCAAACTGGTTGGGTCATCTCTACCACTTGGTTGAGGTATGCTATGCTTAAAACATCCACTAGAGGTCACTTTGTTTTTTGACAGTAGCACTTTTCATCCATCTTGCTGCTAGCAAGTTAAAAACTGAAAAATCACCTCTGACATGTGGACTATTTTTGGCTGCATTTTCAAAGGTGAGTTGGTTTTGTCAACATTTTATATCATCTAACACGTTACTTAACAGAATTATGTAACTTGATTCAAAACAGAAACATGTTATAGTGGTCAAATAAGTTTTTAAAAACATGCGTGACCATACGGTTGAGTTGGCACTCCATGGTAAACCTTGGCATAGATTGACAGCTCAACCGTATGGTAACAGTTTGGTGAAGTCATGCTAATTTTAGTCAAATTCACTATTTTCCATGGAATAAAAACACTGCTGTAGTTGCATTGTTATCAATATGGTACAATAATAGTGTTATTATACTTCAATGGTTTAATATGCATGCAAATTTGGGCATCAACTGCATCGTCACAGCCCGATCAAATCACATTGGTGGAGCTCACCTGATAGAAGATAGCTTATGAGCTAAAGACATTTGAGAACTACAAATTTCATCTCCTGAAACACTGAAGAGGCACCAAGAGCAGGAGCTACAGGAAACAAGGAAGGGACAAATGAAAATAAATCTGGGAAAGACTCACAGCTAAGCCACACATGCCTTCTATTGTTCTGGCTAATGGACGTTCACTGGAGAATGAAAACAGCTTAACCGCTAATGTCTGTGTAAGCTCTCAGTCGTACAGGAGTTGTCCATCTTCAATGAAGGTACTTGAGTCATCTCCTGTACTCAGTAGTTGAAATCTCGAACGTTTCGCCTCTCATCCAAAAGGCTTCGTGAGCGGACTAAAGTGCCGCTCAACCTGCAGCTTAAGCTATGGTCACAACCGGCCGTACGGGCTTCTACGGCCGGTCTACGTGCACAAAACGCAAGAAAACGCACGGAGAGCGCGCGAGTGACGTGCTTATTTTGGAGCCGCAGACCCGCCGCAGAGGTTCTTTGACATGTCAAACAAACTCTACGGGCGCTTACGTTTTTTTCAGATTGCAAGAACGCCGTACGTCTGCGTGAGTCGTCTGTATGGCAGGCGTATGTCTTTCGTACGCTTTGTACGAAACTTTTTCCGTATGCCACACTTGCGGACTTCGTATATGTGTCGTGTGCCACACGCACACCATTAGTGAGGCCAACGCACGCTCAGATATCTCGTGCGTCCTCTATACATGTCGCGTAAGTCGTTCGTGAATTGCCCGTTCGGCGAGAGTGCACCTACCGCACGAAAACTCCGATGTATAAAGCTTCAGAGCTGCCTCTGACCAGGTACAAAGTACACAATTTTTGCAATACGCCGAGGGGAAGAGGGAAGGCGAGGAGAGAACAGGTGTCAGAGAGGGAGGAGAGAAAAAGGCATTATGCTGGTGTGACGCGCAGCAACAAGTTTGTGTGAAAGGTTTTTTTTGGATCTAGGGGAAAATAAGACATGTAGTCACCGTGGCTTTCGCTCTCCAGCTCCTGGAAAAGTGTGTCATACTGCCCAAACATGCGCATCTGAATCCAAGGGCGAAATATATATAATTGCCCGGTAATCTCTGAGATAACGCACGGCGTTGGTGCACACGACATACAGATCGTGTGCAGTTCTTGCAAACTTCATACGATGCCCGCATGAACCCACGGTCAGTACGTTTATTGCAGGTTGGTTGTGCGTTTGCTGCACGAATGAAGCGACAGCCGCACGTCTGAGCAGCCTGCGTGTGACGCACGTTGGGTGTGCGGTGATCTGAACACCACAACTACGTTCTCCACCAACAAAAAAATAAACGCAGCGATAAAAGGAAAAAGGTGGCTTCCCCGCTTCAGGTCGGTGGAGAGTCCTTGCCTCCAGTGGAGGAGTTCAAGTATCTCGGCGGCCTGTTCACGAGTGAGGGACGGATGGAGCGTGAGATCGATAGACGGATCGGTGCAGCGTCAGCAGTGATGCGGTCGCTGTATCGGACTGTTGTGGTGAAGAGGAAGTTGAGTCGGGGGCAAAGCTCTCGATTTACCGATCGATCTACGTTCCCACCCTCACCTATGGTAATGAGATCTGGGTAATGACCGAAAGGACAAGATTGCGAATACAAGCGGCCGAAATGAGTTTCCTTCGCAGGGTGGCTGGGTGCACCCTTCGAGATCGGGTGAAGAGCTCAGTTACCCGGGAGGAGCTCGGAGTAGAGTCGCTGCTCCTTCACGTCGAAAGGAGCCAGCTGAGGTGGCTAGGGCATCTGTTTCGGATGCCTCCTGGTCGCCTCCCTCGGGAGGTGCTCCAGGCATGTCCTACTAGGAGGAGGCCTCGTGGAAGGCCCAGGACACGCTGGTGGGACTATGTCTCCAAGCTGGCCTGGTGTCGCCTCGGGGTCCCCCAGAACAGCTGGAGGAGGTGTGCGTGGATCGGGAAGTGTTTATTGGTTTATTTGGTAGGGACAGTGCAAGTTAATGAACAAGCCACACCGGATTGTAGCCTTGGGCTAATTTCCATCCGTCGTCCCCCATGCGCACTCTCAAACACACTCTCATACATCTTGGCCTATTGTACATGTTTTTAGTGTCTGGGCATCTCTGCTGAGACTGCTGAGACTGCTGCCTCTGCGACCTGGCCCCGGATAAAGCGGAAGAAAATGGATGGATGGATGGTCTTATAAAGCATTTAAAAAAACCTATTGTAAACTTATTTTTAAATTAAGAGGATTTAAGTTGAAATATTTATTTCAAAGGAGCAGGAAACACAGATTTCTCTAAAATGCTCATTTGTTGACATCTTTCCCTTCCTCTATTTTTATTAACGAGCTTCTCAGAACCATTCTTTCTGCCCTGAATGATGTCCATGTGATGCAAAGTAAACACTTGAAATGTCTGTTTGCATCTTGTCAATTAACTGAAAGGACAGATATGTGAAACTCATTTTCATTCATAAATAACAAAGGCAGTGCGTAATTTGTAAATTGGTAGTTACCAGGACACTTCTGGACTGGCGTGATGGATTTGGAGAACAGGGAAAAACAGTTATCGGAACGCACCCATTAAACACATCTTTCCCGGATCCTTTACCCCCAAGAATCCACGAATGGGAATATGTTTCCCCAAATGGGTAATCAAAAGCGCCATCTAAACAAAGGCTAAAACCTCGCTTCGGAAAGTATTTATTTTGAAGTAAATATTGTTGGAAGATTAATTATCCTTGCTGTCTCTTTACATTTGGATAATGTGGTTTACCTGACATGTAAGTTGCTGTTTGAATCCCCACACACTGCTAAAATGGCAGGGGCACTAATTTGAAAATGGTATAATGTAAACAGAAGTTGTTTGTGACCATGATCCAGAAATGTTGCTGTCTTCTCTCGACCAAAGTTGATTTTAATTGGACACAATATTGTAGCTATTCTGAAAAGTACTTCCACTTGTGTACACAGACAAGAGTGCGTATAATGCATCCAGCTGATTAGCAATTATGCTATTTGTTTAGCGTTCAAAGGAATCCAGCTGCAATCCATTAATTCTTCAGCATATTGACTTGCTCAGATAAGAGCTAATCTGATTAGTTGGTGTCGCAACCAGCCTCTGCATTCAATACTTAACATTTACTATGTATATATTATAATGTTGAAAACATATATATTTTGCCCTGTTCGAAGTGACTTTTAATGTTTGTGTCGAACTTTTCTAAATTGATATCTAACAACGTGCAATTCCTCGCCTGATCATCTTGTTTCTTATGTCTGTTTTTATCAGTTTTTTATTTTTTTAGATACGGGCAGAATTGTATTGTATTGTATTGACCTAATGCCCAGGTCCCGGTATAAACTGTGTCTGCGCACTCTCACAGATCAGTCCCTTTTCAAGATTACAGACTCATCTCTTTAAACTAGCTTTTAACACCTAGAACGCACTGATTTATATCTCGGATGTAATGATTTTTGTGTTTTCTAATAATTTTATCTTTCTGTGAAGCACTTTGGTCTTCCTTGTGTTGTTGTAAAGTGATATACTGTATGAATAAACTTTTGATTGATTGATAATATCCTAGTCATTCCAGTTTGAAATTTAGGTCCACAACATAAGATTTTTATTTTATTCTATAATCGTTTTGAGCTAGACCAGAAAGAGCAGGAAACCTTATTAGTTTTATGAATCTTATGTAACTGTGGAGGTGGAGGAGGAGATGACAAGGGAGCAGGAAGCCAGGCTTTTGGCCAGTGTCCACAACTCCTCAGACACTTCTAATTGTGGTGGCGCTTAGAGGATATGAACCACATATTCGACCAGATCATTATAAACGAGACCATTTGTGTAGAATATCTAGAATATTGCATACTATTTGATATTTGAGTGTCTTCCACATTTAAGTGAATACAAATACACATACCTGACGCCGGATTAAAGTTATGATTAATATTATCTTGAGATAAAGTATGACAGGTCAATTAAATGAATATAATTACCATGGTAATACACTTTTAGGAACTGTAAGTAAAGTGCAACCGCATATTTACTATCGTAATTGGACATATTTGTCGTAGGAATTAATGAATAGAGAATATATGATCAATTATTCATTTGTCTGCTTGCTCTGAACACAAACGGACCTTATTCCTCATCTGCCTCAATGTAACTCAATATAGTACACAGGTAAGAATGGGGCAATATCTTGAATCAGCCTCTTAAGGCGAGACACGGCAGGTGAAAGTATTGATTTTTCACGCAGTGGTCGAAGTGGAGATTTTTATCTATTTCCCTCCCATTACATCTTAGATTTCATGTCAGAGTATAAAAATGACAAAATGATGCTTATTTCATGATGAGTTGTCCGCCTGCGAGGAGGTAATCCGGAAGTAGCAACTGCGGCGTGTCGAAAGGCCGTCTTTCCCGCGGGTATTCATTCCAAATATTGACAGATTTTACATCCACATGTGCTGTGAAGGGTCCCTGCGATGACGCTATCACCCAAATATGATATTTTTCCTATCATATTTGGGTGCCTGGTGCTGGTGCGAAAGAGCCAAAGAAGGTTCCGCGCATGCGCACTCGCTACAAATCTTCAGGGCTTGTTTTCTCTGAATGAGAGAAGGCCCCACTCGGGCAGCGGGTGAGCCTTGAACGCTCTTTTAAGGCTCTTTTATACTTCAGCGACAGCTCCGCATTTACCTGCTGGACGCACGTGGGAGCCAATCAGGGAGTTCGCAACAGCTGCATCGTGCACCTGCCGCACAAGGTGACTCCGCGGCCAGTGCTGCAGAATGCAAGTGCCGTGATTGGTTGATCCTTTCGCAAAACAAGGAAACACACAACAAACTCCTTCAGTCTCACTCTTTGAAGTTATTTTTCATGAATATATTGTTCCTATGATTTAGTGCTTCTGTGCTTTCACTTTTTATGCTATTAAAAATATATATATTTAAAATAGACACAACAACGTGAACACAGAGGACCTACGCGGAAGTTCAAATGATTCTAGCTTGCGTGAAGCGGACGCAGGGTTGCCAGGTCTGGGCAGCCAAACCCGCCCAAAAATATCGGAAAACCCGTGGACATACGGCGCGGCTGGAATTTTCAATATTGTTTCCCAGTAAACAGAGCCCATGCGCTCCCGCGATTATGAGAAACCGCCCCTTTCTCCCTCTATTATTGAAAAAACAGCTCAAAGAGCCTTGAATTTGAGATTTTGTCTTCAAAATAGTGATTTTGATCAAAAAATAAGATAGAAATAGCCAATTTTACATTGAAAACAGCAAGCCAAAAAAACGCGGACAGTTTGTTTTCACCCGCACAATGGCTTAAAAAAATGCGGACCTGGCAACCCTGAGCGGACGGGGCTCCGGTGGGCGGGACCGGACGCTCGACTATAAAAGAGCCTTCAAGGCTCCAGAATCATTCTCCAGAAACGGCACATGCAGCTGTCGCGAACTCCCTGATTGCCTCGCACATGCGTCCAGCACGTAAACACGGAGCTGTCGCTGAAGTAGAAAAGAGCCTTTAAGGTGCGTACACACCAAACGCCACCACACCTCCAACTTCCATGTTAACCCTATGTACAGTGCCTCTCGAAAGTACTAATACATCTGGAACTTTTGCACATTTTGTCATGTTTACAACCCTAAACCCAAAGATTTTATTTTGAAATCTTTACTGAAAGTTCACACACACAAGTAACAGACAACTGTGAAGTGAAAGCAAAATAATACGTGATTCAGTTATTTTACAAAAAATAGAAAAGTGAAAAGTGGGGCGTGCATAAGTATTAATACAGCATGACTTAATACTTTGTGGAACCCCCTTTTGCTGCAATAACAGCAGCAAGTCTTTTGGGGTATGACTACAAGGTTTTCACATCTAGAGACTGACATTTTAGCCCATTCATCTTTACAAAACAACTGAAGCTCTGTCAAATTAGAAGGAGAGCGTTTGTGAACAGCAGTTTTCAGGTCTTTCCACAGATTTTCAATAGGATTTAGGTCAGGACTTTGACTGGGCCATTCTAACACATTAATATGTTTGTTTTTAAACCATTCCATTGTAGATTTAGCTTTGTGTTTAGGGTCATTGTCCTGCTGGAAGGTGAATCTCCTCCCCAGCCTCAATTCTCTTGCTGACTCCAGCAGGTTTTCCTCCAAAATGTCCCTGTATTTGGCTCCATCCATCTTCCCAACTATTCTTACAATCTTCCCAGTCCCCGCTGAGGAAAAGCAGCCCCATAGCATGATGCTCCCCCACCATATTTGACACTGGGGATGGTGCACTCAGGACGATGAGCAGTGTTAGGTTTGCTCCATACATAACGTTTTGCATTTGGGCCAAAAAGTTCAATTTTTGTCTCATCTGACCAAAGCACCTTCTTCCACATGGTAGCTGTGTCCTCCATATGACTTCTAGCAAACTTCAAACGGGATTTCTTATGGCCTCCTTTCAATAATGGCTTTCTTCTTGCCACTCGTCCATAAAGGCCAGATTTGTGTAGAGTACGACTTATAGTTGTCCCATGTACAGATTCCCCCAGCTCAGCAGCAGTACATCACAGCTCCTCCAGAGTTATCTTGGGGCACTTGGTTGCATTTCTTACCAGTGCTCTCCTTGTTCGGTCTGTTGGTTTACGTGAACGGCCGTGTCTTGGTAAGTTCGCAGTGGTGCTATACTCTTTCCATTTCCGAATGATGGATTGAACAGTGCTCCGTGAGATGTTCAAATCTTGGGAAATCTTTGTATAACTTAACGCTGCTTTAAACTTCTCCACAACTTTATCCCTGACCTCTCTGCTGTGCTCCTTGGCCTTCATGATGACCATAGCTCTGAGGCCCTCACAGAACAGCTGTAATTATACTGAGAGTAGATTACACACAGGTAGACTCTATTTAATGGTTAGGGCAAGGTGTGAACTTTCTGCAGTCATTAGGAATGTTATAAAGGCAATTTAATGCACTCAGAAAATTCTGTATGAATACTTATGCACGCCCCACTTTTCACTTTTCTGTTTTTTGTAAAATAACAGAATCATGTATCATTTTGCTTTCACTTCACAGTTGTCTGTTACTTGTGTGTGAACTTTCAGTAAAAAAATTGAAATAAAATCTTTATGTTTAGGGTGGTAAACATGACAAAATGTGCAAAGGTTCAAGGTGTACTTTCGCAAGGCACTGTAGATGTGCTTCGACGAGCTTCGAAATGTAAATGACAGAAAAAACATACAATACAATACATGCAATACATTGTTTTCTCATATTTATATCAGTAATGTTCAGCAAAAATTTCAAATTGATATCTCTACATTTCCCCCCCCCCCTATTCACCTGCAGTGTCTCGCCTTAAGTAAAACAAAACAAACCTAATCTAATCATTCCTCACGTGCAACAACAATCGATAGCAAACCTGCTGGCTCAAATGTTAAATCACAGTATGGCCAGTCCTTAATCATCCTCACACAACATGGAAAAGGTCATGTCAGTGCCGCATCAATCCACCGCTGACAGCTCGAATTTCGATTAACAAGTCCGACCTGCATCGTTCTGCATGGGTTTGAGCTGTAAAGCGGTTCACATACACATGCAGACAAGCGTATGGAAAAGGTTAACAGTAATTGGTTTCCCCCTCCTCCAATGCTTAGTGTTAGTTTGCATAGTAATGTGATATCCCAGAAAACATAAGTGCATGTTTGTTTGTTTGTTTGTGTGCGAATGAGTGGTGATTCCGTGCGAAATAGTGCCGTCTCGCAGCCATCCCTCTGTATCATATATAATTCAAGCCGGTCCAAAGTGGTTGTTTTCCTGCTTTCAGATGTTTTTAGCTAATTAATGATGTCCTCCGGCTTTTTTTTAACGTGGGAACTTTCTGGAGTACATGAAAACATTTTTTTCCAAGATACTGTCTAACAACTTACTGGAAGTGAAGTATCGCAAACTGTGCCTCTGAATACACAAATTAGGAGTGACAGATTTGTAGTCATTTTATGGGCGTAACTAACAAGGCCTTTCTGATTCCACAAAACGTACACGTACATGCATTCGTTACATGCACGTTTTCCTGTAACCCATTAACAGTAGAGCAACAAGTCAAGTGTAGTCTTGACAGTGTTGAGAGAAAAAAAGATGGTGGCCAGTGTTAAATACAATTGATACCAACTCACTACAAAGCAAAAATGTATGTTCCCATTATTGGCCCTGCTCGGTTCTTTCACCAAGGACAACAACCTCTAAACTTTGTAACTTACTGTATATTGACAACATGATCAGACTCACACATTGTAATACAGCCTTAACCGACTTCATGATCATGCATTAGTGCAAGTCTTTAACTGATCACCCTTTTTGCTGAAGACTTGTTTTTTTCTTGTATAGTTGATAATCTAGTGATGAAGTCTGCCGCACATATGGCATTGTTCTGTATTCAGCGTCGAGGGTTTGAGTCCTGGCTCCCTCTGACAATTTGCTGCATGTCTCTCCCTGCTCTTCACCGCCATTTCACCCAGAACAGCGCATTCTGATAAAGCCTATAAAAAGTATTTTCCTCGTTTGTGCGAAAGAGAAAGTTTCTGCATCAGCACAAGGCCATATTGTATCTGAAAGACACAGTCAATTCTGCTCATGTTCTTTTCCACCATAGATAAAACATCAAGAAAAGGTTTTCCATTTCAAGGTAATAAAGCAGCTGGGGCTACAAAGAGTGAAATTTGCTTTGACAAAAGTTCAATAATATCTCATACAGTGCACTATAATACAAATTTACAGTTTGTCTATGTTTGTAAAAGTAAAGCTAAATAATGTCACATCACCTATCCTTAGCCAACGCTCTATGTATGTAAAAAATAAACATAAAACAACAACTTTGTGACAACAACTAAGTTGTATTCATCTTAATTCTATGATTTTGTTAAAGCCACACAGACCCAGAACATCGCAGATCATAAGCGCAACTAAACTGTGTGGCAACAGGGGCTCAGGTGGTAGAACGGGTTGTCTTATAATCGGAAGGTTGGTGGTTTGATTCCCGGCTCCCACTTGTGTAGACTGTTGTTATGTCCTTGAACAAACACTTCACCCATGTGAGTGGAGCTTATGAATGAATGGTAGTAGTAATGATGTAAATTAGCAGCCCCGCTTTTGTCAATAGACTGACAGAATATAAACACTTTTAAAACTCAAATCCCAATTACTCAGCGATACGCAGACAATGTCCAAATAAAGCATGGCTATCTTATTCTGGCTACCTTTAGTCAAAGGGAAGCAGCAACATCTCTATGGAGACAAGTTGGTGATATAATGAAAATACACGTTTATTTTTTAGATATCCCCCAACAAAACAAAACTAAATTGAAATTAATATTTATTATTAAAAATTATTCGATTTACTGGGTGAAATGCTGCTCTATACACTGTATACTTAAACACTGCGTGATAATATTTCAGTGTTGTGCTGAAACTGAGACAGATGCTCCAAAAGTGACAGAAGAGTGGCTGAACACAGGAGATTTGGTTGATCTAAACTGTCAAGACTCTGGGGCTGAGGTGTATTGTAGCTGACAGCTCATCAACATAAGTGACAAGTGTTCCGACATGAGTTTGACGCTAACTACGATCTGAGGGCGTGGGGTTTGAACACTTTTGTGATGTTATTTTCAGTTGGATTGAGCAGAACCACTCGCATAAATAACAGAGGAGAAATGTATGATAAGCTGCAGCGCAAGGCATGAGCAGGACCCCTACATACACCAGTGACCTTTACCTAAAGAACAGCATTAAAATTCAGAAGCTCACAGTCTGTGCTGTTAATCTTTATGGCAGAGACTCAGTGTTGCTTTTGTGCTTTAGACACTGTGTTTGATAACTGATGAAAATAATGTTGCAGAAAAATGGATTCGCTCAATCAACGGCATGAATAATAGATAAGAGCAGGCAGAGGAAGGCACACAAACCTAGTTCAGCGCATGTTGTTTGATTTCGCCTTATGCAAGTAGATTCTCAATATGGCTCCACAGATCCAAACGCAAATGCTCATTTACTTTCTATAATTAACGTGTTATCTTCACTCATTTGACAAATCCTTACAACACAGGTGGGGAAACATTTATAACAGAGGAGTAAATTAATAAATAAATCAGATTCATTTATATTTTCTGCATCAGAAGCTTTGACTAATTCCTCAGGTGATGCTGCTGTGACTCTAGTTGCTTAGAAAGTTTTAGAAAAGAGATGCCCTCTTCTGTTCAGAGGCCTGTTTATGACCTATAGATGTTGCCCCCCTGCCCTGGTTCATGATCCTTGGTACATGTTTCTGAGAAAAATATTCAAAGTTTGAAGTAATTGTAACTTCGTGCTCCTCAATGTGTTGTATGTAAACCGGAGTCATTTGTCTGTTCAGCAGTCCCACAGATATATGGTGCTCTCTGAAATGCTAGCTTTTATGGACTCAGCACCTTGTATTATCTCTCTGTGTAAACGTACCTCAATGCTACACGGTTAAACCAGGGTTATTCATCATAAAATGATTTTCTGTCAGTACATTTATTTATGTGTTTTAATAATAGATAAAGGGAAATGTGTCAGGCTGAGATATGAACCTGGGCAACAAATCTTTAAGCTGCAGTTGATGCACTTTAGGCTCAATTCAGATCCGCTGCAGGCAAGACCAATCCACGTTTAGAAATTTGTGCTAATCTCAATGTGTCAATAATTGTGGTCTTGGGAAAAGATTAAAGCTCTACCTCATTTTCTCCACAAATATGATGGCGAAAATAAACAAATATGGTCGCTCCATAAATCCAATATGCCCAAAATAACAGTCTGATTAATAGCTTCTTTATCTACTGGATAAAGGAGCATTATTATTATTATTTCTATTATTAGCAGGTAATATACGAAACAATAGAGTAAAAATCTTTCTGTGGTTACTATAATACAAAGCTATGCGAAATATTGGGGGTATATTCAAGTAAACTTACACACCAAGCAAAACCAAAACAAAATTCAGCTAATACTCCATATAAGCAGTATTCACTTCCTGGTGCAGTTGGTCAGGTCTAGGTTGAGAAGAACTACTTGGAAGAAAGCAAGAAATACCTCTGTCCATTCATTTACACATTTGTTATTATCTTTGACCAAAAGCATTCAATAACTTCTGTTTGAGAAGTTTTCGTGAGGAGGAATCTTTAGCTAATGTAACGTAACTTCAAATACTTCAAAGTGGTTATCAAAATATAAACAACGTTATTTTTAACCTACAGAATTCAAATGCAATGATCTCACCGAGTCAATATCATTAATCATGCACTAACAACACAGTGGGTCATTTGCTGAAACTAAATGGACACAGTTATTTCGACTACACGCTGGTACTATACCTGACAGAGAATCTGAAAGAAAATCAATGTATTACCATTAGAAACCTATTAGCGCTCATTAATAATCAACATTTGCTATGGATAGTTTCTCCTAATGGCTCATAAATAGGAGGCTGCTATATTTATTCAGCACCTAACCTGATAGCAACCACTGAGACTCCAGCAATCCATGCCAGTGAATATTGCAGATGAGTGTTCTTCAGACCATATGGTTACCCTATAAATAGCCTTGTTCAATAACAGCTTAATGCTTGCAATGACGGCACAAGTTCAGACGCGTGTGCATGCGTGTTTGCTGATGGGGTGAGGACAGGGACCGCAGTTCAAATTAATGACCGCGGGGCATCCAGCACAGTAAAGTTGGCTAACAAGCTCATAAAACAACTAATAGGCCATAAAAGCAAATCACTCTCCTGAAGTCTCATCTCAGTGTTTGGTTTAGCACTGTGATGATGTTATCGGTATATTATGGGCGGGTCAGAGCTGCTGTTGCACACATCTGGGCAATGGAATATATGAAAAATAATGTTAATAGCCGTAGCCGTTTGTGCTGACGAGGTGCGCACGGTGTAATCTTCAGCTCCAGACTAAACACAGTAAGAGGGTTGAACGGGGGCAGTACATTGGCTGGACAGACACCCATGGGCAATGACGACGGTGTTTGGATCACGTTTCTGCGGCGTGTAGAACTCCGCGCTGCACTCTTCAATATCAGAGCCAGCGGTTAGGTCTCTTTCTGTTCATGTAACGATGAGGAGAGAAGAGGGGAAGAAGCACCTAATGCTTGCTGCGGAACACCACGTCCTCAGTCGAGCCCATCTTTTTAAGCCACGCCCCCTGGCGACGAAAGCGCTGGCGAACCGTTTGTTTGCACACAAAATGTCACTCTTTTCTGCGCCAACGCTGTTGTTGCGCCAAGTGGAAGATCAGGCTCATGGTATCTTTCTTTAAAGAACATTTAGATTAAATTATTAGAATTAGTCCAAGCTTTTTAGTTTCATTGCACTATTTGCAGATTCATATCAAAGCACTTTAGTAGACAAACATTCTTGATCCATTATCTGAAGTTCAAGTGCTGGATGCCTCTCAAGGTGCGTACAGACCAAACGCTGACACACCACCAACTTCCATGTTAACCCTATGTAGACGTGCTTCGACACGCTTCGAAATGTAAGCAAAGCCGTCCGCGCGTATGAAGCGTAGCAAATGCGAGCGGATGAGGACAAACGTGCGTCAAAGCCAGGGAGAACAGCGCGGTACACGAGCAGCGATGCCGCGCCCACTGCTTCATGCACTCAAGTAATCACAATCTACACGTGCGTTCATTTACGCCTTGTTAACCAATCAGGGACTGGGCTCAAATAGTGAGCACAAGCGTCACCTGTTACCTGCAGCAGTGGCGCAAAAAGGGCATACGCAATATGCCTTGCATAGGGGCGCCGAAAGGACGGGGCGCCAATAGTGATGTGTCGGTCGCGAACGATCCGGCTCTTTTGAACGAGTCTTTACAGTGAACGATATGAACGGGTACGCGGAGGTGAAGTATTTTTTTTTATTCCTCTTGGGGGAGGGGCGTCACTTTAGTTGTGCATGCTTATTTTGCGAAAAAACAGAAGTCACTGCTGCAGCCCCACGAGGAGCTGAAAGTGAGCATAAGGCAACAAGTTTGAGAAATAAAAGTCCTAATGAAAACACCTCTTTCACTTGCGTTGTTTTCTCCCCTCTTGCGAGAGGGAGAGGAGGAAAAGTTATGTGAATGAGAGCAACAGAAGCTTAATCGGGCCGTGTGATTGTTGTTTTGTGATAACAAACTCCATAGAGGGAAATATCAATGTTATATTGTGTGAAATAGTGACATTTTCGTTAAAAGTTGAAAGTTGAGTTGTATGACACGCCTCCTAATTATGACGCTTGCAAAACTTCACGCGCCAGCAAACAGGCGTTTCTCACGAGTGTGAAGCGGCAATGTTTGGCGTCCAACTAGAGGCTGAAGGAGCGTGGACGCACGTTTGGTCTGAACGCACCTTCATTCAAGAAGCTTTTTCAGTGACAGTAATGATCTTAGTCTATTCAGCAGGCATTTATTCATCATGTGGGAGGGGTTGACTTGCTAGTATCACCTGTATCTACAGTATACCCAGGTAATGAGTAGTGATCAGGTTAGAAGTGATCAGGGTCATTTTTACTGAAACTGAAACTCAATAATCAATAAAGGTTTGTTTTTGAACAGCTTTACAGTAATTATTAGAACAAAGAGGGATGATACTAATACAAGCCAAACCTCTCCCACTACTGTAGAGGTCTATATGCCTGCAGCCAAAACTAAGACCATTAAAGGCTGTTGATGCTGCTTCTTGGGTGAGAGGCAAAACATTTATAGTACAGAGGACGGCAGAAGAATCTTTGTCAACCATGGAAAACTCATGCATGACAGAGAGCTTACACAAACATTTTGGTGGAAGTACATATTTTCCCTTAACTGTGTAGGAATAGTAATTTTGCTGAAGTTTTGGGACAGCCAGATGACGCAGAGGTGGTAATCCTAATACACTGAACTAGCAAACAATATACTTTGGTTTGCTAAAGCACATATTGATCATATTGTCATGGTGATATTTTTCTATAATTAATCTACTTACATCTAATTTTGTACGTTGAATTTGCAACTTGCAACATGTTAAACCTTTTTTTTTTTATATCACCCCTGGTAATTTTCTTCCACATTTGCACATTAACATTTGAAGAACATTGATGTTTTGATGGTGTGAGTGTTCTCTGATGGGCCTTTTTCAATGTTCTTTAAATTAACGGCTGTCTCCCATGTCTCTCAAGGTAAATTTTATAAAGATTGTGATTTTTACTAATGAACCCTTTAAAAGGGTAATTTTCCATTTTCACCTGCATGGCTTCTCAACTCTGTGCTGTTGTTATTGTTTCCTTTTCATGGTATGTTGTATTAGATTGTGACAATACAAGGATTTTTATTGTCATATCACACAACCCAGATTTTATCCGCAGGTTAAAGGTGAACCTTAGGATCAGTGTGATCTGATGTCTCTTGTCACTGTTCACTTCATATCCACCGACGTTCACAGCCGTCTTTATTTAGTGCCACCTGTGCCAATATGAAATGATTCATATGCAGTGTGATGACAAGGCTGGCCTTTGCTCACTGACTTTATTCAGGATTAAAAGAAAAATGCTTCAGATCAGCTTCTACAGTGACCTTTACTAATGCAACCAGACATCTGAGAACAGTCAGTACTTACACGGGTATATGTAAGCTAATTAAATCCAGCCATCAAAAGAAGAACTCAACACTGCTTAACATAAAGAGGAGAAAGAGGAGAAATATACTATACATCACTCCAATCCCTATACGAAATATATCAAATATTATACGAACGGTCGGTGGCACAGCGGTCAGTGCTTGTGCTTCCCAGCAAGAGGGTCCCATCCCCAGTCCGACGCAGCCTTTCTTTGTCGAGTTCTGTGTGGAGTTTGCATGTTCTCCCAGTGTCTGCGTCCGGGTCCTCCTGTTTCCACTACCACTAAAGAATATCTATAACAGACTGGGATGATGTGTGCGTGAGTGAATAAATGGGGGTGGTTGAAGGACCGTTGGCGCAGATGTGTGCAGTCTGTCTGCCCCAGGGCTACATACAAATACATATGTAGCTTACCACCTCTGTGTGTAAAGTGAATGGAAAACTATTACAAATGTCAAGTGCTTTGAGTGACTTGTGCCATATGAAAAACGCTATACAAATAAGCTTCCAAGTTTTATACTCATTTACAAGGAAGTATGAACATTGATATGTACAATGGGTGGAACCAGGTAGCCTGGAGAACCAGGTAGCCTGGAGATGGGTCCCTGTGCGCCGGACCATGCCAGCTGCTCACAATTCATACACAAGGCAATTCAAAGTGCTTCACAGTTGCATAAAATTACAAGAAAACAGATAAAATCAATCAATAAAACATCAACATAATAATTAATCAATTACAGTAAAAGGCAAGAGTGCAGATAAAATACTTTCAGTTTTCATATGCACGGGTAAAAAGAGCCGTTTCAGCCTGGATTTGAACATTGTCAGAGTTGAGGCCTGTCTCACATCCTCATGAAGACTGTTCCAGATTTTAGCTGCATGAAACTGAAACTTAGCCTCATGGTGTTTATTATTGACTCTGGGAACCACCAGGAGACCCCTCCCTGAAGTTCTCAGGGCCCGAGATGGTTCATACGGCTCTAACATGTCAGAGATGTACTTTGGTGCTAAACCATGAAAAGACTTGTACACAAGCAGAGCTGTTTTAAATTCTATTCTCTGAGTGACAGGAAGCCAGTGCAGAGACCGGAGCACTGGACTAATATGGTCGTTATTTATTTATTTATTTATTGACCTTTATTTAACCAGGATAGTCCCACTGAGATTGAGAATCTCTTTTTCAGGGGAGTCTTGGCCCCTGAGGGGAACCTATTGTACATGTTTTTAGTGGTAGGGGAAACCGGAGTACCCGGAGGAGACCTACGTGGACACGGGGAGAACATGCAAACTCCACACAGAAAGGCCCCCTCCTGGTAGTAATCAAACATGGACCTTCTATCTTCGTATTTCCTGGTTCTTGTCAGGACTCGAGCAGCAGCATTCTGGATATACTGCAGCTGTCTAACAGCTCGTTTGGAAAGGTGAGCAGGCCGTTACAGTAGTCTAACCTGCTGGAGACAAATGCTGCTCATACAGGTTGCCCCAGCGGCATTGAGGATAGGTCAAATGCAGAGACGAATTTCTCTATGGAGATTGACTTAACTAAGAGCACATTTTGCTGTTGTGGTCAAACACTGTCAGTTTGCAGTTAGAGTTACATGACCTCAGCTGAGGACACTTGATTCATAAATCTACGGCAGCATCGCTCTCTGGTCAGGCTAATCTCATTTACCTGCTATTTTATGCACACACACACACACACACACACACACACACACACACACACACACACACACACACACACACACACACACACACACACACACTGTTATCAGCAGGCACCATCTCCAGCACTCTGGACAGCATAAACAAATGCTCTAAAAATAAAACACAATATAGCACTCCTTTTGGGCAGTTAACAGAGTTTGCTGAGCAACAGAAAAGCAATGTGGAGTTTACAAAGATTGCAAACTGTACATTATTTTCAACCTACAAATCTAATTTTGCTTGTGGTTGTTAATGCCATTGATCCCTCATCCAAAAATGTCCTGTGGGACCACCACACCCTCCAATGAATGATATTGATAAGTGTGCAAAGTTTTAATCACATTCACACCTAAAGTAGCTGGAAAATGTTGATAATTTTAAGAAAATGTTGAACAAAATAAGAGTCCTCTTTCTGTACTTTCTATTGATCTTCTTTGACCCATGTGCAATGTGTCTGAAGTTTGAATACTTTTCAGACTTGTTTTGGCGGTGGCATTCATGCAACTGTATTCATTTATTTCTGCATTATGTGTACAGTCAAATAATATAATAGGGTCAAGGATTAAACAAACATTAGATTAAAGTGGAATTTTAAATTATATTTAAATTGTACATCATACGCAATCTGGCAAGAAAACTAATTCATACACTAGTGCAATACACTGCAGGCAAAAAATATAAAATTCATAATAGTGTTTACCATAACAATTTGTCTTCTTACCCAATCTCACAGTTGCAGACTGTTGTATCTTGTATCCTTGAGAAAGACACTTGCGTGTATGAGTGCGGGAAGGGCTTTTGATAAATAGTGCAATGGAAAAGCGCTGTAAAAGTGACCAGCTTGTCATTTTTTACCCCTCACTAAAATACTGTAAAGGGACAAGGGCTGCATGATATCAGGAAAAGGAATATGATTTCAACACAGTTCTTTCAATTAAAATTAAAACTATTGTAGGCAATTTGCTTTTCTGCAAATTGTGTCAAAATAAGATTTGAAAAAATCTAAACCATGAGGAATAATATTAAAGTGGAACTATATAAGGAAAATCACAACTAAAACTGAACTTTGTCTATTTTGAAGTCCATGTGTTTTTGTTTTAGGTTGTGCTAGCAAAAAATGTATAAATTGTGTTAACTATTATTTGTAATAACAATTTTGAAATATAATGTGCAGCCCTCCCAGGACGTTATGTGAAAGAAACCCAGCTCAGTAGATTCTTATTCAGCAACACTGAACTCCCTTGATCTGATTTTGTTTAAATTTTGACTTCATTCCCTTGTACCTGATGATGACGAGTGCGTTAATCTTTGAAATGAAATCACATTATAAATAACTTGCAGCTTGACTTCTTACAGGCCGCACATCCAGACAGCTCCTTTGCACACAGCTGGCCTAGATTTATCATGTGTTATCAGTGCGTCTCTTCAGAACGCCTTTTCCCTCACGTCACCCCGTTAGCTTCCACCACTACCTGCCCTCAGCCTTGGGATTATCAATCTGCATATCTGCCGCTAATTTGAAGTCACTATGGGCTCTCTGATGCAGCGTCTTTCAATTCTCACATAAAACAACCGGTGGATCAAAGGCAAAAACGCCATATTACAACCATGTTATTATTATGGTATGGAATAGAATGTTTTTTATATGTACAGTGCACAATTTTACTTTGACCAAAAGGAAAGATGCATTGTCACTGTGATATCATTTCACATTCTTCTCTGATAGTTTTACAATTACCTGGATTGTGTTGTTGAAGTAAATTAATCAATCAAAGTTTAATTTTACCACTCTTCTCTGCAGATCCTCTCAAGCAATGTCAGGTTCGATGGAGAGCGTTGCTGCACAGCTATTTTCAGATCTTTCCAGAGATGTTCAATTGTGTTTAAATCTAGGCTCTGTCAGGGCCACTCAAGGACATTCACAGACTTTCCCGAAGCCACTCCTTTGTTATCTTGGCTGTGTGCTCAGTGTCGTCGTCCTGTTGGAAGGTGAACTGTCGCCCCAGTGTGAGGTCCTATTTGCGCTGGAGAAGGTCCAGAATGTCTCTGTACATTGCTGCATTCATCTCTTCTTTCCCTCAATCCTGACTACAGTATATGCCCAGTTTCTGCCACTGATAAACATCCACAGCATGACGGTGCGGCCACCGTGCTTCACCGTAGGGATGGTATTTGCCAGGTGATGAGCACTGCCTGGTTTCCTCTAGACGTGGCACTTTCTATTCAAGCCAAAAAGTTTCACCAGACCTGAGAATCTTGTTTCTCATGGTCTGAGAATTGTTTAGGTGCCTTTTGGCAAACTCCAAGCCGGCTGTCATGTGCCTATTACAGAGGAGAGGCTTCTGTCTGGCCACTCTAACCATAAAGGCCTGATTGATGAAGTGCTGTAAAGAAAGTTGTCGGTAGGAAGGTTCTACAATTTCCTCAGAATAATGCTGTAGCTCTGTCGGAGTGACCATCGGGTTCTTGGTCGCATCCCTGACAGACAAAGACACAGGTCTTTCCCCCTGATTGCTCAGTTTAGACGGGCGGCCAGCTCTTGGAAGAGTTCTGAACTTCTTCCAAATGATAGAGATCTCCGATGCAGAAACAATGTTTCTTGACCCTTCCTCAGATCTGTGCCTCGATACAATCCTGTCTCTTAGGTCTACAGACAGTTCTCTTTCATAGCATTCGTTTCGATGTCTCACTATGGGATACGCCCCCTTGCATATACCACTACGCCAGCCCTGAGTGGCTGGCAGAGGCGACGTTGTGACGCTGGCACCCCCATATAAGCTCCAGTCACAGCGTCGCCCGTCATTCAATCACCTCTTCTCGCTTCACTAGGCCAAGTTACCGCATTTCTGTGTCTTTGACTGCTAGCTTAACTGCTTATTGGTAGAGCTAACCCCTCTGCCGCCGAGCGTTAGTGGTCTTTGACACTACGCCCTGCCACCATACAGGATGACTATTGCGTTGACTATAGCTCAAGTGACGATTTGCTACGCTACACCAAGCTAGTATTCTGCGCTTTGTTCGTTGGCATTCCAGTTAATGAACATGGCTACAGCTGAAAAGCTTTCTCCCGCCACGGAGATGGAGCAGGATAGCGCTCGGCTTTGCACTTGCGGGAACAAAATCTCAAGCAATGACTCACACCAGAAGAAATTGCCCCAAGCTAAGCGAGTCGCGCTGCAGCTTCTCCCGGTCTTCCCAGAGCTACTCGAGGAGATGTCAGTCTCTTGGAAAGACCCTCTTTCCAGCAAGAACACAATTTTTGGCGCTTCTTCACTTGAATTGTGTGGACATGGACAGGCTTGGAATTGCCCTCATGCCGCGTGGAGTCCATGGTGGTGGCCCACCTTCACCCGAAGCTCTCGGCTACTTCCACCAGACCACCCGCCCATCCCTCTAAGTCCGACCGCTTTCAGTCCACCATGACTGAACGGGCTTACAAAGCGGCCGCTTTGTGGATGAGAGCTCTAAACGTCACCTCCATGTTGACTGCATACCAAGCGGAGCTCTGCGAGGACATGTCTCACGTCCCAAATCCTGTTATATGGGACGACATCACCACTGTCTCTGACATATGCCTGCGTGTCCAGCGCTGCGCTGAAGGCTATCGGGAAATGTATAGCTATGTTAGTGCTACAGGAGAGGGCAAGGTGGCTGAATTTGACCAATTTGTCTGACAAGGAAAGGGAGGACATTTTGGACATGCCGGTCGTTCCAGAGGGGATTTTTGGCTCTGCTCTTGCCTCAATGCAACAGCGGTGCGAAGCAAAAAAGCGAGATGACGAAGCCCTTCAGCTCTGTCTCCCGCGCAAGATGCCCGCCACTCAGGCCACACCGAGGTCCAACTTGGCCCAAGCGGGTTTCAACAGGCCGGCTAATCCCTCCTTCCGCATCAGGTTAGACCCGCGTGGCCGAAGAAAACTACGGGATCCTCTACTCCTCAGACCGCTCCGCGGCCACAAGGTGCATCACAGCCACTGAGGAGGAAGAAGAAAAAAGCGTCTTTTGGACCCCGCTGCTTTTGGACCGAGATGGCCTGGTTTTACGTTTGCCCACCTCTGTCAGTTCCAGTGTGCCACAGGAGGTCATCCTCGACTCCAGTGTCGACTCCAGGTATTTTCTGGTCAAGAAGAAAGGGGGGAGCGGCATTCGCCCAATCCTGGATCTGAGAGCATTGAATTCGTATCTCAGAAGGTACAAGTTTCAAATGCTCACGCACTCGGCATTGATCCGGTTAGTCCGTCCAGGCGACTGGTTTACATCCATAGACCTGAAGGACGCATATTTCCATATCTCCATATACCCGCCTCACAGAAAATATTTGAGGTTTCTGTTTCAAGGCATGACATACGAATACACAGTGCTGCCCTTCGGCCTCTCACTGAGCCCGGGAGTGTTTGTCAAGGTATCGAGGCAGCGTTAGCCCCTCTCAGGGAGCGGGACATTCGCTTAGCCACATATCTGGACGATTGGCTTCTTGCGCATACGCAAGAGGAGACAGTCGTTCATACGCAACTTGTGGTCTGCCATCTGCGCGACCTGGGGTTTATTGTGAACGCAACCAAGAGTGTTTTACAGCCCAGCCAGCGCATAGCTTTTCTGGGACTGACATTGAATTCTGTCGCTTACACAGCCCATCTCTCTCCAGAGAGGGTGCGCACGTTCACGGACACTTTGGCTCGTTTCACCCCGGGAAAGAGGGTCTCATACGGTCTGTGTCTAAGGATGTTGGGTCTCATGGCATCTGTTCTCCTTGTAGTCAAGCTGGGCCGCCTTTACATACGGGATTTTTAGATTTGGGTGTCCGCACTCAAGTTGGACCCCGTGTGTCATCGGATGCGCACGGTCACAATATCCCCTCTTTGCGCGCTCGCACTGCGTGTGTGGAATCGTAGAGGTATTCTGACTGAAGGAGTGAGTATGGGCACTGTGATAGCCAGGAAGGTGATCACTACGGATGCCAGCCTCACTGGTTGGGGCAGTGTGTTCGAGGGCAGACCTATAAACGGTGTTTGGAGTCCTCGCCTCCGCCGTGCGCACATAAACTATCTAGAGCTTATGGCAGCGGTCCTTACACTGAGGCACTTTCTCCCGTTTCTTCGGGGAAAGCATGTGCTGGTTAGGACGGACAACACGTACGCGCAAGCTTCTATTGTGGAGCAATGTACATATTCTCTCTCTGAGAACGACGCACATCTCCGGCGTCCCCCTGAACACAGGGGCGGATCTTCTCTCCAGAGGAAATCCCCTGTACGGAAAATGGCGTTTAAACCCGTGTGTAGTAGGCCAGATTTGGCCAAGCAGCGGTGGACCTGTTCGCATCGGCGGAGAACGTGCAGTGCCCTCTCTTCTTCTGCCTGCACGATCAATGTGCACCACTGGGAGTGGACGCACATTTCTGCCACTCTTCTCAGAGTGAGGCAACACCGCCTATCACTGATACTGATCACTCCGCATTGGCCGTCCATGGCTTGCGGAGGTGAAACAGCTACTCCAGGGGCTTCCGTGGTCCCTCCCCTTGCGCAGGGACTTACTGACCCAAGCGAACGGACAAATATTTCATCCTCATCCAGAGCGGCTACAAGCCTGGCCCCTGAGTGGGTGAGCTTGACCGCAGCGGGTCTGCCTCAGAATGTGATTACTACTATTCAGAGTGCAAGGGCCGCATCTACGAGGTCTTTGTATGACTGTAAGTGGAAAATATTTGAGGTGTGTTAAAGAGGGAGTATTCCCCTTTAACTCTCCGCTTAATGTCATTTTGTCATTTCTACGAGACCTTATTGACAAAAAGAGAACATTCTCCACTGTCAAAGTGTATTTGGCTGCAATCTCTGCATGCCATGTTGGCTTTGATGGCAAAACGATCGGCCAGCATCCTCTGGTCTGTCGTTTCATGAAAGGAGCCAGGAGATTGTTACCAGTCTCCAAGCCCATGTCTCCCTCTTGGGATCTGTCAGGTGTGCTACAAGCATTAACGGACCACCCCTTTGAGCCATTGGAGGATATCCAGCTCAAAATGCTGTCACTTAAAACTGTTTTGTTATTGGCTATGGCCACGGCAAAACGTGTCAGTGATATCCACGCCCTGTCGGTTCAATCGTCTTGTATGAAATTTAGCCCTGACAATCTCAGGGTGTTTCTAAGGCCCAACCCAGCCTTTATTCCAAAGGTGGTTGGTACTTGCTCTCAGGTGAATTTGGATGCTTTTCAGCCTCCACCTCACACTTCTTCGGAACAGCAGCGTTTGCACAAGCTATGCCCTGTTCATGCTCTGTGTGCCTATGTTGATAGGACCAGATCATTTAGGCAGGTGGATCAGCTATTTGTGTCCTGGGCAAAGCCCCACAAGGGAAAGCCTAAACAGAGGCTTTCCCATTGGATTGTGGAGGCCATCTCAATGGCTTACTCCGCGGCAGGGGCTGGCTACCTCATGGGCCTACTTCAGGGAGGCTCTATTAAGGACATCTGTGATGCTGCTTGTTGGTCCTCCCCCTTGACGTTTGCAAGGTTTTATAAACTGGATGTAACGTCACAAGGGTTATCTCATGCCATCCTCAGTGTTGGCTCTTCTGAGGACATGCCCTGATCTAGGCTTCTTTTAGAGGCCATGGTTGGCATTGTCAATTGCGATTAGCTTGTCTGGCAATACGGGAGTCTCCATATCCCATAGTGAGACATCGAAACGAATGCTATGAAAGAGAACTTTAGGTTACTTTCGTAACCCCGGTTCTCTAAGTAGCATGAGTGAGATGTCTCACCAGACCACCCTTCTTGCTGATGGGGTGAAGCGAGAAGAGGTGTGCTTATTGAATGACGGGCAAAGCTGTGACTGGAGCTTATATGGGGGTGCCAATGTCACAACGACGCCACTGCCAGCCACTCAGGGCTGGCGTAGTGGTATAAAGGCTTCTGTGAATACGCAAGGGGGCGTATCCCATAGTGAGACATCTCACTCATGCTACTCAGAGAACCGGGGTTACGAAAGTAACCTAAAGTTTCTTTGACTTCAGTTCCTTTGACTTATATTTGTGTCCATATAAGCACACACCTGTCCTTATATGGACAGGTGTGTGCCTTTCCAAATCAAGACCAAGGAATTTAATTTAGCACAGGTGGACTCCACTCAAGTGGTAGAAACATCTCAACAACAATCAGTGAACAAAGGATCCTCCTGAGCTCAGTTTATAGCAAAGAGAGTGAATACCTCTATATTTCAGTGTTTTATCTTTAATAAATTAGCAAAAAAAAAGATTATTATTAGATTTTTATTTCAATTTGTCATTATGGTGTACTGTGTGTAGATTGATGAGGACAATACAATATTTTTTTCTCCCCCATTTTGGAATAAAGCTGCAACATTACAAAAATGTGTGGAAAAAGTGAAGTGTGAATATCCGGATGCACTGTGTTTTTATGTCAAGTGTAATGAACCAGGAACATGCATGTGAATTTTACACTTGTATCACGCATGTTCAGAATTATACAGAAATGAAATCACATGAAAAGATGACTTTATGATGTTGCCATTACTGTAAATCTAAGCTAAATTGAGTCTTTTAAAATACATAAACCCATGATCTGCATGTAGAGGCACTCACTGTACTGCCTTGCCCTCACTACTGTGAAAGTAGTAATTTTGTTGTCATGGAATCAAGAAAGCAATAATGGATTTCAGTAATGAACAGAGAAGGAACCTTAATTGCTTAAGTGCTTCTGTGCAGACACATCTTCAAAAATACACTTTTTTAATGGAAAATGGACAGCATTTTCCATTAAAAAAGGGAAAAGTCCAGCATTGTTTTATTACAATACAGTTATACACTAGACAAAGTTAATATTGTGTTCTGTGCACTACTGCACATAAAAAGAGGAACTTGAATTTTGTAAACGGGGAACACTTAAAATAATCAATTCACACTGAAGTAATAGCTGTAGACAGTCCATGGTCGGCGACAGTCTTAAGAGTTGTAACAAGTATTGGCCTTCAAAAGTTGTCTCTGTGGAGATAGTCTACGTGCGAGTCTCCACTGAAGGATGGCAGATTAACTTGTATTGATTGAAAGCAAAGCAAAGCCCCAAACAGCTATTTGGGAGGTACACCACATAAATGATGTCTCACCTTGCTCTGAATTCACCCCAGACTCTCGCATTGTAGCATTATTTGCTCTGCTACTTTTAATGGTACCTCTACATCATTAGAGCAGTGGTTCTCAACCTTTTGAAGTCGCGACCCCCATAATAACAATTAATGGGCTTCGTGACCCCGCCCACCACCGCTACCCCCCACGCACGCACGCACGCACGCACGCGCACACACACACACACACACACACACACACACACGCGCAAACATAGAAACATAGAAATATATACTGTAACACTGGACTGTATCATTTATCCACAATAATAACACTCAGATCTGCTCAAATAAACAACTCATGAAGACAGACCAATGCAGAGATAATAAGCTTTGTGAACATCCATCTTCATAATAATGAAAGCTCAGTCTTACCTGTAGCAGACAGACTGTTTTAGCTGAACTCTTACAGATGGATTTTTCTGCAGCTGTTACAGAGGTGATTCGTATACAGGCTAATGTCCGTAAATGCATGTTCTGGAACTTGTGCTGTCATTGTAGTTTGTCAGGCACCATTCTGTCTGAAGTCCGCCTCATCTCAGGGCACAGAAGTTTGTTTAAATCCATATTTACCCCTTTGTTTTTATCGCTTCTACTAGGCCGAACGGCCCCGGGGCACAAGCCAAAGCGGAATGTGGCGCTGCTCGCATTTACTCCCGCCTGCTAAAAATAACCAATGGCCGTGTGAGTAAGGCGGGACTTGCTAATAGGGCTGTCCCCGACCAAAGATTTTCTTGGTCGACCAAAAACATGCCCTGAGCAGCGATTAGTCGACTAAAAGGGGGCGTGGCATGACGCTGACAAAACTACAACTTTTCTGACCCAAACTGCACTCATAAGACGTGAAACTTTGAGAGCTCGTACTTTAATATGAAGCAACGTCAACGGTGCATGTATGTGTAAAAAGTCACATTAATCTAACAATTAATCTCAGGCTCACTCCTGCATCTGCTGCTGTACATGTGCTGTCCATACATCCATATAATCCAAATAAAGCAGTAGTTTTCTTCTTCCATCATCATCCCTGTTCTCAAATGTCCTCCGGGTCAGACATCTCCGTGTGACACTTGTCTCTGTTTCGCCGTAATGTAAACACCAGCCATGTGCTTTATTGTGAAATGCGCCGCCCGCGTGGCTCCGTGTCAGACTTCTTCTCAGGTTGTTTCATTTCTTCAACGTGTAGTGATGACTCGGTTCACGTTCCTGGTTTTATTTATCTCTGAAAAAGCCAGAATGAAGCGGAGAAAGACACAACGGGTCCACGAGCTGCTGCGCCTGACGTTAGGCTACTTTCGGTTTCGTTCTCGCGTATGTTTTAGTAGAGCTGCTGCCAGAGGACAGGCGTCAGACTCGCGTATGAGCTATTTCACTGTAGAACCAGGGTATTTGTGGTTTAAGCAACTGTAGAAGTCTGGCCACGTCTCACAGAGCCGCTGATCTCAGCTGCTTATGCGCACACAGGAGAGACGCTCTCCCGTCCTCATTTCTCTCCTCAATGTTTTTTTTCTTTCTTTTTTTGTGCAAAAGCATTTCACATAAAACAATCAAACGTCACTCTGTCTGTAAAACGTTGATATATCTGTTATTATAATGAATTATTAGCCCAAGGTAAAAGATAAACCTGCCACAGGCCTCTGGTGTTACCTAAATTGAGAGCATCTTAACTGATGCAAAAGTGCGTGCATTTAGTCGACCAATAAAAATCTTGGTCGACCACGACGACATCGACCAATTAGTCGACTAAACGACCAAAAGGGGACAGCCCTACTTGCTAAACAGCAACCGAAGAGAGTGACGCTGACAGGCAGGAAGAGCAGCCAATCAGTGTTCAGAACAGAAGCCCATGCTCGAACCATGCAAAAACAGCGTGGTGTGTGTTTACAGCGGAGAGAGAGAGGAGAGAGAAGACACAGATGAGCACAGGTCCGCGGCTCTGGTCTGCGCGCCGTGTCCTGGTACTCTACAGGAGTTCTAACATATTTTTCGGGAATTTTTTGGCAAAATCTAATAATTAAGAACAAATAATACACCTTTGATAAAATACCACACACATGCTACAATAAAATAATATTTTCTAATTGATTTTTTTTCTTTCTTTTTTTACTAGCCTGATCTGGCGACCCCCCAAATTTTTTTCGCGACCCCCAGGTTGAGAACCACTGCATTAGAGGATGGAAATAGCATAACAGTGTAATAACACACACCTGTCACCTTAGTTCATGAGATGATTAATCCTGATCCTAACCAAGTATAGACGACCAGGAAACACCAGGAAAGCTGCTTAGTATATTTGTTACATGCAATCATCTATTGTTATCTAGGGTTATTTCCATCCGATTAGCACATTTGAACTGTGCCGTAGAGTAAAGTACAACCTAATTAGTCAGAGAGAACACTTAATGATTTTAAACATATTTTGGATTGATTTGAGTTTGGTATCACAAACTGTCAAAAAATGACAATCAATTCATTTCTAAGCTTAGTACTATCTGTGCAACACAACACAAAGCTGCCCCAAACCATCAACATAACAAGCTTAAAATACAAGCTCATATTATTTCGGTATTGTACTGTGGGCTTGTGGCTTTATTGAATCCTCAGAGCGGCCGTAACAGAAAAACAGCCAGTGTAGCCCCACAGTACAGTGTAACATGTATATCATAAGTGTCTGGAGGAGGCTGGTAATTGGGTTGCAGCAGCAGCCAGGCCTATCATGGATGAGTGTGCAGTGACAGCAGCCATTAAGTTGTGTACAGAAAGCAGCGGGCCGGCGGTGGGCCTCAGGGGAGATCTGTCAGGCCCTTTTAGAGGAAGAGGAGCGGAGTGATGGAGCACCCCACCCTCCTGCTTCTCCCACTCACACAATGGCAATGATTGTCAGTTTGAAATCTACAAACTGCTTATTGTGCCACTAAAACGCATGAATAATACATGGGCTCTAAAGGCTAAGTTGCAGGGTCTAAAATTGAACTTGTGTATCAATAGCATCTGTGTGCACCTTTGAGGTTAATAAATATTAGAGTGGTGCAAATCTGTATGGATCTGTGGCTCACCTCATGTAGTGGAGCGTGTTTGTGGGTGTTGTAACAAAGTGGAAGGGACAGTGGCAGTGTGCTGGTAAAATGTAACAGAAACTTGCTATTGACACTCACCTTTTCAAATAATACATTTTCCTGTGTGTGGGTGGGTGGGTAAAATGCCCTGATTACTCTTTTGTAACGTTTATTAAACTTATTTGTAGATTTACATGTGACAATTTAGGCTTCTCGTTTTATGATTTTCATATAAAAAATACTAGATTTTCTTTTTGTTATTTATCCTTGGTTGCAAGTTCATTGAAAGAAAAGATTCATGGGGCCAGCTGATGAAGCTTAAAATTAAATGCTTTTTGAACTTAAAAATATAAAAATCCTTTGTGCTCTTAACTATATCAAATTGAGGAATAAACAAACTGAGTTGCACTGGCTCATATCATTCAAACATGTCTCATCTTAAATATGTGTCGTTTATCAGAACAATTAGCTTAGGGTTTTCAAAAAAATTTAGTTCATAAATATGCAGCAGGGGGCAGCATTATGAACCATCAGCTGAATCAGTGCCTACAGGGGCAGCAGAGGAAGAAAGATTCAAACGCACCAGCAGACCCTTATTTTTGGATTAATGGGTGAGTACTTTTTACTTTGATATTTAGTACATTACCTGTACAGAGTTTTGAATTTGGTGTGCAATAGCACCCATTATCCGTTTTTTTGTTTTTGTCTTTGATTCTTGATTTTGGAGTCCGTTTGGCTTTACTAGTAAATTGTCTGCATGAGTTTTCCAAGTTTTATATATGTCCATTTATGTGTGTACAATACACTGTTGGTTAAAATACACATTTCACATTCATTTTAAAGTAGTCATTTACTGTAGCCAAGTATTTTTATTTTTATCCAAGGTCACCAGATTTAATTTAATTCTTACAGCAAATGTCTTCCTCTTTGTGTTTTAAGTGTGGAGCTTCTCTAGAGGAAGTTACAAAAAAAAGAATAAAAGAAACAACACCCAGATGCAGAGAACATTCTTTCTATGAAGGCAAAGCATGCTGGTCCAGGGTAAAGGTCAGGACTACCCAGCTTGTATCCCAAACTGTGTACATGACTGAGTGTGACACAGATATTGAATATTTTGAGCGTTGAAAATCGATGTTTTAAAAGAATTTTGAAAGAAACGGGGACACCGTGTTACTGGGGAGAGAAAAAAGAAGTTGTGGCCCTTGCTAAACCAATAAATAAATAAAAAGAACAGTTTGTATTCTCCAAGACGGCGTGTACTTTGACAACGGACAGCGCCATTTTAGCGTGTTTCCCGTTGCCTGACATAGCAATGCATAAATCAAGAATTACCCTACATTTGGCATGGAAAACAACATGACAAATGGCCGAAATCAAGTATGACATTGTGCAGTCTGACATAGCAACACGTAGCAACCAGTTAAGCGTGGTTTTGGCACAACAGAAAACAACAGGCCGCAGCAGCGTCACTTGTAACTTCATGTTTTGAGAGGAATTTCCATTTAAGCAGCAATAAAAACGAGAGAAATGACAGTATTACCTCCTGAGCGGCAGGGACAGATCAGATCCACATCATGACACCGTTTTCTTTCAGCCACAAGCTAAACAATTCAAAACACACTGTGCACTTCACATGTCAAAGATCTTTACACAGTACAAACACTCACTATGTCACTAATAAATTACCAAAACTTTACCAAAAATGTCTAATACAGAGTGAGCACTCACTCTTCCACAAACAAATATTTGATTTCCTCCGGTGCAGCTATAGTAAACTTAATAACAACAGTACGTAGGCTCAGGCTCTGGGTCAGTCGCTAAAGGTAATTAGCAATTGTCGTCACTGCTGTGTTGTGCTTTTCTCTTGGTCTAAAAGCTTTAGTTTCTTATTCAGTCATGGTTCAGTCCTGATTTTTAACCGGTGTAGTCTACGTCCTGGTTTAGTCCTCAGACCTGCCGCAGACCGCGGCTGTGCCTAAGTTTAGCTAGTTATAGCTTTGCTTCGCTTAGTAGCTAAAATTGGCACTGCTTTCCCTGCCAGATGTAGGGTATTTCATGATGGATCCATGGCTATGTCAGGCAACTGGAAACCACGCTAAAATGGCGCTGTCCGTTGTCATAGTAATCAGTGACTGTGACGAGTACGAGTCCCGTACGAGAATTTAGTAAATAGACGTATTGGTTACAAATAGCATTACTAGTTAGCTATATGTCAAACTTACACATTTAATCCATTCGTCACGACGTTCTGGATCTTTTCTTTTAGTAGGAAATTTGATGAGTGCGTATGGCGGCTCGCATAAAATGCTGTGAGGTTCCTTTATTGCACTCGTGAATAGGACAAAACTCTCCCATACACTGATTAAGCCCATGAGGACAGTCGCACTGCAATGGAGAATGAATGCGAACCTGGCATATCGCTGTAAAACCACTTTAAGCACCATAATAGTCACTACAGTGCCTTGCGAAAGTATTCGGCCCCTTGAACTTTTCGACCTTTTGCCACATTTCAGGCTTCATAACATAAAGATATAAAACTGTAGTTTTTGTGAAGAATCAACAACAAGTGGGACACAATCATGAAGTGAAACGAAATTTATTGTATATTTCAAACATTTTTAACAAATAAAAAACAGAAAAATTGGGCGTGCAAAAATATTCAGCCCCCTTAAGTTAATACTTTGTAGCGCCACCTTTTGCTGCGATTACTGCTGTAAGTCGCTTGGGGTATGTCTCTATCAGTTTTGCTCATTGAGAGACTGAAATATTTGCCCATTCCTCCTTGCAAAACAGCTCGAGCTCAGTGAAGTTGGATGGACAGCGTTTGTGAACAGCAGTTTTCAGTTCTTTCCACAGATTCTCGATTGGATTCAGGTCTGGACTTTGACTTGGCCATTCTAACACCTGGATATGTTTATTTGTGAACCACTCCATTGTAGATTTTGCTTTATGTTTTGGATCATTGTCTTGTTGGAAGACAAATCTCCGTCCCAGTCTCAGGTCTTGACTCCATCAGGTTTTCTTCCAGAGTGGTCCTGTATTTGGCTCCATCCATCTTCCCATCAATTTTAACCATCTTCCCTGTCCCTGCTGAGGAAAAGCAGGCCCACACTATGATGCTGCCACCACCATGTTTGACAGTGGGGATGGTGTGTTCAGGGTGATGAGCTGTGTTGCTTTCACGCCAAACATAACGTTTTGTATTGTTGCCAAAAAGTTCGATTTTTGTTTCATCTGACCAGAGCACCTTCTTCCACATGTTTGGTGTGTCTCCCAGGTGGCTTGTGGCAAACTTTAAACGATACTTTTTATGGATATCTTTAAGAAATGGCTTTCTTCTTGCCACTCTTCCATAAAGGCCAGAGTTGTGCAGTATACGACTGATTGTTGTCCTATGGACAGAGTCTCCCACCTCAGCTGTACATTTCTGCAGTTCATCCAGAGTGATCATGGGCCTCTTGGCAGCATCTCTGATCAGTTTTCTCCTTGTATGAGCTGAAAGTTTAGAGGGACGGCCGGGTCTTTGTAGATTTGCAGTGGTCTGATACTCCTTCCATTTCAATATTATCGCTTGCACAGTGCTCCTTGGGATGTTTAAAGCTTGGGAAATCTTTTTGTATCCAAATCCAGCTTTAAACTTCTCCACAACAGTATCTCGGACTTGCCTGGTGTGTTCCTTGTTCTTCATGATGCTCTCTGCGCTTTAAACTGACCTCTGAGACTATCACAGAGCAGGTGCATTTATACGGAGACTTGCTTACACACAGGTGGATTCTATTTATCATCATTAGTCATTTAGGTCAACATTGGATCATTCAGAGATCCTCACTGAACTTCTGGAGAGAGTTTGCTGCACTGAAAGTAAAGGGCCTGAATAATTTTTTATTTGTTAAAAAAAGTTTGAAATATCCAATAAATTTCATTCCACTTCATGATTGTGTCCCACTTGCTGTTGATTCTTCACAAAAAATTACAGTTTTATATCTTTATGTTTGATGCCTGAAATGTGGCAAAAGGTTGAAAAGTTCAAGGGGGCCGAATACTTTTGCAAGGCACTGTAAATAGCCGGTTGTTCCACTATGATAGTATGGTTTTAATGGGCTTTGTTGACACCGTGGGCTTGACCGCAACATTACCACGCATGCGTACTGATAATGCTGATTTGGCTTATTAGATTTAGTCATTTCAGTTGTTCATTGTTTGGGTTTGTTAAAATAAGGTACACATTTTTGCTACAATTATTATTATTATCATTATTATTATTTTTGTATCTAACTTTATATTCTTCATACAGATTAGAATAAGTCCATCAGGGGACGGTGGGAGTTTGCCATTCAGGCTGTCATGATCCAGCTCAGAGGAGGAGGATCTTCTGGGAGCAGTTGGTGAGTTTCTATCCCTACACTGTTTACACCAGTATTAAAGAGCCAATTTCATGGCTCTTATTAGATTGTTCCAATACCTTTATTGGCACTATATTATGAAAAGTCGTTATTTTCATTCTAAATAGAACCTTCAACATTCTGTAATGAGTGTCACATACCAATAATGCTGCAGACAAGCTTGGGGTCAAAAATTAAAAAAAAAAGGTTGAGAACCACTCGTTATATGTTATGTTCATGACATTCTATAATGTGATGTCATCATTTCAGATGGAGGGTAGGAGCCTATATAACTCAATGGGAAAGACACTTATTGAAAATCTCCTAATGACCCTGATCATTATTTATTAGTGACTGGATCCACAAACCTAATATTCACTTTTTGACAGGAAATGCTTTAGCAAACCTAGATCAAGCACATCATTTTGATTATTGTTGAACTTCGTGACAGATTTTTGGGGCAGGCCTACAGTATAGGTTCAAATGACATCACAACAATAAAAACGGTGTAAAACTGAGTTGGTGAGCAGGTAAGAATTCTATTGTGTTACTATGGTAACCATCAAAGTAAAATTTTACATTTAGGAAATTAAACAATAGCCATTTTGTCTAAGAACAATATTTTATTAAAACAAGGGAGAATTATATGTTAAATTAAGCCCAGTGTTTTCTTAACACCAATGACAAAAGTTTAACACCAGTGACTTTGCATCAGATGCCTCCATTCATTTAATGTGGGGCTGTAACACAAGTGACTGTAACACCAATGACAAATTTCAATCAATTGTTCCTTTTTCTTAAGTATTTCTAAGTCATTCCTGAACAAAGGTGGTGTATCACAGTAAAGTTGTATAGTTTAGCTGTGAACCTGTTTTTTTCCTCAAAGAATTTCTACTAACTGATGCAAACAGCCGTAACACCAATGACATTTCAAAATGACCCACAGTATAAAGTCACATTTTAAAGTAACTTTTTTGTTCTTAGTGAGGAAAATATGTCCTTCTTTATATTTCCCAGGATTAGGCTTTTAACTTGGTCTCATCAGACCAGAAAAATATTTCTTCACATCTTTTTTTAACCTTACAAATCCTGGAAAGTAATGCTGATAACACCAATGACACAAAACTGAGGGACAGAGATTTTTCTTAATTATTTTAATTAATAGTTGTGATTTTTCATATAATATCTGCAGATTATTGAAGTCTATTCTCTGTTTGTTTTGAATTGGCAAGAAAAATATGTATAGATTTATTGTAAATATTCCTTTTAACTGCACAAAGGTGTGAAAATGGGGTCGGGGACATTGGGTTTTCAACATACACTGGAGATAAAAAGTCTGAGATAAAAAGACTGCAAAAAAAATGATCTGAAATTACCTGGCTCTTATCATGTGGCGCTCAATGTAATATTTTGTTTTGTTTTACTGCATTGTTGATTTTTTTAAATATTTCATTTTCAGGGTTGGGAAGTGCAGGGACAGGTTATTGCCCATAATTTGATAATGGCCCAAAAATGGTGACACGGTTTATTGTTCCGCACAAGTGAACTGGTTCAATTACTGTCTCATGAAAGGGTCTGAATGTGTTTACAGTGTTCAAAATAATGTTATATAAGCAATCTATTTAGGAATTTACAGTGTAATAGAGGTTATGCATGTGATGTCCATTATGTAGCAACAGCAATGTGGCACCATTCCTGCCGTCGTCCTGTGTATTCAAATTGTTGTTTTAGTTAATTGAATAAACTTTCTAAATTCAAAAATATAACCTTGAGTATTACGTACAGAGTGTGAAGTCACCGAAAACAATGCAGACTTGACACTCATTTGGTATTTGGCTCTGTTGCAGTGATGGATGCTATCTGCCACTCGTCACTGAAGCGACTGCAGTCCTGGAAGCCTCCGATGTTCGGTCGTGCACTTTACTCATGCAGTCAACCTCTGCTACCCCAAACAACTGAAGATCTTTGTCTTAATTTCTTCACGTACCCCTGAATCATTGAGCGTGGGGTATAACCACAGTTTTGGAACCACTTTTCTAAAATCAATGTCAAATGCCATGTTGGACTTGTTCTTGGTTTAAAACGTAATATTGTGTTGGAACACCACATTACAGTCTTCAATTTAAAAAAAGTGTTTTTGTAATTGTTTGCATATAGGCCTGTTTGTAGAAGAATTGACAGCTTAATAAAATTGTAATATCTTTTTTTTTTTTTTTTTTATAAATACGTTGCTCAAACTTAAATAAAATGAGTTTCAGTTTATGGGATATTTGAGCTGAGCTGAATCAATTATGTTGGGGAGAAATGGCTGAAATTCTGTAATTTTACAGCTCAAATTTAACAAAAAATAAATCATTAAATTCAAGCTGGCTGAACTTAAAATAAGAATGTGTTCTTGTTTTATATAATTGAGTTGGTAAACAATACTAAATTTACAACGAATCAACACAATTTGAAAGTGTTGTTCCAAGTAAAAGGTATCGCAAAAGGTTGCGGTAAATTTATTACGGTGAGCCAGTGAATTATTTCTTAGAGTGTTGTGATGGATTGATCAGTAGTATTAATCCGTAGAGTTTCCATAACTGTTCTTACCATACTAATGAGCCATAGATAGTCACAGGTCTTTTCCTCGACCTACCATACAGTATATAATATTATATTTGACTTTATTCCGGACACTAGAATGATGGTCCATATTTAAAAGAAAAGACACACATAACAACAATACATTTATCTCCTGTATAGGCTCAAACGCCAGTGAGTCCACATACGAGATGAATATCGCACCGAGCTTAGTCCGGGGTTGGTCAATGCAGTGATGATATTATTCATTGAATTTGTAAGCCTGCACATACACCTGTACATTAGATTTCGCAGTACAGTAGGGCAGTTTGGCACACGCGCATTTACAAACATTTGGCTTGCACTACTCCATCGTGGGACCCTCAGTAGCATCCGCATGGCATCATTATAAGCCACAGTTCGCTTTTGCATACTGCTCTTTTTGTAGCGCCTCCACAGGTGGGCAGTATACATGGGAGTGCAATACGCCTGAAAGAGTCTAATTTTAACAGGTGTGGAGCACATTCCAAACCTGCGGATCAGCGTGTTGACTTGTCCATAAAGCATGCGACACTGTCTGTAAATGTCTCTGTCATCGGACAAGTCTGCAGTCACATAGTGTCCCAGATATTTACATTCATCAGTGACATTAAGAATATTTCCTGATAAAAAGAAATCAGGGAATATCAGTTTGGAGTCCTCTCTGCTCCGGGCTATCATGATAATGCTTTTCCTTGAGTTGTATTTAATATCAAAGTCTGTTCCATACTGAGAGCACACATGCAACAGCTCTTGTAACCCAGCGCTATATGGACAAAAAATAACAAGGTCATCAGCATACATTAGATGGTTAATGGTACTGTTGCCAACCCTACAGCCCGTTCCACAATCATTTAAAAGCCTTGACAAGTCGTCCATATATACATTAAATAAAAACGGAGATAAAATGCTGCCCTGTCTTACTCCATTTGCCACACAAAAAGATGCAGATAAGCAGTTTCCCCATTTCACACACATTAACTGATGGGAATACCAGAAAACCAGAATTCTCACAAGACATTTTGGAGAACCTTTCTTGTACAACTTAGAAAATAATTTTTCATGGTTTACATAGTCAAAGGCCTTTGAGGCATCAATAAAACACATGAAAATGGTTGTATTGTGTCTATTGTACAGATCCAAGATTTCTTTCAAGGCAAAAATGCACATGTCTGTTCCATGTTTGGGTTTAAAGCCAAACTGGTTATCAGAGGTCAGCAAAAACTCTTCCAACTTATTCAGAATGGACTTTTCCAGTACCTTAGACAGAGTGCTGGCCAGCGCTATAGGCCTATAATTATCTTTACTGTTAATTTTGCCAGCTTTGTCTTTTACAATTGGGACCAAAATAACAGACAATAATCGGTCAGGTAAGACTCCATGTATTAGAAAGCCTGTAAAACAAATGGCGAGCAGAGGGTACAGTTTCCTGCCAGCATATTTTAAATGCTCAGCAGATACCCCATCAGCACCACATGCCTTGTTGTTATCCAGCTTCATCACTATCTCAAAAACTTCTTGTGGAGTGACAATCACATCTTCACTCTTCTCAATTTTGTCAACAATAAAATTATTACTCTTAACAGCATTAAAAATGTCACAGTAATGTTTCTGCCACATCTGAGCAATCTGTTCTGCTCCATTTACACCATCAATATGTGTTGGTAGGGACAGTTTGTTACTGTTCATTCTTTTTATTTCTTTCCAGAAGTCTGTAGGGCTATTGCTCTGCAGTTTCTTTGCCAGTAAATCAGCCTTGAGAGTGTTCACATTACTTTTAATAGAGCGTAGGGCATATTTAAAGTTTGCATTTGCTTTTTTTCTTATACTCAAACACGTGACCACATAAAACGTTAACTTTCCTTCTTGTGACTTCCAAATAAACTTTATTTTGCAAGTTTTGGATTTGGATCAGGATTTTCTCAGATTTACGTGCATTGGGTTGCTTCCTTAGCCTGGGAAAACCCATGCTGCTTGCGCGCTCGAATCATTTCGAACTGTTCAACAGCATGGAAACCATGGCCGAAATCTTCGCATGGATTTGGGGACCAATCACAGAACGAGGAGGGACGGCAAGACGATGATGCACTATTCGACAGGCGGAAGCTTGTAGTTTTTTTATGGATCCAACATGACAGCAGCAGACACAACGCCATCTTTCGATCAAGCTTTAGACCATGTTAAATTGTTCAGCTCGAAGGTTTATTTCAAAAGAAGCACAGCGTTTGGCTGACATACGTCATCGGGTACAATTGATACGATTGACTATGGGCTACGTGCAGACGCATATGATAGACAATGATAGACAATGCTATGGACAATCGTAAACCACACCTCTCCTATGAGAAAATGAATTAGTGGTTCCCAGTTCCCCTAGGCTATTGCTCCCTCATACACAGCTGCACATGTTTACAGTATGTTTTATTCATTAGTTTTGCACATAATAGTAAACAATCCAACATTAGGATATAATATTACAAGTGCAGGAAGAGGCAGAAACCCAAATGGGCTTATAATCACCAATCAATAGATATAAAATTAATACATAAACAGTGTAATAATAGTCCTTTTTGCCCTGTCTCCCAACTTTCCTTCATAAATTCGCCTCCTCACTGTTTAATACTTGCCTCAAGCATGTGTTTGCACCTGCAGGAGCCGGGATTTGAACCACCGACCTTTCAATCATGAGATGATCTGCCCCACATAATAACTATATCCACTGACTGTCTTGGTAAGCGTTTTCATGTCTGTATTTCAATAAAAACATTAACAACCCCAAATGTTAATGATACACTCATATCATTTAAAAGTTTAGGTTTAAGTACTTTTTTTTATTTTTTACTTTATCAGCTAATCTCATTACTATAAGGTGGTAAAAAAAAATGGCTTTCAGACTTGCTCTCCATGAGTCATGTTTCTGCTGCCTCCTCCATAGCATCACCAGCCGTGTGACGTTTAATGCTGCTAATTGTCCTAATTGCACCCTGCATCCTGTGAAGACAGAGGGATCAGCTCCCCAAGGAGTTCTATCACCGCAGTGAAATAGAAAAAAAAAAGGTCTGCCGCCTACATGTACTGTATGTGCACAGCCTCCGTGCCCAGCCGTTTGAATGCAAAACAGCGGCACAGCGCACACAGGTGATTAGTATTCTGGTAATAGCCATACTCTTAAGGTCATTAGAAGAGATAAACACATGCGGCACATTTACAGAATGCCTAATGCCAAATTGTCGGCTTTCTCTCAGGGCAGAGCCAGCTGTGAAATGTTCCTCAACAGGCCCCTCTCTCATAATATTTCCATTTAAATGCCAACACAAAGAACATCAAACTGTGCTGTTATTCCAGGCTGAGGGGAGCGGGCTGAGGGCTGACAATAAAACCTCTTTATCACAGAGCTGCCACTTCACGGTCTCATTGTCATTGCTACATATGATTTTCTTCAAGACTTTGAGGAAACAGCCAAACACGAATCAAAACTCCAAAGGCCCATGGCAACCTTCGAAAGCAGTGGAGGTGCCCGTAGCAATATGTGTAACTTGCAGCAAGAATTTATTGTTTTTGACTTTTCACCATCAATTTCAATTAAAGGCTCTGCACAATTTGGATTTCAAGAAGTGGAATGGAAATTCTTATGTCCTACTGAATATTGTAAAAGCAGGCGTTTGTGAAAAAAGACCATTGTGCCGTGCATCTACTTATACAACTGTTGTTGTTTGCATTACTGTGACAGTGAAGCTACATGAAAGAAGTGACACATAAACCCATCCCTGTTGGGGTGTTAAAATGTTAGGAGCATTCCTAACTTTCCTAACAGTTTAAAGAGGGGGTATTATGCTTTTTTCAATCACATAGCACCAGTCTATAGCATACTACAATGATGACGTAACCTTCTGTTGGTATGCAGTAAATTAAAATAACTGCCTTGAATAAAATTGCTCTCTCAAAATGGCTGTACTGAACGTCTTGAAATAGGCCTCTGTCTCTTTAAGAAGCTTTCCGACACGCCCCCTTCAGCACACTGCTGTGGCATCTAAACAATAACACTGTGCGGGGAGGGGGCTCTGCTGAGCTGAGGAGCAGTGGTTGGTGGCTTGGCTGGTGACAAAAGGTCCAGAGGCGTCTCCAGGAGGTGGGGGCGTTCCTAGGAGGACTGAGGCATAGCTACACCTAAAATGGCTGCCGTCTAAGTTTTTACTGATTACTTAAAAATATGTGAATGAGCCAAGGCAACACTCCAGGCATGTGTTTAGTGAGGGAATGACATAATAACATGATATAAAGCTTGAAAAAGTCGATTTTACATAATACCCCCCCTTTAAACTTTACTCGCTCCTTTATCATGGTTAGTAGAAACGAAAACAAAAAATAATGTACAGGGCCTTTAACTGATTCAAGACTACAACATATTTTTGATGGCTTTAAAACCCAGCAAAATGTGTAGGATATCTTTGCTCCATTTCACATTATAAAGTTTCTACAAGTTCTTCTTAATACATTAGCCAGCAAACAGAAAAAAAAAATAACTTTTGAGTCTGGACGACAATTTTGACCCTATTTCCTGCAGTAATGTTATTCAAATGATTATTATACTTTGCAAATATGCTCATTGTAATCAAAGCTTTTCTCATTACTGGTATAGGGCACTCATTTAGCCCAGTGATGCCAAATCGATAACCATTTTTCCACTGGAGTAAAAGAAAATGAAGTGTCTATACTTGATGACCTAGTGGGCCACAGGCATTAGTAACCATGCTCACATAGCTTTAATGGTTTTATTTATTCCCTCATATTGTGCTGCCACAACCCAGAGCATGTTGAGATACTGTATCTTAAGTAGTCTTAAGAATTGTAATGGCTTAGATTGAGGTAGGTGTCTCATATGTTCTTGAAACATTTTGTAATTGATAAAAGAAAATAGCTTGTCATATTAGTCCACGTGTAACCCTGCGAGACTTTGATTTGTTGCTGTGATGTGCAAATGGAGAGACTGTAGAAAGAAAATATAATTATTTTATGTTACTTATATTACATCAAAATGCAGAAGGGCAGTTAAATTTGTAATACATTTAGAGTTACAGACTATCGCTTTAAGGGAAAATCAACAGAACTTGGCAAATGACTTTTAGGAGTCTATATTGGATCTACTTTTTGAATGATGGTTCATGATTTTACTGTAAGAAAATGTAATGTGTAGCAGTGCAGTAATAATTCAATGGTTCGCTCCCACTTGTCAAAGTACAACCTTATAGTTTCTGGGTAGAAGGATTTTTTGTGCGAGAAGGTTAGTTGTTGGGTGGCCAAAACGTGTGTGGGAATGAAATAGCGGGCACTTTACAGAGTGAAAATCAGCAGACACATTAGTAATTGGCCTGTCTCTCAATATCTCCCCTTTGAAAGTGTGGCTTCACTGGGGACTGCGCTGCACTTCAGCACCACTGACCTACAAAATCTATTGACCTCCTTCAGTGTTTGCGGCCCTCACAAATATTTGGCCTTCAAGAAATGTGCTTGCAGAAAAAGAAACATGGCGCGTTTGCAATTCTCCTTTTCTGAGCAACTCTTGCTGGTCTTTCACTGCCGGTGCTATTTAGCCCGTGCTCATTAGATGGTACCACTACACCCTTAGTTACAACATTTATATGGACTTTGTTAGTGTTGAATAAAAAGCAGCTTTTATACATGATAATTCTTAATTTGTTTTGTTGCTTTCAAAGCAACAAATGAATCTGTTGAGAGGAATCCTCCCAACGGGCTCAAAACCTTGTCTTTTAATGCACCACTCAGCATAGGAACATCATCTACAAAATCAGCTGTTAGGGCAGCTGGGTGGGGGTTTGTTGAGGGGGAGTTACTGCCCTCTTCAACTAGCCCGCTCTACATCCTGGCTTTTTAATGCACCTCATTATGCAGGGCTTACATCACACTTCACATATAACTCAATTAAACAAATATAATAATAATGATAAATAAACCCGAATTAAATTATATTAAGGATGGTATTGACAACTGGGAAGTAGCAAGATCTCAGAATATAATATGTATTAATGCACCTTTAATAATGATAATTAATGATAATTAAACCCAAATTAAATTATATTGAGGATAGTAATGACAACTGGGAAGTAGCAAGATCTCAGAGTATAATATGTATTACTGCACCTTTATAACATAAAAGTAGCACATTCTTTTGTTGTTCTTTATTTTGCTGTTGTTTTTGTCTTATTCTTCATCATTTATTGTTACTTTGCCCTATGTTCCTTTGTTTATGATTTGCTACCTTGTAAATATTAAATGTAATGTTACTATTTTTATTTTGGGGTGGGCGCTTATAAGCCTTTGGCTTCAGCCCACTCCCTTTGAGCAGGTTAACTGCTCAAACAAATAAATAAACTAAACTAAACTAAAGGACAATATATTACCTAAATAAATGCAGTCCCTGCCAATTTGCAACTTTTAAAATAGCCATTAATGTACCCAAACTGGGAGCAATGCATACCTAATTTCACATGCTTGTTATATTCACACTGACAGCCGCTAGAGGGCGCTCTAGGCTTGTGTACTAGTATCTGCTACTCCTGTATCACTGAAGATTTAAAAAACGGTGAGGGACTGGCGAAAAGCGGAGGTTACTCTTACTGCAATGAAGAAAACAAAAAAAGCTAATCGCGGGCTAAAAGCTAATGGCCACAGCTGGAGGAACGAGTTCGCAAATGAGCGCTTGAACAACGTGATTCCGGGAGAGGCTTGTAAATGGTGCAGTTACGCCTCCATGCCCAGGTAGTTGCCAAGGTTAGTGTGACTTATACTCCGGAGCAACTTATATATGTTTTTTTCTTCTTCATTATGCATTTTTTGGTTGGTGTGACTTATACTCCGATGCAACTTATAGTACGAAAAATACGGTAAGTGTTTTTTGTCCCGCTTTGATCTTGAGCTAAGCCTGGTGGACAAGATCTGATGTGATACTTGAGAACCACTGATATAGAGGATGAAATGTCTTGCCCAAGGACACATTGATTCCAACCTCTGGGTTTGCAGGGAAAGACACAACCACTGAGCTAATACTGTACCATTCTAAAATTCTCAAATAATTATTCCACATATCTGAGACATTTAATCAAAATTCAACCATTACTTTTTCAGTTTGCTTAACAGGCAAATGACAGGAACATTGCCACTTCCTCAGCAGAGATAATGAACATGGTTATTTGAAGCAGTATATTTGTGTTGTGTTACCCAGTGTACCTACACGTCTGTATAAATAACTTGATGAGGATTGTGAGTTGACATTTTGGAGCGGCTCTGGGGCTGGAGGTGTTTAATCCTGTTCTGTTTATGAGTCACGAGGGTCACGCTTTTGTGTTACACTTTTTATAACCTCTTGGAGCTTTGGGTTCTCCGTCTCCCAGTGCGGGCGACTCTCTGCACCTGTGTATGTCACCCTAAAATGTCTGCCGGCCAAGGTCATTTATTAGTGAAATGTTGAGGTCAGTGCAGAAATGTCAACCCTAATAACATGCAATTACATATGTGTTCATTACAAAGGATTATGTAAAAACTGTCAACACAAAAAAAGTAGTTGCCACTTCCTTCAACAATGATGAATACAAATCTTTCAAACATATTAACAAGTACAAAGAACAAAACAAATATTCTACCAAATAGTAGCCTGTAGTGGATGAAGGCTGCAGTATATGCCAAACATTTAGGAAGATCAGCAACTAAGTGACACAACAGCAGTCGATGAAGGTAAAAGCTTATTTGCTACCACTACAGTGTCTTGTCAACAAAAATAAAATAAACAAAACAGGAAAGAAAATTGTTGCTCAAGTATAAAAGATATTGGGCTAGTAGATTTTCAACACAATTCAATATGTTAGTAAACAACCAGCTATTGACTTTTTGTGTCATTTGTTAGCCTGGTGAGACCAGAATGATACCATGTATTTTTTTCATATACAGAGGGATTTCAGTCTTGCACCAACGCCCTCCGTTGGCGGTATAAGAAAACTCAAAGGAGTCCGTGCAATCAAATTCGATTATTTGCGGTCACGTGTTGTTCACGAGCAGCGTCACTCAAGTGATGCAGAAACCCCTCAATACCAATCTACGAATGGCGCAAATTGCCAAAAATTAATCGACAGTAGGTGAGTTTTGTAAGTCATAATCCTGTGCGAATATTAACGCAAAACCGCTAATAACACCGCATCAACGGCAGACACCTGCCCTTCGTTGACTGGTTTACTCCACTTTCTGTTTGCTTGCGTACGGCTGTGGAAATGGAGTTGATGCTATACGGTCACCAGACTCAATCACTGGTACAGCGGTGAGTCTGGTTTCCAGGCAAGTTATTTGTTGGCTTGGATAAATTCAGAGTTGTGTCAGCTGTGTAAGGTATGTAATGCCTTAAATATTTACACAATAATCATTCATAATTAATAAACATAAATAGCTGTGTCCCCAGACATGAGATAAACATGTTCGAATCAAAAATGTAGTTTATGAATGACAACTGCTATGTTTATTTATTTGTAATTAAAACATCTTCTCCAAGCCAAAAGCCCAAAGAGCCCTTGGGTTGCCAGACGCAATGGCTAAAATCAGTGGGTAATATATCTAAAAATATGCCAGGTTGAGGCAACTCAGTTTGTTTTTTTGTTTTGTTTTTGTAGAACTATTCTCATGCAGCTTGCTCTACCGTTAAAGAGTCAAGTGAGGGATCAGCAAACCCTGACACAGCTGCACATAAAAATGATCTATCCTGAGAGGGCTCCACCTCAGCCATCAGCGTAAGAGCCGCACCTCCGTAGCAGCCAATCATCGCCATCGGTCCCGCTTTTAAGCCCCAGCAATCATGGTCCGTCCGCTTCCAGCTGTGCTGCGACCCACCTCCACCCCATCTCCGCCTCTTTCGTCAACGGCTTCTACCTGCTGCATCATCCGGGTCCGTCATACCACCACCAGTATCCAGGCCCCGGGGGAAGACATCCCTAACTCCAAGCGTTCAACTACACTGACTATACATCGATGTCTACCGCCGGGGTCTGATCGCCAAAACTAATACACATGTCAATAAATCTCCGTAATCGCTACTTTTGTCTGTGTGAGTCTATCCAGGTTGAAATAAGTATGTCGTATGTATCTAGTTCAGAGGTATAATCTGAGTGTGCATTCCATGTAAAAAAGTTTGCAGACCCCTGAGCTATACTATTCAATATTAGGGGTGTGTATCGCCTAGTCTCAGGCGATACGATACGTATCCCGATACAAGGGTCACGATACGATACGATATATCCCGATATTGAAGAATTAGACGATTATTGCGATTTTTTTTTACTACTTTGGAAACAACTATTCAGTAAACTAGTCCACCTTCATTAGATTTGTATCAAATACATTTGATCTATCTATCTTATGATATAAATGCTTTTCACTAATGTGCTTGTGACTGTGGTGTTTATGGTGATTATGTACCTTTGAACGGAAAACAGATTTCTTGGAAACCTAGTAATGAAACCAATTACTGGGGATGCACGTTTTCTAGTATTTCTATAGTTGGGAGTCCTTGGCGATCAGTAACTATTATGGGTTTCATCCATTAAAATATACAATAACTCAGACGGGGCATTTAAAATTGTGTCTACTCCACAACGGGTGTCACTCGTAGATCAGGGACATAATGACACGGGCATCACGCGCAGCAGTAGCACACAACTGAAGCAGAGGGGAAACTACAGCAGGCTCTTTTTAAACTTGTGTCGTAGTACTGCAGTGGCGAGACACAGGTTTAACGTGAGTATGCTGTATTTACTGTAGTTTCACCTCGGTTTCGTTTAATTCCGTAATAAAATGCTACGAAGATAAATCCATGCTACGAAGATAAATCCTCTCCAAACGCAGCGGCGACGCACTCAGCAATATGCACAAAGCTGTGGCTCTCGTAATAATCCAGGTCTCTGTCTTTGCTGTAAAGCCAAAGCCAAATGTAGAGTTTTAAAAGAGCCCCGTAGCGTCTCATAACTCATTCTTTTCCATGCTAAGCTCTTCCTGTGTTTCTCTAACTCTCACTAAATTCTAGTGTTACTCAAGCGGGCTGCGCGGTGCGCTGCCATCTAGCGGGCGGGAGTAAAAGTGCAGGACCAAAGAGAGACGCTGCAATGAATATTTCCCCAAAAATAGATGTTTAAATATCGATACGGGCGCTTTTGTATCGATACGAGAATCGCGCGACGTAATATCGCGATATATCGGCGAATCGATATTTTTCAACACCCCTATTCAATATTACAACGAGAAGTTCGCTGTAAAAATCGAGTGCATATCGAAAGGATGTGTTGCACTTTTGACAGTGACATCTGGACCTGACTGGGTAGAAATATTGATGTGGAAAAAAATATTTAAGAGAGCGGGACTTAAAAAACCCAGATGAAATATTAATTGCACACCACATGAGGGTCCTAAGCCTGGAGAGGATACACCACAGGCCGCGGATCTTAATCATGCGTCGGGAGGGATGCAGAGATGCCATCTGGTGGTCCAATTTGAGCCAAGCTGTTAGAGGAATGTGCCCCCCACCCCGGCATAGTTCCCCTGGTGACGACGCTGGCAGGCTGCACCAACCACAGAGAAAGTTGTCCTGAGTTCATGTCATTCCAACTTTTATAGTTGGTTTTCCAGCCTTTTAATATGGTACCTTCAACAATATTAGTTTAAAATACAAGATTTTACAATGCCCATAAACATGAAATTCAGAAGATACAAAAAGGGTTATTTTCTGAAGGATCATTGCTTGCGTTTCTCGTCTCATCAAATACCTTTGTCTGTTCTGTATAGTTGAGGTGTTAAGAGAGCTGAGTATCCTGCTCTTGTCCTGGTGTGTGCAGGTGGAGGAGGGGAGGGGCCGTTTTGCTGATGGAGTGTTTCACAGTTTTCATGCTGAGCTATATTGGCCTCAGTTTGCTTCATGTGGGGAGCTCCCTCACAGATCTGAGAATGAGCACTCTGGGCTTCTGTCCAGCACCACAGAGACAAAACTAAATGGCCATACCACAATGTATAATTAGGGGCCTTTTTACATTTATTTCCCCCCACTGTTTTGTTCAGGGTAGAGTCTGCTGTCAAGCCCTAAACAATAGAGTACCGTGGGCGGCACGGTAGTACAGTGGTTAGCGCTCGTGCTTCACAGCTAGAGGGTCCGGGTTCGATTCCCACCTGGACGGGGCCTTTCTGTGTGGAGTTTGCATGTTCTCCCCGTGTCTGCGTAGGTTTCCTCCGGGTACTCCGGAGGAAGTACCACTAAAAACATGTACAATAGGCCAGGATGAATGAGAGTGCATGGGGGACGACGGATGAAAATTAGCCCAAGGCTACAATCCGGTGTGGCTTGTTTACATGCATGAGACCCATGTATGTTGATTAACATGCACTGTCCTGACCAAATAAACCAATAAAAAAAAAAAAAGAAAAGTAAAGTTCAGTTAGATGTTATTGACAAGATAAAATAGATACCAGCCTTGGGCATAATAAGAGAGAGTGAAGAGATCACTCATGTAAAGTACAGTAAAGCTTTATTAATTATGACGGTTATTGGTTATTTTGAGGATGTGATTATGAATAAGCTATTAGTTGCAAGGTTGACACCTAGACACACAGCAAACCATTTGTTCAATCTCAAAAAAGTCAAGTTTGTATAATACATAATTAATTATATATTATATATCGAAACCCAGGCGGTCTCTTTTTTCCTCCAAGCTCGGGTCCACTACCAGAGGCCTGGGAGCGTGAGGGTTCTGCGCAGTAACTTTGCTGTTCCTAGATCTGCACTTTTCTGGACAGAGATGTCTGATGTATTTCCTGGGATCTGCTGGAGCCACTCCTCCAGTTTGGGGGTCTCTGCCCTGAGTGCCCCAACGACCACAGGCACCACTGATACCGTCACCCTCCAGGCCTTTTCCAGCTCTTCTCTGAGCCCCTGGTATTTCTCTAAATTCTCGTGTTCCTTTTTCCTGTTGCAATTGCTTGGTATTGCTATGTCAACCACAACGGCTTTCCTCTGCTCTTTGTCCACCTCCACAATGTCCGACTAGTTCGCCATTACCATTACAGGGTCTTGGCTCGGTCATTCTATAACACCTTTGGAGGTGTTTCCCACTCTGACCGTGGGGTTTCAGCCCATACTCTGCACATAATGTGCCTGTACTCTATGGCAGGCACTTATATAAAATATTATATTATATTATTATGTGTTGATTTTTGATCAAATCATTCATTTGACCAAGCTATTATGTGTGCAAAAAGGAAAAGAAAAAAAAACATTTTTAAGAAGGTGATTTATTTGAGTAGATATCCTGCGCTTTATCCACAATGCTGTTAATCAGAAAGTGTTTTAAATCACGCCTAACCCCAAATGGCAGATTTAAAAGGCCCCTCTCAAATGTTGCCAACCCAGCCATGAAAACTCTCCTTGACAAAAGCTTATGCACATGTAGATTATCTTGCCAAGCTGTCACACACTGAAGACAAAGGTAGTGTTTAAAGTCAAATTTGTAGTGCTTCTGAAATGATAAGAAAAGTGTGTGATAATAGAGTATTTCTGCCACCACATCCATGGGCAAGATTGTTATTTCCACAGTTATAAAGTCTGCAGCTCTGCAGCTGTATTAAACAGAAGGGACTTTTGATTTTGATGACTTCAGGGCCATAAGTTCTGTCTCTTATCATTTGAGTGGCATGGTGGTCCAGGGATTTGTGCTGTTGCCTCACAACAAGAATCCTGGATTCGATTCCCAGTCTGGGTGGAGTCCACAGTAGGGTCCCCTCTGGGGCCCAGACTCCCATGTAAAAGAGATTTTTGTCTTTCCAGGTTAAATAACATGATAAAAAGTGGGCACTCAAAGCAGAATTTGGCTTTATGTGGCTCAAGTGGTGAAAAACAACAACGCATCGATTGAAAGGTGATCCAGTTGTTGAATCAAAGGAGGTATTTGCAGTAAAAGCTTAGTGATGTCCATTATGTTTTCTGTCTGATTAAATGTACAAAGTTCATTTTGCCGGACAATATGATTACATGATTTTGCATGTTTCAGCTGCTAGATGTCAGCCTTCATATGTGTCACTTATCTGCTTCTTGGCACTTTTCCTTTCGCACACCTGGGACACCCTTCTCCAGACACCTAGCCCCTTGGTCTCTAGAGAGGGGTGGGCGTGGCCAGTCTGATGGATCTCTCAGGTCTGTCATTCTGGCCGTGCCTTGGCGGCATGACAAGGCCTTTCTGTGTGGAGTTTGCATGTTCTCCCCGTGTTTGCGTAGGTTTCCTCCGGGTACTCCGGTTTCCCCTACCACTAAAAACATGTACAATAGGCCAGCGCTTCTGTTAGTCTCCCCAGGGGAGAAACTGAAGCTACAAAGGTAGCTTACCACCACCGAGTATGGAGTGAATGTAAAATTGTCTGGAAAAAAAAAACGCTTTGTGACCAAGGGCCGGATCGCAGTCCGTGCACAACTCTAAACGCAACGTGGTACATGCGCAATCTTGCATGTGGTGCAGGTTTTGACCGGTCATTATTGGCAAATGATTGCTTTGACTGTGATTTGGAAGAGTTTTTCCTGACATTTTGCCTCAACTTGTCTGTCAATTTTGGACAATGTGGCTCCGCTAAAAGCTAGGCGACCCAAACCTAGACCTGATCCGTGGCTTAATGAGTCCACTCGCGCTGCTCGACGTCAGTGCAGGAGAGCTGAGCGAAGGTGGAAAAGGGATAAGTTGCAAGTTTCCTTTCAAATGTTAAAGGACAGTTTGCATAACTATCAGACAATTGTTAAAACTGCTAAGACGATGTATTTTGCTGATATGGTTATATCCAACAGGAACAACCCTCGGGTTCTTTTTAATTTGGTAAATGCTGCTCTTAATGTTCCTCAATCACATGTCCTTGATGCCTCACCTGCATTGTGTGAAGACGTTTTGAACTTTTTCATAAATAAGGTTCAGCACCCCATCTGTTGCCGTGTCTGACTCTGTCACATGCACAACCTTATTTGATCATTTTGAGCCTGTGACACTCTCTTGTTTGGAAAAGGTTGTCAGTCAGATGAAGCCCGCTGGTTCACCCTTTGGTCCCATCTCTCCACGCCTGTTCAAAGACGTGTTTTCCACATTAGCACCCTTTGTTTTGCATTGTGTTAATGGAAGCTTGGTGAATGGAGTAGTGCCTGGAAGTTTCAAACATGCTGTTGTCCATGTTTGGACCATTGCTGTCCAAAATGTTGGAAAAAATTGTTTTTAACCAGCTGAAGGCATTCCTGGATGAGCACGAGATTCCTGAGGTTTTTCAGTCTGGTTTTAAGAGCCTCCACAGCACTGAGTCAGCTTTGCTAAGGGTTTTTAATGATCTTTTTATGTCTACGGACTCTGGCCACACTGTGGCATTGGTGCTGTTGGACCTGACAGCTGCGTTCGACACAGTGGATCATGAAATCCTCCTGTGCCGCCTTGAAAATTCGGTCGGCATTGGGAGTTATGCTCTGAAATGGTTCAGATCCTACTTAACAAAGAGGGTTTTTGCGTTAAAATTGGTGACTGTTTGTCCTCCACAGCCCCTTGTCATGTGGTGTACCACAAGGGTCCATTCTCGGACCACTTTTGTTTTCATTGTATCTGCTTCCGCTAGGATCTGTTCTCCGTAGATTTGGGGTGTCATTTCACTTGTATTCTGATGACAGCCAAATCTATGTGCCCCTTAAGCGTGAGAATGCATTCATTGCCACTCAACTTTTGGAGTGCGTTGATGAAATCAAATCCTGGATTTTCGCTAACTTTCTGCATTTCAATGATAAAAAGACAGAGGTTCTTGTCATGGCCCTTCTGTGATGGGGGCCCTGCATTTCCACTCCCCTCTCCTGTGTGTGTGTGTGTGTGTGTGTGTGTGTGTGTGTGTGTGTGTGTGTGTGTGTGTGTGTGTGTGTGTGTGTGTGTGGTGTGTGTGTGTGTGTGTGTGTGTGTGTGTGTGTGTGTGTGTGTGTGTGTGTGTGTGTGTGTGTGTGTGTGTGTGTGTGTGGGCGGAGATTAACTGGGAGGAGCTGCGGCTGATGGTGCACACCTGGCGTCTATCACCTCGTCCTGCAAAGAAAAGCCCTGTGCTCCAGCCAGTCTTCGCCAGATTGTTAGTCTACCAGACGGTGAATCTTGGCTCCTGAAATATTTTTGATATTCGACTAGTACTTACCTTTGAGTAATCCTCGTTCCTGTTTTTCAGCTCCTATTTTTGTGCCTGGCCTGCTCCGCTCTGCTCTGCTCCACCCCACTCCGCACCTTGGTTCCTGGATTCTGGAGGACAATAAATTGCACTTACCTTGCCACTGTCTTGCGTCACTTTTTGGGTCAGAACCTTTGAGCCGTGACAGTTCTACTAGTTGGGCCTAGCAATGGTAGAGCTGCCTCTGTAAACTTGGGACCCCTGACACAGTTTGTTAAACCCACTGTGTCAAACCTTGGTGTTAAAATGGATCAAGATTTTAAATTTGACAAGCAGGTTAGTGCTGTGGTGAAGGCCGGTTTTTACATCTTAGGCAGCTTGCAAAAATAAAGTCCTCACTTTCTAGTCACCACTTTGAAATATTGATTCATGCTTTTGTTACAATGCGGCTGGACTACTGTAATCCTCTGTACACTCTGGCTAATACTCTGTACATTAGCCAGTACTCGCTCGCACGCCTGCAGCTGGTTCAGAACGCTGCAGCGCGTCTTTTAACTGGCTCACGAAAGCATGATCACATTTCACCTGTTTTGTCTTCCCTTCACTGGCTTCCAATCAAATACAGAATTGATTGTAAAATTCTTTTATTGGTGTTTAAATGCCTCAATGGTCTTGCTCCGCATTATCTGTCCGACCTGCTCGTGTCATACTCCCCGGCACGTTTGCTGCGATCGGCAGACCAGTCGCTGCTTGTGGTTCCTTGGACCCACTCAGAGGAGACCGAGCATTTTCTGTCGTTGATCCCAAACTGTGGAATGAGCTGCCTCTGTGTATTAGACAGGCTGACTCCCTTCCTGTTTTTAAATCACGCCTTAAGACGCATATGTTCTCTTTGGCATTTAGCTAGTTTGGAAGTTGACTTTTACTGTTCAAATCGCCCTCTTATGCCACTGTATATGTGTATATTTGATTGTATTTTATATTGTCTTTTTTGTACGGCATGTTGGTCAACTCTGTTTATTTTATTAGTGCGTTATAAATAAATTGGATTGGATTACTTTAGTACAGTAGATCAACGCGCACACCCTTAACACAAAAACAACAGTTTCCCATAAATAAACCACACACTCAAGTGCCACAACACCACGTCTAATCTGTGTTTTAAGGTGACGTTTACATCGTGTGTCAGTGTTTACCTCCAGATGAACGAAGAGCATCAGTGGTGGTCGTTGTAATAAGCCTCATGTTTCCTTTTTACATTGTTGTTCCTTGTGTCGGCTACAGCTCAGTCCAAAAGAAAGAAGCGCATTTCAAACTTTTTTCGTTATGTTTTTCCCCAATTCAGCCGCTTCAAGAATCCTGCAGCTGTAGCTCAAATGTTCCAATAAGCTACAATTTTCTTGCAACTACTGCATAACTCTGCAACTCCTCTGCAGCCAATATGACAGTTTATGATCAATTAAATCCTTACATTTGGTAACTTTGCGCATTCTAACGGTGTCCAACGCCGAGGCTGCTGCCTTTCAGCGGAGGGACAGTTTTATTTATTTCATCTTTATTAAACATTGCGCGCTGCATTTGCATGTTATTAAGTGTTTACAGGACAAACTACACCCCCCGCAACCCACCGCCTTCCGCAGTAGCAGTCTGGGAAAAGCATGGGGAGGGGGCGGCACCACAACATCGCAATGCGAGTCTGTCCACCCCCTGTCCTGCCCACTTTTTACGCCAGGTATGACACAGAAGATTGCAAGGAGCGCCACCCGTCTGCGCACTCATCTGCTCTACAGCCTGCGCTATGAACCACAAGATCTGGCCCCTAGTCTGTGAAAGGCGCTATACAAATAAAGCTAATCTTCTTAGAAGAACAACAGCTGATGAGTAACATGTTACTGCACACTGATGACACTTAGAAAGCTGACAGTTAACATGTAAAGTTAAAGAGAAACATCTCTGACTATACGTCAGGCTAAAAGAACGTTTCATATCTATCAGATTGCAGTAATGTTCCCCAGTCCAGAAGAACATTTACACGTACACGTATGCACCCAAATCGTATAGAAGTAAAATTGATGTGATAGCATTGTACGTGGTCAGCTCAATTTACAAAAGACTTCCCGTTTTCCATTAGACATTATCTGTCTTGCCTAAAGATATACACTCATTACGTCATAAGAGCAGGGATCAAACCTACAACCTTTCGGTTAGTTGGCAAATCTAACTTGACAAATCTAAGTACTGCTTCAATTTGTAAACTACAAATTATGTAAAGTAAATGTTGTCAGTATGAATAGGATAAACTCATGTTTTGTTTTGATATGTGAAATGTAGCAGAAACACCATTAGAGGAGAGCGTTATGAAGGCTCCCTGCAGACCTCCCAGCGTTTTAACTCAGTTGCCACCATTGTGTTAATTAAAAATTCCATCTGCTCCAGAGGCTCTGCTTTGTCTTTCATGATGAACAACAGACATGTGCTATTATCCGCCCTGTATCTCACTGTGTAAAAAAGTTTAACTCACGCAGTGCTGTCTGGAGTGTTGGAGCTGATGTACTTTACCGTCTGCAGGAGAAAAATGTCCCATGTCATCATGTTTGAAATGGAAATATCAGAATTCTGGCTTATAAACTTGCTATGGGGCATTTTAGCATTGACTTAGGTTTAACTTCATTTCTGTGTATAGAAAGGACACTTTATCATCAAGAACTGTGTTGGTTTGCATTTTAGGTTAAAATACCCTCTGCATGTAGCAATGGGAACTATCTGTCTCAAATGGAAAATGCAATCCTTCATTTTGTTAACGGCTTGCTAACAAATCCACAATGTCGAAATCAATGTCGTTTGTGTGCAGATGCTCAGAATATATCTGTCACACCTCAAAATCCAGGAAACCAAAGCGCTTCAGCAGTTGACTTAAACAGGAATTAAACCTGCACTAAATAAGTAAAAATGTATGTTTTGAGAAGAAAACATTACACCCATGTACCAGTGTGTGTGGGAGTTCGTCCAACCAGTCCACATGTGCTTTGTGGATCTGGAGAAAGTGCACGACCTATTACACCATAAAGTTAACCAAATCTCAGGCTCTTTAAGGTGTCCCGAGGCCAGTGGGAAACATCAATGCCTCTCTCTCAGTCACATAAACAACAGTATCTAAAAGAGGATTCAAAGCTAATTTTATTTACCCTACAGCCACTTTGTTTAGCCTTCCTAATTCACATATACGTGAAACCTTTTTCACTTACATGGTGGGTTATTCTGACTTACTTCACATTAGCGTTTTTTTTTAACTGTAGCCGCTTCTTCGCCTCTATTAATATTAAAGCAAACTTTAAGCCTTGTGGTTAACTAACAAAGTTTACCTCAAGACTCTGGACTCCCTATACCCTCCTTAAGGTCCGTCACAGCATGAATATTCACTCTGATTCCAACGCGTACGTCTCTACGTGAAGAAAAAGCAGAACCTTAGCAAATATTGCCTTTGTTATGCCCCAAGTGTGGGATGGAGCACACAAAGTGAAAAATATTTTCCAAGGAGACAAAGCCAGCAGTAGTTACGGGGTTACAAATTTAAAACTCGAGACCAGGTACTACGTTTTGCAGATTTTATTAAAGAATTACAAAAGAGCAAACAGCAACAGTTCAGCCCTCTTTTGTGCCCAAAAAGTTCTGCTCCGATGCCATGAGAACTTTCTCCTTTATAGCCCCACAGGACAAAGCATTAACTCACACCCTCCACTCTCCGGTTAGAGTCCTGGTTGACTCCAGTCAACCAGCACTCGAAGTGGAGAGTAGTGTCACTCAAAGCCCATTTACAGAAGACACCCCCTTTCTTGTTCTCTGAACATCTGGCCATACATGTGTACCAAAGCCATAAAAAACTGAGAGACACTCATTCCATTGTGGCTCCTCCCTCTCAGGGCAGAAGGGAAAACCCCTTTTTGGCCTCCCACTCAAACTTATGGCCTCGAGGCAAACCAAGGCCGTGGGCGGCACGGTAGCGCAGCGGTTAGTTCTCTTGCTTCACAGGTAAAAGGTCCCAGGTTCGATTCCCACCTGGACGGGGCCTTTCTGTGTGGAGTTTGCATGTTCTCCCCGTGTCTCCTCCGGGTACTCCGGTTTCCCCTACCACCAAAAACATGTACAATAGGCCAGGATGAATAATGTGTGTGTGTAGTGCTTCATTTGATCCCCCGTTTGGGGGAATGCATTCCCCCAATTTTCTGTTTTTCAGGGTAAAGGATCCGGGGAAAATTTAGGAGGATCCGGCAAAGATTTGATCTGATATAATGGTGTTTAATGAGAGTGTTCCGGCAAATGTTTTGGCCTGTTTCCTGAATCCATCACATCAGACCAAAAGTGTTCCTGAAAATGCAAATTTACAAATTAAGCACTGTGTGTGTGAATGCATGGAGGTGGTCAGAGGGACCGTCAGACCGTCAGTCCAATCAGAGCTTCTGTCAGTCTCCCCAGGGGAAACTGAAGCTACTAAGGTAGTTTACCACCACCAAGTATGGAGTGAATGTAAAATGCTCTCATGTAAAGCGCTTTGTGACCATGTCTGTGAAAGGTGCTATATAAATAAAGATCTTCTTCTTTTACAAATCACACAAAAGAACTACTTATTAGATGATACTGGTTAACAAAACTCAGTACAAAAAGATTATTATATTGAAAAGAAAACTTAGTTAACACTAAGCAATAACATTATAAGTGAGTATATAAAAAGTAAATATATTGAAATACAATGGTTAACACATAACACAAAAAGTGTAATACTTTATGTTCTTACAACCGCTCATACCCACTCTATGTTCTTAAATGTAGGACTTTTCCAACAAACTAGCGCATGTGTATACAATTGAACACACAGGTTTACACATTGAAATTTCAACTTATTACATTATCATTATTAATATCATTTCATAACATATTTTGGTTGCCAATATGCGCAGCTCACTTTTATAACATCCTGACTTTAGTCATTATTGTTCAACAGCCAGGGCTGCCCTTTGCCACTGGTTCTGCTCATTACCTTTCAGGACAGAATTTGTAGGAGCAAATCTGAGGCCATGGTTCTCCACCGGAAAAAGGTGGCTTGCCCTCTTCAGGTCGTTGGAGAGTCCTTGCCTCAAGCAGAGGAGTTCAGTGAGGGACGGATGGAGCATGAGATCGATAGACGGATCGGTGCAGCGTGGGCAGTGATGCGGTCACTGTATTGGACTGTTGTGAAGAAAGAGCTGAGTCAGGGAGCAAAGCTCTCGATTTACTGGTCGATCTATGTTACTACCCTCACCTGTGGTCATGACGAAATTAGTTTCCTTCGCAGGTTGGCTGGGCGCCCCCTTAGAGGAGCTCAGTCACCCGGGATGAGCTCGGAGTAGAGCTGCTACTCCTTCACATCGAGAGGAGCCATCGAGGAGGTGCCTCCTGGTCACCTCCCTGGGGAGGTGTTTCGGGCATGTATTATTGGGTGGAGGCCCCCGGGAAGACCCAAGGCACGCTGGAGGGACTGTCTCTATGGATGGTTGGATGGACATTACACCATGGTTGAAATTAATGTGTCCCCTATAAAACAAATGTCTGCAAAGTTTGACGAAGAAGAGGTCGCACTAATGACAGTGGAAGCAGCAGAGGCAGACAACACAGACTCACGTTCACATTGTCCCATTACAAGTGAGAATTTGCCATGAAATTAGTTTCTGCTCGCCAGTGTTTAATTTAGTGCAACGCAAGTCCAGTGTCAAAACTCATTTAAGATATTTCACAAACAACGGAGGTCAAAGTATATCAAAGTTGGTACATGTGTAAGACATTTCTTTCCCTCTAAATAAAATACAGGGCTAAAACAAACAGACACACAAGATCAAAAATGCCTTACAATTCGTTCAGTAGCAGTAAACTAAAGTTTTTTTCATCTTTATTATCACAGATTATTATTTCATTACATGTGTAATATATAGTAGTTCAGTAGTGTTCATGTAAACCAGTGGCTGGGACCCAAAAGTGGGTCACAGGGCCATTTTCAGTGGGTCTCGAGTCTTTCTTAAGGAATATTTCTTGTAATGTTTGTCAAGACTGAAAAAGCACCTTCATCTTTCAAAAGAATCGGTGCTTCTGACCATGATGTTTTATGCGTTGGGAAAAATATTCTTGTTTGAATATTTCTTCACTTCATCTTCACTAAAACACTTTACAGGGATTTTACCATTGGCCAGTGGTTTTGATCCTTTTCACTCCAAAAATATGGTTTTCCTACCGTCCAGGTCTATAACACGACTATACCAGGTCAGATTCAGCGCTAGGCGATCTAAATTAGGATCAAATACTGTGAACTATCCAGGACATGACTAGATTAGAGTAGTGACAATTGACGCTCGGATAACCAAGGAGAAGAACTGCAAAAGACCCCAAAGTACCACTCGACGAACCTTGCATAGAACAGATTCAGGAACACTGCCATTGACGCTGGAGTAAAAAAATTCCATTTATGGACACTATTGAGGAGATATCTTCTGCCCCTATGGCTTTTCTCCCCAACAGGTGAAACAGCACGAAGGTCACAGAACGGCTAATGGGGCTAACTATAATGTGAGCAGAAGTCATCCCAGTGTAAACCGACAGGAGACAGGATGGATTTGCAGACAGGTTTTGCGCACAGCTCTGTTGCATGGCTGCTTCGGGGTAAGTGTAAACGCAGGTGGCACCCTGACAAATGAGGGGTCAGAGGGAGGCGCGGCACGGGCCACACATTATGACCGGCTCGATGGGCCGAGCACAAGCGTGAAATTGCTGTCACAGATCAATGGTTTAGTAATCTGGGAAGGGACGCATTCAAATCAGAGGCCTCGTAATCAATGGCGATTAATTTCAGTAACACCCAGACTTCCTGAATAAGACACCCGAGTGTGAGCAATCAGACAATTATCCGTTTCTTTTGGAGCAGATGAGCGGAAAGGTGAGAGAAAGGTGAGAAGTCTCGGTCAGTACCTGATGATGAAGATTACCTTTGTTGTGCAACAGATTACCTCCGTGCTTTCAGTTCTTTCAGTGCTAATTTTTCCTAGTTACAATTTGATCAAACAGTAGATCAGCTACAAACACACACGCCTGCTCACTCCAGCATTTCCCGATGCTGATAAGTATTCAACCAACTAAAGCCATGAATAGTGCTTCACTCTCGGGTTCAGTCAGGCTAATGCCGAATATCTGAATATCCGTCTAACTTCACTGCAGTGGACCGCTTCTGATGCTGGTCGGGGTCAGGTTGTGCCGATGCAGGGTCGCTATCTCGTGCCCCCGACTTCGATATCTCGGGCCCCGTGTCAATATCTCCTCCCCCTGACATAATGACCCCCATTTTATTTATTTCACTCATTTCACCTCACGGGCTCCATACTATGAGCTAATTATGCAAACATTAATACTTTAAATCAAACACTCTCAAACTCATCAAATACTAAACCAAGCTCTCTGGGGCCTCTGCTGACAAATTAGATCTTGTTTGCCTTGGCTTGTGGTGCTCAAACTTTTCACGCCAAGTACCACCTCAGAAATACAGCTGACCTTCCAAGCACTACCTCATAAAATATTTGACCCTCTAAGTACCAGTAGACTTATATCAAGATTAAATCTGAACTAAACCGGGTCTAAAATAGATCAAAATATGACTGAATGTCTAAAATGGATGTACCTCACGTCTAAACCAGGAATTTAAATGCATTATTAAAGCATGAATTACATCATCTCTAACTAAAATAAATGAAACTTAAAATCGTTGGTGACCTTGGGTACAACTTGAAGAAGCCCAAGTACCGCCAGTGGAAATAAAAGAATGAGGTGAAACTAATGATGAATGATCTTGATGTCCGTAGTGGCTAATCTAAGACAAAAATATCTGTTTTACTAATTTTATTTAGGCCAGTATTCATTCAGAGTAAAGGAGCTTCCTAACAATGGGTTTCTGTTTATGCATCTAAAAAATTGCAGCATTACAATACCACAACATATGGCTTTGTTAATGGCAAAGTTTTCCATAAACACTGGTTGTAAAATGATAAGCTATAACTGTGAACATTAGGAGCTGAAATATTAGCCAGATTGTTCTCGCAGCATATTTGTGCAAAGGCTTATGATGTCAACAATGCATTAGTTTAATGAGGGCTTTCAGACTTCTGCTAGTACCATACAGAAAACAATTATGTCTGCATCATTTGAATCAAAACACTTAATCTGTCGATATTTACCATTTATACACAGTATTTACAACTCTGCTGTGTTGCTCTAAATGTTTTGCTGTGCACTATTCTTACCTACAAATATGATTTGTTATTTTAAGAAGTACTGCTGGTAGTAAATATAAAGGTTACATGGGAAAAAGATTTCCAGTTGATGACTTGAGATGACCCTGTTGTTGCAATGAAAGTTAAGTAAATTCAATGTTTGTTGTAGCTTCAAAATTTAGATAATGTTCAGTTAAATCATTGCCAGAGAAACTGTAAAATATTATATGCCGTAGAATTTAAATGTCGAGGTTGTAAACATATTTGGTAAGAGCAGGGATTCAGATAGCCTAGCAACCAGGACAAAAGCTATCCTAGGGTCTGAGCCAGGCCTCTTTGCACATTCAGAGCCTGGACCCAAACAACAGCAGCAGCACCATTCAGGGTCTTGGACTGGACTGAATCCATATGTGAGACTACACAGCTCTGGACACTGAGCTCAGCTGCCTCACATACTAATGAAACAACATCTATTTATCTTTTAACCATGCGCAACGTTAAATGGTTCTTTTAAAACAAAGTTTGGAGCTTTTTTAATTGACAGGACAGCTGAAGCATTGCATGGAATCAGAGAGGAGAGTGGACATTTGACAATTGTCAAATGAAGATAATTTACCACTTTATAACAGACTGTTTGTTCTATAAAGTGCTGGATTTGACTCATTGATTGACCTAATGATGTTATTTTACCAACACAATTGTTTTGGTGAACAAATGTAATCGTCTTCTACTGAAGATGCATGTTATTATGATAATATGCCCCATGCCCATTAAGTCCAAAATGACCAGTCATTTTTGTTTGCACAGAAGCCCAGTCAGGGTTTATAGTACTGCAATGCTTCATGTGTTAATGGTGTGTGTTTCTGCAGATCTAAGTGCTTTTGACACAGGGCTGATTACAAATGGTCCCAACGATTCACAGAATGACGTGTAATTGACCTTTTCATGGTTTATTATACCAATGTGTTCTGCTCCACACAGGCCACACTCCATTTATCCAGCCTGTGAAAAATGAACCATAAATGCACATAAGTGAGGGAAATAAAGAATACATTTTATCATGATAGCAGTGACAAGAATTTTGAGCTGTACAAAATCTGTGCAAATTAGATGTTATACAAAATAAATAGGTTTAGAAGTCACTCCAATGTAATTTAAAACAAAGTCTCGAAGGAAACGCTGTGTTACTGTACTTAATATCACCAGGGCTTCAGACGGTTGGACAAACAAAGAAATGGGCCAACAGAGTGTACAAGACAACATTCGCTGCCCTCTGACCCTCCATCGGGGAAAGGAGAAACAGGTTCATCCAGACAGGTGAGGGGACCCAGGGTCGGAGAGGAGGGGATTTAACTGGGACATTAACAGCATGAGGTGAAGGTTGAAGTAACCTTTGTTCAGTAAACACAAATAACAAGGATTTGTTTTAGCAAGGGTTGTTTGTGTCCATGCAATGATGCTGGGACCATTTTACAGTAAAGTAAAGACAAAAGGTGGGTAAAAGTGCCATCCTATAAGGACACATGGGAAGTCTGCACCAGAAGAGGCCAGGATTTGAACCGCCAACCCGAGCCACTGTCACCCCCAAAAGTGGAGATCATTTTGCCATTACAAAAACATCTTCTATTTGACAAAGGTATAAATAATGAAGCTGATTTGCCCTTTCAATTCATTATGGTAATGGCCTGGCTCTCTGGGCGTGGGAAGTGCATCTGAATCAATGCTATATTAATATGAGAACTTGAACAGGAGCATATGACAGGGCTGTGATCACCTGATAGCGGCGATAAGGCTAATAGGCTGTCCTACTATAGTGTTGCATATTATACTCTCTTCTTATAGAGCAGCATGGCAGAGGTGTGCCACGCTCCCTCCGATATCATTAACCTGAATGCTGTGATGAAGAAGCAGAAATCATATCACGTAATCCCCTCCTGAGACACTTTTAATTAATAAGAGCTGTGCTAAAGAGCCCTCCCCCGCTCGTCCTCCCCGGGTCTGTTCTTGGGTGGAATCGATTTGCGTCTCTCGTGATGCCGATGTGTCTGGCGGACATTTTTACAGGACAAGGCCAGAGCGTTGAGCAGTCAGTGAGTCTGCTCCGGCCGGAGTGTGGAGAGGCAGTGACACCTTCAGAGCCACGATCACATTTCTGCACCAGGGCGCACTCTACTGTAGAGGACCGCAGCTGTGCAGGTACAACAAGGTTTCTGTGCTACAGGGTAAAACCTAATGGATAAGAGTCGAGACTTTTTCCTCCTTCATTGCTAGAATTTATATTGCACTTCAAGACCTGAGGAGATTCTCAAATAGTGCATCACCACGTTCACAGAGGCAAGAGGAGCGGAGTGTCTAGCCCAAGGGCACAAAAGAGCAGGATTTGGGCACTGATACATTTCGAAGCCACACGTGTCACGCTGTTTACAAGCAGGGTAGTACAACCTCCAATGCTGTGCTTAAGGTCAAATGTTCAAGTCTCTGGTCATTTCTGTACAACTCCACTGCACGTTCATTTAACAAGATCCACTTTATTCTTTACGGTCCAACATTATGGCTCTCTGTTGAGTGCGCGCAGCCAGCGTGAAAGAGCAAGTGTTTCCACAATTAACATAAAGCATGAAAAGTAGAGGTCATTTAGTGGGCTATCACTGACAATTATTCTGAAATATGGAGAACGAAGAAGGAGCGAAATGAGAGCAAAGTATGATGTTAATGGAAGATGAACAAGGCAGTGGAGGTGAATGAACCTGTTTTTTTTTACCCCCATGCGTTCAGGGTCTTGTTTTGTTGTGCTTAACTCACTCACTCTTACACAAATCTTGCGACTTGCAGACATTGCAGAACAACATGAGACTTCCTAGTTTGTGAACCTGTTCTCAAACAATGGCAATAAATACAATTCTGATTCTGATTGGATACAAGGGGCTGCCAACTTTTTCAGAGAGGTTAAACATTTAGACATTTAGACATTTTTGTTGTCATACATGTAAGAATGTACTGTATACAGTGCCTTGCAAAAGTATTCGCCCCCCTTGAACTTTTCGACCTTTTGCCACATTTCAGGCATCAAACATAAAGATATAAAACTGTAATTTTTTGTGAAGAATCAACAGCAAATGGGACACAATCATGAAGTGGAACGAAATTTATTGGATATTTCAAACTTTTTTAACAAATAAAAAACTGAAAAATTGGGCGTGCAAAATTATTCAGCCCCTTTACTTTCAGTGCAGCAAACTCTCTCCAGAAGTTCAGTGAGGATCTCTGAATGATCCAATGTTGACCTAAATGACTAATGATGATAAATAGAATCCACCAGTGTGTAAGCAAGTCTCTGTATAAATGCACCTGCTCTGTGATAGTCTCAGAGGTCAGTTTAAAGCGCAGAGAGCATCATGAAGAACAAGGAATACACCAGGCAGGTCCGAGATACTGTTGTGGAGAAGTTTAAAGCCGGATTTGGATACAAAAAGATTTCCCAAGCTTTAAACATCCCAAGGAGCACTGTGCAAGCGATAATATTGAAATGGAAGAAGTATCAGACCACTGCAAATCTACAAAGACCCGGCCGTCCCTCTAAACTTTCAGCTCATACAAGGAGAAAACTGATCAGAGATGCTGCCAAGAGGCCCATGATCACTCTGGATGAACTGCAGAAATGTACAGCTGAGGTGGGAGACTCTGTCCATAGGACAACAATCAGTCGTATACTGCACAACTCTGGCCTTTATGGAAGAGTGGCAAGAAGAAAGCCATTTCTTAAAGATATCCATAAAAAGTATCGTTTAAAGTTTGCCACAAGCCACCTGGGAGACACACCAAACATGTGGAAGAAGGTGCTCTGGTCAGATGAAACCAAAATCGAACTTTTTGGCAACAATGCAAAACGTTATGTTTGGCGTAAAAGCAACACAGCTCATCACCCTGAACACACCATCTCCACTGTCAAACATGGTGGTGGCAGCATCATAGTGTGGGGGCCTGCTTTTCTTCAGCAGGGACAGGGAAGATGGTTAAAATTGATGGGAAGATGGATGGAGCCAAATACAGGACCATTCTGGAAGAAAACCTGATGGAGTCTGCAAAAGACCTGAGACTGGGACGGAGATTTGTCTTCCAACAAGATAATGATCCAAAACATAAAGCAAAATCTACAATGGAGTGGTTCACAAATAAACATATCCAGGTGTTAGAATGGCCAAGTCAAAGTCCAGACCTGAATCCAATCGAGAATCTGTGGAAAGAACTGAAAACTGCTGTTCACAAACGCTGTCCATCCAACTTCACTGAGCTCGAGCTGTTTTGCAAGGAGGAATGGGCAAATATTTCAGTCAATATTTCAAATGCAAAACGTTATGTATGGCGTCTTGAGTGCACCATCCCCAGTGTCAAATATGGTGGGGGGAGCATCATGCTATGGGGCTGCTTTTCCTCAGCGGGTACTGGGAAGATTGTAAGAATAGTTGGGAAGATGGATGGAGCCAAATACAGGGACATTTTGGAGGAAAACCTGCTGGAGTCAGCAAGAGACTGGGGCGGAGATTCACCTTCCAGCAGGATAATGACCCTAAACACAAAGCTAACTCTACAATGGAATGGTTTAAAAACAAACATATTAATGTGTTAGAATGGCCCAGTCAAAGTCCTGACCTAAATTGTATTGAAAATCTGTGGAAAGACCTGAAAACTGCTGTTCACAAACGCTCTCCTTCTAATTTGACAGAGCTTGAGTTGTTTTGTAAAGAGGAATGGGCTAAAATGTCAGTGTCTAGATGTGCAAACCTTGTAGTCATACCCCAGAAGACTTGCTGCTGTTATTGCAGCAAAAGGGGGTTCCACAAAGTATGAATTCATGCTGTATGAATACTTATGCACGCCCAACTTTTCGGTTTTCTATTTTTTGAAAAAGAACAGAATCATGTATCATTTTGCTTTCACTTCACAGTTGTCTGTTACTTGTGTGTGAACTTTCAGTAAAAAATTCAAAATAAAATCTTTATGTTTAGGGTTGTAAACATGACAAAATGTGCAAAAGTTCAAGATGTACTGTATTAGTACTTTCGCAAGGCACTGTCTATAGCCTCTCCTCCTCTCATCTATGGATCCAAACGGAGGTGAAGTTAGAAGCGACCAAGCTCTTCCACGTTTTCCCTATTTAAATATGGTTACATGAGCCTTTACATGATCCAAGTATAGTTACACAAAATTAAACATGTCGATTTTCTGAGTGGACAAAAAGGGGAACTATACTGCAAGGCTATACAGTATGCTAACGCCGTCTGTGCTCTGTTTACGTGACAGAGGGCACACATGAAGACCAGACAGCTATGCATCAACTCGTCTAAGCTAAGATAGGAACATATCTCAGTATATAAAAACGGTGGCCTATTCCTTTAAAGCTGCAATGGAGTCTGTGTAATTGTCATATTGTTTCTGCATCAGCGGCTCCCGTGCTGTAATTTGAATTAGTATAAATCATCTGGGAATCAGACTTATGGCTTGACTTGAACTTGCACCCAAAATCAAGGGACTTGACTTGAATTTTCGGACCAAAGATGATTTGAACTTTCAGATCAGAGGCTTGTGTGCATATCTACATGAAGCTAAGCAACCAACAAAACTGAGAGACACTTGGCTGTCAAACGGTCTTTGAAAGAGAGAAACTGTTAGCTTAAAGCATCTTGCCAAAGTCAGTTGACAGTGGTTTTTATTGAGATGTGCAGCAGTGCAGACTAATACATCTCACTTCCAGTAGATTGACATCAGAAAAGAACAAAGCCGCTAGGCCACAACAGATTAATACCCCGCCTGACTCTTTCTGTGGGTATGCATATTAAAACATGAGTTTCAAAAGAGTCTGTCATCAGAGCTTCATCCTGCAGCGTGCGCCTCTAATTTGTTGTCAGCGAGCCTTTTAGTCCCTGCTATTGGCCAGAGCAGGATGAGCAGCACTGTGCCTTGGACTAAGTGTCAGAGGAAGCCAGAGAGAGCAGGATTTGTAATGGATTTGTTACCCCTCTGATTTACATTTAAATTAAAAGCTTTTATCGTGTGGTCCACCTATTAATGAGAAACCTCTCCTTTGACAGGTGTGACTCATCCCCGCATGAATGGAGAGAATGGACACATGATGTTGGACATGTAGGGCACATCGTGTCAGCATGGTATTCTTTTAGAGGTTTAGAGGAGTGATAGAATTATATTACATGATCTTTTGACCAGGTGCAGACACATAATTTAGAAAGGGACTTGCATCATTAACTCTACTTTTCTGCAACACCAGCCAACCCGTATTGAAAGAAACAAAGCCCATGCTCACATTTGGTCCACTTAAAGTGAATCCAGATGCATTTACTGTGAAATTCAGCTTCCTTTGGATTCACAAAGAATCAACGGGAGCAAATTAGACTCAAATTAATTCTAACATTGCATTAATAAAGTTTAACACAACGCAATACAGATTTTGGATTGATCTCCAGAGAGAGTGTCTGTACTGGTGGGAGTACTGACCGGCTGTTCTTGAAATGTCAGGTCTTTCAAGGAAGCAGCACATTGCGGGTAGTCACACAGTAGACAAGAAATAAACTTTCTCAGAAGTGTCCTGGCGGAGTTGTCAAAAGAGTATAACTTTGCACTGATATAAAAAGGAACAAAGAGTCTGCAGTGAGTCAGCAGCAGAACATAGGGTCATGCAACCAATTGTCCTTCAGCTGAAAATGAAAGGGAAGATCTACACCAGCAGCAACTTAGACACACTTAACACGCTTCAATTGGTGTTTGCGTCTTCCTCAGAGTTATAATATGTAATAGTGTTGGGTCGTAGACGTGCGTTACCAATATCCACCTATATAAGGGGCAGCATTTCAACTGTCTCCTCACCTGTCTTCACCCCTGACGTCACGTGCCGAGGAGCCGAGTCATGGACGCTACACTGAGGACTGCTCAATGGGCGAGGAACGTGCTCCTCTATGGTCCTCATGGTGGGGAGCTGACATTGCTGTAATACAACCCCTTTGTGGCCAGGGGCGACTCCAAAAAGACACTTGGTAGACAGGATTCTAATGGGACTTCAGATCTCCCTAGAACGGTTTGAAAGCCTGGCTCCATAGAGTTTTATTTTTCCTAAAAAAAATCGCTATGACCCATGTGACAGTGCTAGGGTAGGTGAAATATTTTTAACCACACTGGTTTTTGTACAGTATATCAGCCCGTAATTGTGGAAGCATTTTCAGTGCATTGACTGACTCCAGAGCCTGTCAATCAAGCTCTGGAGCTCTGTGGAGGCGTAGGAGGAGATTGAGCAGCCATGTAATATTCACAGACAACTCTGGACCATTACAATGAAGCTGAATAGGTAATCATTTATCTCTAATTATTATATCTATGGGAACGCTCCAGCTGAGCTCAGGCGATCAGGCGCACTGTGGCCGTTTGATGGGCCAAAACCCGGTAGTTACGGAGTGTGTTGTGGGCCGTTTGTTGGGGTTAAGCCGGCGGTAGCACAGACTATTTGCGGAATCGGTGAGTAGGCTGGAGTGAGTTGTTGCTACATTCTGTAAGCAAGGGCTAATGGGCTATCGTCTTTACCATATGGCTCGGTGTGGGATTGAACCTCGTGTGGTTGGGCGTTTTGAGGCAGGCGGTCACTCGGGATGCGTGCCAAACCTGTCCATGATTGTGGTATGTGATTGTAATGTTTGTTTATATGTTTATTTGTAAATTGTAATGTGCCGGCTGTAATGGTACTGTGTTACCCATCACCTCAAGTGGGCCTTTGGAGTGGCTCAGCGTAACGATCATCATTATGGACTGAAAAACATCACCTGTCTACCTGAAATATGAACAAATGTTGTGACATCAATGTTGGTTCTCTAACTTAATTTAACCTCTTGAATATATAAATTATTAAATGTAAAAACTATTTTCCAATCCATGTCTCTGTCATATCAATGGTAAAAAATAACTTTAAGCGGCTGGGGGCCTATGTTAAGATAATGGTGGCTAACGGACTGGTGTATCTGTAGCCTAATAAACCACACCCACTTCTTTTCTGCGCGAAAGAAGGTGGGTCTGGACATACACGGTAAACAAGTTGCCGATTGGTGGCTAAGGCCTAGCCGAACCAATCACGACAGTCACAAGGTTACGTCACTCGCTGCGCTGCTATGCTGTTAGTTCAATTAACATTAGCATTAGCCAAAACTAATCATGGATGAAGTAGTCGAGGATTTTGCCTCCGCGTGCTCGTGAGTTTATATTCAGTTTATATTTTGTGAGTTGGACTACAGCTGTCGTCACGTCCGCTAATTGTTAATTGGTTTATTTCACTGACGATCTGTGCGCGTTAGGCCCGCCCGTTCAAACTGCTCCAATTGCTCCGTGACCAGACTAACTTCCCTGCGTGGAATGGACAAGGAATAGTATGGCAGAGCCAGGCAAGTGTATCTGTGCCATACCAATGTAAACAAATAATTGGAGATTTTATTGTCTACAGAGGTAGAAATTCATCTTTGGCAATCAGAAGAATGGCCCCCTGACCACTTGAGGAGCAGTCCCACTGCACATCAAGCCATACATATCAAGCCATACATAGCAACATAAACAAAAGTTTACCTTTGGACACAGATGAAAGAGTGAGGTATCTAATACAGAATCATCATACTTTGGCTTTGGCACATACACAACTCCTGCAGAAAAAAAAAACCTGACAGAGAGTTATGAATGGATGAAATGCAATCTTCCTTGTTGAAAATATGCCATAGCTTCATAAATGTTACATAATTACATTGCATAGAGCGAGATGAAATGCAGATTTTTAGTCGTACCTTAAGCAATTTCCACCCACAGCAACAGCTAGAAATTATGCATGAATGATAAAAAGGTGTTCACAAACAAAGCTTAGATTTTACTTAACTGTGAGACAACAATTATAAAGTGTTATTACATGCTAAAAAAAGACGACAGTTATCTCACCCTATTCAAGTAAGGTAAGATGCTGAATTCATATAGAAAAAGCGCAGTTATTAAAAATGAAGGGACAGACACAAAAAGAAATCAGAATAAAAAGGCTGTTGTTTGTTGTTTTATTTGATAGACATCGCACGACGCCTAAAGAAACTTTGTCACTGCTCTGTCTTCACTGCGGTAGAGTCTCCCGTATAGAGCCATTATACACGGGCTGTATGCATCAGGGCCACTGAGACTGGCTCAGTGCCGCGCCACTGACACACCTTTACTGTCATTTAGCCAAAGAGCTCCTTCAGTGGAGCTGTGGAGTGTGACTTCCAATTAGCTTTCAGGAGATTTATTCATGAAGTGTTAAGGATGTGCTAAAAAAGTTAACAGAGCCACAGATTCAAAATGTCTGCCATTCTCTCGTATGTCTAAAACAAATGGTTGCTTTTGTATATCCCTTTTAGTCAATAGCCAAGCATAAACTTTCTAAAAAAGCACATTTAATCTTGAATTCTCAAGATTGCATAACTAGAATTTATTCTAGTTATGCACTTGTTTGGATTCATAATCTGAAGTATGACTTGATTCTTCCCACAATTCATTGAAGGCAAATTAATTGATTGTTGAGCATTTTCTTTTCTGTTATTTTTCTCTTTCCATTTCCCAAGTTTATGAAATAGAATACTGTGGTCACTCATAAAAGCACCATAATGTTGGCCACAGTTTGGATTGTGTCTGCATCAACTGTATAGATTTATGTCACTTTAATTGCAACAAGCCAATGGTTGGTGAGATGCACTTTGTGACATGCTGACCAGAAAATAATGGGGCTCTACAGATTTCTCTGTGGACATTGTTGAAGTGCAGTAGAAAGATGCCACCAGCCATATCCATTTAAAATGGTGTTTTCTGTTCTTACAGTCCCTGTCGCCAAGAGGATGAATGTGGGAAACCATCTGGTCAAATGGTGCTCTTAGCTTTGTGTGAGGGTCTAAATTGGTTCTGAAAGCAAAAAATGGCAGCTGTGGAGCTTGCTGGACAAACAACGTAATCAGCAGAAAATTGTCGCCATAATCTGTTTTCAAAGCATCACACATTAGTCCCATGGTGTCAAGACAAAGTAAAGCATCTGTGGACTTCCCTGATCTTCATTCTCCACTTATGCACTATCTATCCCTGTAGTTTGCTTGAGAAGGGCATGGAGTGGACTTGCATCTGGTATGAAAACAACAGGCTCGAGGGCACTCTGATGATTTACTCTACTAGTAACCCATGTGGGAAATCCATAGGATGGTAAACTGAATTGTTTTCTTAGAAACTGCACAAATTTGATGGATCAGTGGATCATGAAATGCACATTATGCAATAGTTTAGCAACTTGAAATAATATGCAGATCACTTGATAAAGAGTAACAAATGATTTAGTTGTTAAATAAAGAAACATTAACCAACAAGAAGTAATTGTGAATGACACAGTACATAGTTGTACAATACAGCTGTTTAACAACAAGGGCTGCTGTTATGAATATAGCCTATTGCAACGGCTCACTGCTGAGTAAATTATGTACTAAATGTAAAATAAAAAGCACTTACATTTATTTCCTATGTCTCCATGTTACAAGCAGAATGGTATTCATAATCAGCAAAATGAAGTGTCAGTAATGGTCCTTCATGCGCATAAACGTTCTCTAAACATACTCATTCAGTCGACGTGTAGTTTTCTTTGTTTGTTTTACATTAGCTGCTTGTATTTGGCGTAACAACAGCTGGTTCAAAAGATTGCACTTATCAAAGACACTATAGAGCACTTCTGACCAAAGCTGATTAGTTATTACAATGAGGATTAGCAGTGACTTAAATATGAAAATCTTCAAAGGTACAGCAGCAATAGCCTATAGAGGACAACCTTACTAATGCGCAGCAACAATAAGAGGGGCCGGACAGAGGCTAATTTAAGAGCAGAAACAGCTCACAGGGGAAGGTGGTTAGCAACAGAATATCCAGGGCCATCTGGAAGTGTACAAGGTTGGTCCAAAATCCAGAGCATTAGAGCATGTATTTACGCAGTTTGTTGTGACTATGAATAAATTCAAATTCAAACTTTTCCAAACCGCTTCCTATAAATTAATATAGTTTTAATTGGTTAAAAAAAAGGGAAAAGATTACAAGAACTATACCAGCAAATGTGGCTGCTTTTTAGACACACTCAAAGTTATTTAGCTGGTATGTTCTTGGTTCACACATTGTAAACACTAATAAATGACAGCAAATCCCCAATGTCAGAAAAAAGGCTGCCCTAAAGCTGTCCTTTGTCAACAGTGTTTACCTTTATAAACTCCACAAGAATGAAAACGTCATGAAAAATATCTTTAACGCTCAACAGCCTTTTAGGCTTAGCACTAACAAACTTGACCTTTATTCGGTGTAGCTCAAACCCAGCACAGACATATATCAAAACCTATAACTATAGTTTGGAAGTTGACCTTTTTATTCTCATATAGTCATGTACTCTTATGGGAATAAAAAAATAAAAAAATCTTTTGTAAACTGCTATCATTTCTGAAATAATGTGTTTTGCTGTAAAAACAGAAAGACAAAACAGATGCATATTTTGCTGTTCCTTGCTATAAAAAAAGCTGAAAATGTACGGGTCCTCACATCCACAATGGGGTTAGAAATGACCCCTGAGACATTGTATTTTAATGAACATTAAAGTCATTTGTATTCATTTAAAGCGCTAATAAAGGTATTCTAGAACAAATCGCTTTAATACACTTTACAATTCCAACCCTCATTGTAATTCTGTTTATTTAGTTAGGACCTATTCACTCAGAAGCTTTGGGGACCCAATGGATCCTATGTACAGTATGCTTTGAATTGAAAGTGTACATGATTTTTATAAAAAATAATTTTATTCTATGATTTATTATGTTTATTAAGCATGTTTACTATATTTCCTTTGTATTTTAAAAAGTGATTAATCGGTGTGACATTACACAAGCAGTTCCAGCTTGATTTTCTCCTGTGAACACACGCACTAGGACAGAAATGTGTTCATAGACACATACATATAGCCCATAATGGCCCGGCATACTTCACCCGCAAGCACAACCCGTTGACTAGCAGTAGGTGACCAGACACTACACAGCTTATTTCCAATGCAAGACCAGCATTTCCCCCATATTTTGTCCTCGAACACTTCATCATCCCAACTTTCCATGCCGCAGTATTTGCGATCGTGTGTATGCTCAGTGTGGCATTCTGTTGACATTGTTAATTCTAGAGGGGCCTGGCATGAGCTGCACTTTTGGGGCAAACTCTGTGCCAGCTGCCGGACCATGGGACCAGTGTGTGGCAGGAGTGATGGAGCGCCACATTTAGGCAATCTTTAGCTCCGATGCATCTGTATCTTTGTGTGCGTGTTTGGTGGGACAAGAGGGCGCAGGGAATAGCGGAGGCTCTATGGGCTGAGCTGGTGACAGGGACAGATATATCATTGCCTGCCCTTTGGTCGCCGGCCATCAGAAAGAGAACAGATGGAGCTGATGAACTGTTTCCAAAGAGTTAGGACACTTTACAAAAAGGGGGGGAAAAACCAGAGCTGCACAATTATATTTCATATGGACTTGCACCAATGCCATAAACGAATAACAAAGAGTAACAAAGAGTAGGTTTATTTCTTTCCTCTAATTCAACTTATTCTAAGAAACACAGCAATTTCTAACTTAAGCGGCAAAGATATGTTTTTAGCTATTTAAACAATTTCATGTACAGCACTTTGAATTACTTCATGAGCGAATTATGCTCTATATGAATACACATCCCTTTCCTTAGACTACTGCTCCAAACTATTATGAAGATAAACTCCAATGTATGCTTTCTACTTTTAGATAGAGTTTATTAAAAATACAAAAACTGAAAAGACACTTTATAATAATCATAAACTTCTTATAAGTTTATGATATGTGATTTCCACACAATATTGTGGAAATCACAATATTGTGGAAATCACAATATTTCTTTCCACAATATTGTGGAAAGAAAAGTCAACACCAGGCTTATTTCCGTACTTTGAGAATTGCTGTGTAGCCTTTGCCTGTTATAAATAAAATATAAGGACTCCTTTTGCAACCATGTTTAATTGTGTGATGTATTCTACAATGAAAAATAAAAGTTGTTTTTATCATTTCACTGCCACTTCGGGACACTATTTATAATTTCTTGGCAGATAGATTCTAACTTCAAACATGATGGATACGAAAGGCTTGGCACTCACTGCATATTTATTTATTCAACAAGACATTATTATTCTTTGTTCACAAACTAAAAATACCCAAACAATTGATTTGTGCTGGTGGCAGCCAATGGCTCAGTTATTGCTCAGACACAATTAAGAATCGTCTACATATTTTTTAATACACTCAAACTGTTTTCCTGAGTGAACTGCACCTTGACAAGTGAGGTGTGTTGTGTCAGGCATCAAGGAAGAGTTTAGTTTAGTTTATTTGAGCAGTTTACATTTATAATTTACGAAATTCACATGATTCTGTTGTACAGTTATGGATGTTCAAAAGCAGTAGGCTGAAGCAAGAAAGCTTGTGAGCGCCTACTCCATATTCAAAGTAATAAACATTTGCATTTCACTGTTATACAATATGTTGCAGTATCGCCTGCTGGCAGGCTCTGCTACGTAAATGTTTGTTTTTATTATTGGCCATCGCGTGCGTTGTGTAGGTTACATGCCCTCTGACCTCTCACTTCCGCCCCTGGTCTCTGGGCCATCCGGTTTGAGCGCTCCGTCATGTCTGCGCAGGTAACATCAATCCGCAAATGAATGCGTTTACTGTTGAGTCCTAATACGGAGCTTGTCCACCTACTTTAGCATGTCGCCGCTGCTGGTACCGGGTGCACAGGTTACATCGTTCCTATGCTTGTGTTTCGCCCACTGACGGCGTAGGATTCCGTCGTTCATTAGCAGGTAACTTAAGTAAGGCCGATGGGTAATTTTATTTAAATAGTGCTTAAAATATACATTTTTGTGCAGCCCTTCATATCTGTGCTGCTGCGGGCATCGAAACAGCTGCTGTCTTGTCTTGTCCATCCAATCTTTGCTTGTCACGTCGCAATGGAACAGGCCCAATGTGAAGTCAATGTTTGCTGTATAATGGACTGAATCTAAACTAATGTCTCCTTAACTTAAATTAACATGCTTAACTTATAATAAAATAAAGAAACCTTCTGTAATATGAATATTGCCTGCCTGTCGTCCTCTATCATAACAAACCTGTGTGCCTTGTACTTTGTTTGCCAGCATAAGTTAAATCTCCGGGTGAAACTCCTGGGGTGGCGTTGTGGCATTTAAAGCTAAAGTAAAATCGAAGTTAACCCTCACCTTGCCACAAATACGAGGACTATATCCACAACAAACAAGAATTCAGCACAACATATTCAATCATTTGAGTAAGTTAGTGTCCTGTTTGGTTGAATAAATATTGGTGTCTGCCTAATTAGGTATAATTCACTATAATTCAATAGAGATGTGTTCGTAATATACAGACATTTGTTGTGATCAGATCTAGCATATGTGCAATTTTACGAAATATGACTTGACATTATTTATTGAGATACAATGTTTTCCTCAATCTACCGTCATTTCTAACTCTCAAAACCTAATTCTGGGTTTATTATTCAGCAGACTAACAGGCTGACATAGTGTCACGAGTTTGTTAGGCTGCTGCAGTTACATGTTAATTGCCTTGTCATACAATGACAACTGCAGACAAACCCAAAACTCAGTTCAGCTAAATCATCCAACTATCAAAAAATAGCTGAGAATATGTAAACATACTGACTTTTCTTAACAAATCTGACGTGGTACATGTAATAATCAGGTTTATCTTTTTATTTCCCACGAAGACCACTTATTCCTAGATCTCCAGTTTCCTGCTTAAGAGCATTGATTTTGTTGTATGACACACACAGAGAGAATAATGAGCATTTGGCCTGATGGAGAAATATTGATCAGTCTCCAGCATTGTCCTTTTTAGATCCTTTCAACAATAAAAACCCATGAAAAAAAGTGAAATGATCCTTGACTTCCTGCTCCCGACACCAGACTTGCCCTGACAGACATTAATGAATTTCTACAGACGCATCCAGCTCAAATTCAAACTTGACAAACTTCATTTCCCCGAAAAGGTCAAAAAACACAGCACTAAAATGCGCTTTACAGAACCCACTGGCCTCATTACTCTTTGTCTAGACGCAAAACGAGCCTCACCTCGCCGATAACCGTGGGCCTCTGACAGATGGAAGGCTGTCATCAAACTTTCATAATAAGCTCTGTTAAAGATGCAGTAGATCGCAGACTGCCAGACTAACACTCAGTAAAAGCTCTCAGTAAACAACCCAGAAGGCCACTGTATACTCTATAAGCTGTATAAGATAATCATACTTTTAATCACGACCAGTTTGGCATGTATTGCACCTTTTTTCCCCCCCGTTAGGTTAGGTATTGCCCCCATTGCAATTTGTTGTCTGTTTGCCATTAATATCTATAATATTTCCCTATAGGAAGAAGAAGGAGGAACTTTATTTGTAAAGCGCCTTTCACAGTCATTTCACAGACAAACACTTTACTTGGGACAAATTACAACATTTGCCCACCATCGTTCTTTCACGCATACAAAGACATCCTTCATCCTGGCCTATTGTACATGTTTATAGTGGTAGGGAAAACCGGAGTACCCGAAGGAAAGCTGCAGACACTTGCTATGGAACCGTTGTGCCACTGTGCCGCCCAATTGTGGGGGCTTACAGTATGTCCGGAAATGACATACAGCCTTTTTATGACCACAGTATACTGCCCAAGTCCCTAAACGCATATATGTCCTATACACTTCTATCTCCACGCCACTGGTGAATGCACTTGATGTATGCAGATGAGCCGACTGCAATATGGCTCTGGGGTCCGTAGTCTGCAGTAGGCCATTAATGCCTTATCTTAGCCCCAACACTTACTGTCTCTTTGTACAGGGGACGGCTCATTACCATTTCATAGCAGTGTCATCTCTCTTCAGACTACAGATGGCATTAAGTCAGCTGGAATATATTCTCCCCACAAGATGAATCTCCCCCACCCCCAACCAGTAACGTGAATCACTACTGTTGAGACTTGGAGACTTCAAACTATGACATTTAACATACATTATTTATGAATTCTGCCTTTGCTCATATATGCATCCATAAAATGGTTTCCCAGGACAATTACGTGTTCCTGCTTAAAGATCGAAGGACTTGCAGTTGATATTAGTATGACACCAACCCCAATGGTATAAAGAGCACATCAAAGTAATGACCAGTGCGTAGGATGGGGAGAAATATCCAAACTTCTGTCTGTTGAGCCGAATAACGTTTTGGTTTTGTTTTGTTGTTCTGTGCAAGGATTGACGTGTGCGAGATTCCTCTCTATGGTGCCCAACCCAAAAAAAATATCTCAACGGAACAAATGCAACATTTCAATTTCAATTTCAACCAATCAGAGCTTGACTTTCAACAGATGTAGATTAAAAAGGTTTGCAACAATCTGTGTCTGTCGGAAATTTCCACTGGGGATTATGAGAGAGGTTGGTGTGTCTTCTTCAAGGTCTTTGAAATGAATACAGTATATACAGTTTTGTTTGATGTAAAGGCGGTGCACGTTTTCTAATATTAGTCCAGAGCCTACTCATTGAAGCCTTGGAACAGAAAGCAAAATGCCGACAGAGCCCATTTCAACATATAAAATCAGAGAAAGCCGCTTTTGTTCTTTGTTTATAGACGCCATAGATGCGAGTTACAGCCGTAGCCGCAGGACTTTCTCTTCTTTAGAGCTGCTCTGAGTGGCTGAAAGGGAGAAGACCTTGAGGCAAAAGCAGATAGATTGAGAACTCCGTCTATAGGCCAGAAACCAAGAAACCATCATGGCATGCAGTCAGGGGGACCATTCGGCAAAGAAATACAGCCCTTTCAAAGTTCTCGCAATTCTGTTTTATACGCACTATAAATGAAAATTGATAGGTTGATTGATTCTTTTACAATCCAATAAGAATCTGTTGCTCTTGGCACTCGAAACAAAAAAAAAGTTAGTTGATTAATTCCTCTTTGAAACTGACCCATTCAGTGCAATAGGTGGGACTAAACAGCGTGAGTGATTTCTCCCACCTGGACTCCTTTGGCCCCGTGCTGTCTGGCTCTTTGACAAGACATAACAGATTATTGAGCCAACACCTTAAACCTAAAACTGCCGCAAAGGATTCATCTCTCATTGAGCAACAGTCTGTGGTGCTTTGATGGATCTCAGCAGCAAACGGATGTTAACTGGGAGTTGGAACGAGCACCTCCCGAGCATTTCAACTTGACTTTGACTTTAAACTTCAGGCTGGCTGAATCAGGCTCAAGGTGAGTTAGTCTCACGCACTCCGAGGCCTAAAGTACATTCAGTTTGTGTCTTGCATTTTCATTATGGCATACTCCCCTGCTACATTGGATTGCCCTTTGTGCTGCAACATCAATATTGTTGCTAATTAAGATTTAGGTGTGCACTGTCCCCTGTTGAGTCTTTTGTCACCACGGTGTAAGCGATCTGAATTGATTTTATTTTCTCATTCCTTTTTAATTGCATGGATAGCGTCCCATAGTAGCCACACCTCCCAACAACACAGGAGCATTAGTGGGGTTCTCGTACACACCGTGGTTACGCTTCGGTCCCAGAGTAGTTCAAATTAGTAGGTATAGAGGCATATTAGCCATTTTGAGACAAAGTACAGACATGGTTCTCACCAGCTGCATGTGTAAACTATACCACAATCAATGCTGCACATCCAGCAGTGAATTATAATGCAAAGTAGGTTTCTTCTTCTTCTTCTTCCTCTTCTTTTTCCACTTCTTTTTCCTCTTCTTTTTCCTCTTCCACCTCTTCTTTTTCCTCTTCCACCTCTTCTTTTTCCACTTCCTTTTCTTCCTCCTCTTCCACCTCTTCCCTTTCCACTTCCTTTTCTTCCTCCTCTTCTCTTTCCACTTCCTTTTCTTCCACCTCTTCTCTTTCCACTTCCTTTTCTTCCTCCTCTTCTCTTTCCACTTCCTCCTCTTCCACCTCTTCTCTTTCCACTTCCTTTTCTTCCACCTCTTCTCTTTCCACTTCATTTTCTTCCTCCTCTTCTCTTTCCACTTCCTCCTCTTCCACCTCTTCTCTTTCCACTTCCTTTTCTTCCACCTCTTCTCTTTCCACTTCCTTTTCTTCCTCCTCTTCTCTTTCCACTTCCTTTTCTTCCTCTTCTCTTCCACTTCCTTTCTTCTCTTTCCACTTCCTTTTCTTCCTCCTCTTCTCTTTCCACTTCCTTTTCTTCCTCTCTTCTTCTACTTCCTTTTCTTCCTCTTCTTCCTCTTCTCTTTCCACTTCCTTTTCTTCCACCTCTTCTTCTTCTTCCTCTTCTCTTTCCACTTCCTTTTCTTCCACCTCTTCTTCTTGTACTTCTTCTTCTTCTTGTACTTCTTCTTCAACATTTTTGTATTTATTTAAATGACATTGACAAATAAAAGCAATTGAGTCATTGAGATTAATCATCTAATATAAAATATGGCCTGCTATGTCTAAATACACATCCAGTATGTTTGCTTTTCTTAACAGTTTTATCAAGAAACCTGTCAAGTGAACAAAGTAAACTGTAAAAGAGACTTAACAATTACCATAATATTGTCAGAATGATGATTTGAAGGTAACTGTTGCACTAACAACTTAGTTCAACACATACAATTGACCCATCAAACTTCAAATGAGTTGCACAAAAGGCTTGAACAATATCCTATAGAGACAATAAACTCAGAAATCATATCAGTTACACAGTTGACAAGTGAAGCGTAAAGAAAAACAAAATGGCTGACTTCCCCGTCCAAATTAGCCATCCATGAAATTAGCCTTCAAAATAAAACATGATAGAAGTGACCTTCACCAAATTAAACACTAGTAAAATTGTAAATGTCTCTGCTCCACTGAGAAACTTACATGAGCGATTTAATTGTATTTTTTACTTCTTAAAAATTGTAAGCATGGCCACATTTTGTTTTATAAATCTTATTTTTTACACTCAGTATACTAGTATTATTACTAAATATAATTGCGTACATCGATGTATGAATGAGAGAGTGAATGAGCGACTGGTTCCTTATGTGACCGTATGGTAGGAAGGGAACAAATAACTATACTTAAATTTAGAAATGATAGCCAAATGAACGACAACGCCACCTGGAGAGATGGCTCCAGGACCAAACAATAACCGCTGGCAGTAACCAGCAACACAAAATAACCCCCCGCAGTAAGGCAATTGCAGGTTCGTGGACTGAAGAGCACAAGAGACAGTAAAAAAATATCGTTTTCTGTTTAAAATAGTGTTATTAACTTGATTTTAAAATCTTTGTTCCAATCATTCTTTCACTTTCACACGAACATAAAATACATAAACACAAAAGTAACCAAAAAGTAACCGGGGACAAACAGCGCTACACCACGCCTTGGTCAGGTCCTTATTGAAACCCCCTATATATGGCCGAAAGGGCCAACGAAGTGCCCAGTTGTATGTTACCAGTCTTTCTTTGGGCATGAGCTCCGCTGGACCCAGGACTGGTCCAGACAACAGTTTACAGGCACTATAGTCCAAATACACACAAGCCAAGCAGTAAGGGCGGCCCGCACGCAGTCACAAGAAGCCTGCGAGAGCGGCGGGTTAGAATCGACGCGCAAGACAGTTTTATGAATCAATCATGGATAGTACTCACCACGGAGATCGCCACGCAGCGTTTAAGCCGCAGGCTTAAAGCTATAAAAGCGGTAATTTGCGTTTTAGTGACTATTTGTGAGCCTTTTTCAGCGGCTCTGCTTCAAGGACAGCTACACTGCATGTGGACGCCAGAGGCGACAGGTGAAGCCAGTTACCGCAATCAAGGCTCTGCCGCAGCGCAATTGGCCGGCCAGCGGGCACGCGCATACCACTACACTTACTGTAAAGCGCTTTGGGCCTGATAAAGGTAGAAAAGCGCTATATAAGTTGAGTCCATTTACCATTTACCAATATGAATGACTTTTTGTCTTCTTGAGCAGAATTGTTTTGAAGTAATGTTACTTTGACCTAGCCTGGCTAACACCAGACTGCTGTGTGCGCTCAAATCTTTTCGAACTTCACAACAGCCTGGGGACCATGGCCGACATTTTTCCATGGATTTGGGCACCAATCACAGAACGAGGAGGGACAGTAAGACGATGACGTGCTATTTGACATACAGAAGCTTGTAGTTTGTTTAGGGATAAAAAAAATAAAAAAATATTTACGGATCCAACATGACAGCAGCAGACGCGATGCCATCTTTAGAACGTGTTCTAAATAGTTTAGCTCAAAAGTTTACAGCAAGTACGTCATACGTCATCTGATACCATGATACGATTGGCTATGGCTACGTGCAGACGCATGAGAGACATTCGTAGCGCCCAATAAACAGCTATGGACAATCGTAAACCACACCTCTCCTACGAGAAAATGAATTGGTGGTCCCCAGACTAAATATCACTTGTGATTTTAGTCTGGCGTTAGCCAGGCTAACTTTGACCTGTAAATGCTGCTCAACCCACGTCTTTCCGACATAGGCCCATGTGCGAGTCTAAACCGCTATTAGGGGGATCGCCGTGTCGTCACGTCCGAGGCACTGGTGGGCAACGCAAATGTATTAAATAGATAATAATACTTCTATGGTGGGTCAAAACATCGTTCACAAACAGAACATTGCTTCTGTGAAAAGATCGGCGCTGTAAAAGATCTGTGATTTAAATAAACAGCTCCTGAAGCTCGGAAAAATCAGCTGTTTGCCCACCAGTCACCAAAACATCCGGTGAAAATCGTGGAAATAAACAATAGCAGCGATCCTCCCTATTGTGCAGCACAATATGAATTTGTGGTAAAGATGGCTTACAACACAAAGCATAAAGATAAATGTTCAGCAGTTAAGGTTATCTGTTATTTTAAATTGTCTACCTGAACTGCAAAAATCGTACCCCCCCAAATTAACAGTTATTATTAATTTCACTTTGCATTAAATCAATTTGCATAACATTTACATTCCACGCATATGTCTTTATTATCTTTAAAACACGTTTTTAAGCCTGGTCCGAAAAGCAAATAATAAGACCATGCTGCGTCATATCATTATATTCAGGTCGTCCCTGTTGAATGATGGGTAACACATTGTTTTCTGTCCGTGTGCATGGAAGTGAATGTAACAGTGTTGAGAGTGCAGGCCCTCACTGAGCCCTGTTCATTACCAGCAACAGAGCAGGGAGCTGTCTGCTAAATGGCTTTATAATGGCTCCTATTCCGCCATCGCTCTACCCATTTCTCCACATTCTGATGGTGCAAGGAAACATCCAACACAAGGCCACTATTATTCTTCCAATAACAAAAAATTCACCACTTTTGCTCTAAGCACATAATGCTGCAACTGTAATATTTTAGGTTATACCATTTCGTTGGCAAAGTGGTAAAGTGATGTATTTTGTGTGTATGAATTCTGGGTTACGGCTATACTGAGGTGATACATTGGCCTCCAAATGTTTTTTCTCCACATTTGAACATCTGAATTCCTTTATACAGATATTTACTTTCTAGGGCTTGGAAATATCATGAGTTGATCATTATTAGATTGATCAGCATACATCTCTTGCGTGTGCACTCTTAACCTCTTATCCCCCACCTGAACCAAGCACATTTTCTCCAGTTTGGCTTTACCCAAATCTAAAAGCTTCTTGAATTTTTTTTTTGTCAAAATAGTAGCAGAAATGAGATGAATATGCAACAAAAGAGCAACAGAAAAGTGACAACAAAGGTGATGAAAAAGTGACCAAAAAAAGCCACAAATACGTAACAAAAAAGTGAAAGTGATGAAAATATGGCGAAAATGTGACGAAACTAAAAAGATCCGTTTAGATGAGCTTTATAGGTCTTAGCTTTCAAATGAGGCGTTACACTGGCCTAAAGGCTGTGGTGACTTTATGGATTTGGGTCAAGCTGAACTGGAGAAAATGCACTCAGTTAAGGCGAGGGTTAAGAGGTTAAAATGCATTCATATAAATAGGGACATTCATTTCAACAGTGTCACTAGCCTCTGCCTCTCCATTAGCTCCATATCTCCAGACAGCAGAAGCCCTTCGTCTCTGTAGATCCTTCATTTTCATCATCTGCCTCAAAGACGAGCTTCAATTAGCTCCAAAACGTTTATTGCCATTAGTGAAGCGACACATTTGAACAGTGCATCAGTTGTCGACTGTTGGCTGTGACTTAAAGGGAGGGTTTTGTGACGTGTGTCATAAAGCTATTAAGTGCGTAATGAAAATGTGTCTGCGTCCGAGTGTGAAGCACGCTGTTTTTCCCCAAGCCATTGGTTAAAAAGACATCACAGACAGCTGAATGCAGCTCACTTTATTCAATATTATGAGACAAAACCGTGTTTATGAAGGCCTGCTGCTTTTTATTTTTAATGTTCATATATTTATTTGAAGTAATAACTGGGGATAAACATGCCATGCCAGCCATACCAATTATCCTTCTAATGCTCAGTAAAACTCCTCATGCTATTGTTGCAGTGCTTCTTCAAAATAAAGCATGTTTGGATAATGTTTGGCTATCTGAAGTCAAAGCAAAGCAGTGTCAGCTCTGTAGATGAGCTGGGGAGGTCCATGTTCTTGACGGTATGTTTTCTGTTTCTTTTTTTACCAATAAAAACAACCACAATTAAATAAATGCTTGGATTTCATTTTGTTGCATTGGGTGAAATATTATGCATGATGGCTTAAGTTGATTGGATTCACAAACAAGACAAGATAAAGCCAATTAGTTCAACTGAATACTACAATAAACTAGAAATGCAGCAATGGCTGCGCCATTGCGATTGACTGCGGAACTGCGGGAATCGAATGCAGAAATTGCAGAAATTTGCATAAATTGGTTAATTTGCATAAACTTATGTTCATAAACTGGTGAAATTGCATAAACTGGTAAAATTGCAGAAAAACTGTAAAATGCATAAATTGGTTAATTTGCATAATCTAATTTGCGTAAACCGGTAAAATGCATGAACAGATTAAATTGCACAAACTGTTATGTTGCATAAACTGGTTAAATTGCAAAAAAAACGGTAAAATGCATTAATTGGTTAATTTGCATAAATTATATAAACTGCATTAACTGTTTAAATTTCATAAATCCTAAATGGCATAAATTGTTATGTTGCATAAACTGGTTGAAATGCGTAAACTGGTTAAAATGCGTAAACTGGTTAAATTCCATAAAGTGGTTAATTTGCATAAATTGTTTATATTGCATAAACTTTTTAAATTCCATAAACTGGTCAAACTGTTGAAATCGCCTAAATGCTGAAATTGCAGAAGCTGCACAAATGGCTGAAACACATGGAGAGCCAGAAATCCTATTAAAATGCATTGGCTGGATTCGCCATACACACTAATGGAGCAGAGACCACATACACACCAATGCAAAAATTTCAAATTCCCGTAGAAAAAAACTGGATAACTGCAGAAGGCCAATTTTTTCTCAAAACCCACAAGTTGCGGAAGCTGAACATGCACAAATTGCAGAAATTGCAGAAATTGCGGAAAAAAATGCGGAAAAGCATGAATTTGCGGGAGCCCCATTATAAGTCAATGGGAAAAATGTGCGGTATTTCGTCCGATTGCGGAAAAACCGTAAATCGCAGAAGTCCCAAAAGTAATAGCAGGATTCTCCCAAACATGCGGAACATTTTGATGCATAACTTGCAGAAATTGCACAAAGCATGAAAGTGCTGAAAGGTGCAGAAAATCAGGAAAAAGATGGAATAATAATACTAGAAATGCAGCAATGGCTGCGCCATTGCGATTGACTGCGGAACTGCGGGAATCGAATGCATAAATTGCATAAATTGCATAAATTGGTTAATTTGCATAATCTAATGTTCATAAACTGGTGAAATTGCATAAAATGGTAAAATGCATAAACTGGATGAATTGCATAAACTGGTTAAATTGCAGAAAAACTGTAAAATGCATAAATTGGTTAATTTGCATAATCTAATTTGCATAAACCGGTAAAATGCATAAACTTTCATGTTGCATGAACTTAAGATTGCATAAACTGGTTAAATTGCAAAAAACTGTAAAATGCATAAATTGGTTAATTTGCATAATCTAATTTGCATAAACCGGTAAAATGCATGAACAGTTTAAATTGCACAAACTGTTATGTTGCATAAACTGGTTAAATTGCAAAAAAAACAGTAAAATGCATTAATTGGTTAATTTGCATAAATTATATAAACTGCCTTAACTGTTTAAATTTCATAAATCCTAAATGGCATAAATTGTTATGTTGCATAAACTGGTTAAAATGCGTAAACTGGTTAAAATGCGTAAACTGGTTAAATTCCATAAAGTGGTTAATTTGCATAAATTGTTTATATTGCATAAACTTTTAAATTCCATAAACTGGTCAAACTGTTGAAATCGCCTAAATGCTGAAATTGCAGAAGCTGCACAAATGGCTGAAACACATGGAGAGCCAGAAATCCTATTAAAATGCATTGGCTGGATTCGCCATACACACTAATGGGCAGAGACCACATACACACCAATGCAAAAATTTCAAATTCCCGTAGAAAAAAGTGGAAAACTGCAGAAGGCCAATTTTTTCTCAAAACCCACAAGTTGCGGAAGCTGAACATGCACAAATTGCAGAAATTGCAGAAATTGCGGAAAAAAAATGCGGAAAAGCATGAATTTGCGGGAGCCCCATTATGCGTCAATGGGAAAAATGTTCGGTATTTCGTCCGATTGCGGAAAAACCGTAAATCGCAGAAGTCCGAAAAGTAATAGCAGGATTCTCGTCAACATGCGGAACATTTTGATGCATAACTTGCAGAAATTGCACAAAGCATGAAAGTGCTGAAAGGTGCTGAAATTCAGGAAAAAGATGGAATAATAATAACTAGAAATGCAGCAATGGCTGCGCCATTGCGATTGACTGCGGAACTGCGGGAATCGAATGCAGAAATTGCATAAATTTGCATAAATTGGTTAATTTGCATAATCTAATGTTCATAAACTGGTGAAATTGCATAAACTGGTAAAATTGCAGAAAAACTGTAAAATGCATAAATTGGTTAATTTGCATAATCTAATTTGCATAAACCGGTAAAATGCATGAACAGTTTAAATTGCACAAACTGTTATGTTGCATAAACTGGTTAAATTGCAAAAAAAAACGGTCAAATGCATTAATTGGTTAATTTGCATAAATTATATAAACTGCATTAACTGTTTAAATTTCATAAATCCTAAATGGCATAAATTGTTATGTTGCATAAACTGGTTAAAATGCGTAAACTGGTTAAAATGCGTAAACTGGTTAAATTCCATAAAGTGGTTAATTTGCATAAATTGTTTATATTGCATAAACTTTTTAAATTCCATAAACTGGTCAAACTGTTGAAATCGCCTAAATGCTGAAGATGCAGAAGCTGCACAAATGGCTGAAACACATGGAGAGCCAGAAATCCTGTTAAAATACATTGGCTGGATTCGCCATACACACTAATGGAGCAGAGACCACATACACACCAATGCAAAAAGTTCAAATTCCTGTAGAAAAAAACTGGAAAACTGCAGAAGGCCAATTTTTTCTCAAATCCCACAAGTTGCGGAAGCTGAACATGCACAAGTTGCAGAAATTGCAGAAATTGCGGAAAAAACTGCGGAAAAGCATGAATTTGCGGGAGCCCCATTATGCGTCAATGGGAAAAATGTGCGGTATTTCGTCCGATTGCGGAAAAACCGTAAATCGCAGAAGTCCCAAAAGTAATAGCAGGATTCTCCTCAACATGCGGAACGTTTTGATGCATAACTTGCAGAAATTGCACAAAGCATGAAAGTGCTGAAAGGTGCAGAAAATCAGGAAAAATGTGCCGGAATAATAATAATAACTAGAAATGCAGCAATGGCTGCGCCATTGCGATTGACTGCGGAACTGCGGGAATCGAATGCAGAAATTGCATAAATTTGCATAAATTGGTTAATTTGCATAATCTAATGTTCATAAACTGGTGAAATTGCATAAACTGGTAAAATTGCAGAAAAACTGTAAAATGCATAAATTGGTTAATTTGCATAATCTAATTTGCATAAACCGGTAAAATGCATGAACAGTTTAAATTGCACAAACTGTTATGTTGCATAAACTGGTTAAATTGCAAAAAAAAACGGTCAAATGCATTAATTGGTTAATTTGCATAAATTATATAAACTGCATTAACTGTTTAAATTTCATAAATCCTAAATGGCATAAATTGTTATGTTGCATAAACTGGTTAAAATGCGTAAACTGGTTAAAATGCGTAAACTGGTTAAATTCCATAAAGTGGTTAATTTGCATAAATTGTTTATATTGCATAAACTTTTTAAATTCCATAAACTGGTCAAACTGTTGAAATCGCCTAAATGCTGAAGATGCAGAAGCTGCACAAATGGCTGAAACACATGGAGAGCCAGAAATCCTGTTAAAATACATTGGCTGGATTCGCCATACACACTAATGGAGCAGAGACCACATACACACCAATGCAAAAAGTTCAAATTCCTGTAGAAAAAAACTGGAAAACTGCAGAAGGCCAATTTTTTCTCAAATCCCACAAGTTGCGGAAGCTGAACATGCACAAGTTGCAGAAATTGCAGAAATTGCGGAAAAAACTGCGGAAAAGCATGAATTTGCGGGAGCCCCATTATGCGTCAATGGGAAAAATGTGCGGTATTTCGTCCGATTGCGGAAAAACCGTAAATCGCAGAAGTCCCAAAAGTAATAGCAGGATTCTCCTCAACATGCGGAACGTTTTGATGCATAACTTGCAGAAATTGCACAAAGCATGAAAGTGCTGAAAGGTGCAGAAAATCAGGAAAAATGTGCCGGAATAATAATAATAACTAGAAATGCAGCAATGGCTGCGCCATTGCGATTGACTGCGGAACTGCGGGAATCGAATGCAGAAATTGCATAAATTGCATAAATTGGTTAATTTGCATAATCTAATGTTCATAAACTGGTGAAATTGCATAAACTGGTTAAATTGCAGAAAAACTGTAAATGCATAAATTGGTTAATTTGCATAATCTAATTTGCATAAACCGGTAAAATGCATGAACAGTTTAAATTGCACAAACTGTTATGTTGCATAAACTGGTTAAATTGCAAAAAAAAACGGTAAAATGCATTAATTGGTTAATTTGCATAAATTATATAAACTGCATTAACTGTTTAATTTCATAAATCCTAAGTGGCATAAATTGTTATGTTGCATAAACTGGTTAAAATGCGTAAACTGGTTAAAATGCGTAAACTGGTTAAATTCCATAAAGTGGTTAATTTGCATAAATTGTTTATATTGCATAAACTTCTTAAATTCCATAAACTGGTCAAACTGTTGAAATCGTCTAAATGCTGAAATTGCAGAAGCTGCACAAATGGCTGAAACACTTGGAGAGCCAGAAATCCCATTGGCTGGATTCGCCATACACACTAATGGAGCAGAGACCACATACACACCAATGCAAAAATTTCAAATTCCTGTAGAAAAAAACTGGAAAACTGCAGAAGGCCAATTTTTTCTCAAACCCACAAGTTGCGGAAGCTGAACATGCACAAAGTTCAGAAATTGCAGAAATTGCGGAAAAAAATGCGGAAAAGCATGAATTTGCGGGAGCCCCATTATGCGTCAATGGGAAAAATGTGCGGTATTTCGTCCGATTGCGGAAAAACCGTAAATTGCAGAAGTCCGAAAAGTAATAGCAGGATTCTCCTCAACATGCGGAACATTTTGATGCATAATTTGCAGAAATTGCACAAAGCATGAAAGTGCTGAAAGGTGCAGAAATCAGGAAAAATGTGCGGGAATAATAATAATAATAATAATAATAAAGAAACGGAAACCAATAATTGACTGCGGAAAATTCCGCAGTCAATCAATAAAGAAACGCAAACCAATAATTGACTGCGGAAAATTCGCAGTCAATCAATAAAGAAACGCAAACCAATAATTGACTGCGGAAAATTCCGCAGTCAATCAACTAGAAATGCAGCAATGGCTGCGCCATTGCGATTGACTGCGGAACTGCGGGAATCGAATGCAGAAATTGCATAAATTTGCATAAATTGGTTAATTTGCATAATCTAATGTTCATAAACTGGTGAAATTGCATAAACTGGTAAAATTGCAGAAAAACTGTAAAATGCATAAATTGGTTAATTTGCATAATCTAATTTGCATAAACCGGTAAAATGCATGAACAGTTTAAATTGCACAAACTGTTATGTTGCATAAACTGGTTAAATTGCAAAAAAAACGGTCAAATGCATTAATTGGTTAATTTGCATAAATTATATAAACTGCATTAACTGTTTAAATTTCATAAATCCTAAATGGCATAAATTGTTATGTTGCATAAACTGGTTAAATGCGTAAACTGGTTAAAATGCGTAAACTGGTTAAATTCCATAAAGTGGTTAATTTGCATAAATTGTTTATATTGCATAAACTTTTTAAATTCCATAAACTGGTCAAACTGTTGAAATCGCCTAAATGCTGAAGATGCAGAAGCTGCACAAATGGCTGAAACACATGGAGAGCCAGAAATCCTATTAAAATACATTGGCTGGATTCGCCATACACACTAATGGAGCAGAGACCACATACACACCAATGCAAAAAGTTCAAATTCCTGTAGAAAAAACTGGAAACTGCAGAAGGCCAATTTTTTCTCAAATCCCACAAGTTGCGGAAGCTGAACATGCACAAGTTGCAGAAATTGCAGAAATTGCGGAAAAAAATGCGGAAAAGCATGAATTTGCGGGAGCCCCATTATGCGTCAATGGGAAAAATGTGCGGTATTTCGTCCGATTGCGGAAAAACCGTAAATCGCAGAAGTCCCAAAAGTAATAGCAGGATTCTCCTCAACATGCGGAACGTTTTGATGCATAACTTGCAGAAATTGCACAAAGCATGAAAGTGCTGAAAGGTGCAGAAAATCAGGAAAAATGTGCCGGAATAATAATAACTAGAAATGCAGCAATGGCTGCGCCATTGCGATTGACTGCGGAACTGCGGGAATCGAATGCAGAAATTGCATAAATTGCATAAATTGGTTAATTTGCATAATCTAATGTTCATTAAACTGGTGAAATTGCATAAACTGGTAAATATGAACATTGAAATGGTGCAGAAAAACTGTAAAATGCATAAATTGGTTAATTTGCATAATCTAATTTGCATAAACCGGTAAAATGCATGAACAGTTTAAATTGCACAAACTGTTATGTTGCATAAACTGGTTAAATTCAAAAAAAACGGTCAAATGCATTAATTGGTTAATTTGCATAAATTATATAAACTGCATTAACTGTTTAAATTTCATAAATCCTAAATGGCATAAATTGTTATGTTGCATAAACTGGTTAAAATGCGTAAACTGGTTAAAATGCGTAAACTGGTTAAATTCCATAAAGTGGTTAATTTGCATAAATTGTTTATATTGCATAAACTTTTTAAATTCCATAAACTGGTCAAACTGTTGAAATCGCCTAAATGCTGAAATGCAGAAGCTGCACAAATGGCTGAAACACATGGAGAGCCAGAATCCTATTTAAATGCATTGGCTGGATTCGCCATACACACTAATGGAGCAGAGACCACATACACACCAATGCAAAAATTTCAAATTCCCGTAGAAAAAACTGGAAAACTGCAGAAGGCCAATTTTTTCTCAAAACCCACAAGTTGCGGAAGCTGAACATGCACAAATTGCAGAAATTGCAGAAATTGCGGAAAAAAATGCGGAAAAGCATGAATTTGCGGTAGCCCCATTATGCGTCAATGGGAAAATGTTCGGTATTTCGTCCGATTGCGGAAAAACCGTAAATCGCAGAAGTCCGAAAGTAATAGCAGGATTCTCCTCAACATGCGGAACGTTTTGATGCATAACTTGCAGAAATTGCACAAAGCATGAAAGTGCTGAAAGGTGCAGAAAATCAGGGAAAAATGTGCGCGGAAAAATAATAACTAGAAATGCAGCAATGGCTGCGCCATTGCGATTGACTGCGGAACTGCGGGAATCGAATGCAGAAATTGCATAAATTTGCATAAATTGGTTAATTTGCATAATCTAATGTTCATAAACTGGTGAAATTGCATAAACTGGTAAAATTGCAGAAAAACTGTAAAATGCATAAATTGGTTAATTTGCATAATCTAATTTGCATAAACCGGTAAAATGCATGAACAGTTTAAATTGCACAAACTGTTATGTTGCATAAACTGGTTAAATTGCAAAAAAAACGGTAAATGCATTAATTGGTTAATTTGCATAAATTATATAAACTGCATTAACTGTTTAAATTTCATAAATCCTAAATGGCATAAATTGTTATGTTGCATAAACTGGTTAAAATGCGTAAACTGGTTAAAATGCGTAAACTGGTTAAATTCCATAAAGTGGTTAATTTGCATAAATTGTTTATATTGCATAAACTTTTTAAATTCCATAAACTGGTCAAACTGTTGAAATCGCCTAAATGCTGAAATGCAGAAGCTGCACAAATGGCTGAAACACTTGGAGAGCCAGAAATCCCATTGGCTGGATTCGCCATACACACTAATGGAGCAGAGACCACATACACACCAATGCAAAATTTCAAATTCCTGTAGAAAAAACTGGAAAACTGCAGAAGGCCAATTTTTTCTCAAACCCACAAGTTGCGGAAGCTGAACATGCACAAAGTTCAGAAATTGCAGAAATTGCGGAAAAAAATGCGGAAAAGCATGAATTTGCGGGAGCCCCATTATGCGTCAATGGGAAAAATGTGCGGTATTTCGTCCGATTGCGGAAAAACCGTAAATTGCAGAAGTCCGAAAAGTAATAGCAGGATTCTCCTCAACATGCGGACATTTTGATGCATAATTTGCAGAAATTGCACAAGCATGAAAGTGCTGAAAGGTGCAGAAAATCAGGAAAAATGTGCGGGAATAATAAAATAATAATAATAATAAAGAAACGGAACCAATAATTGACTGCGGAAAATTCCGCAGTCAATCAACTAGAAATGCAGCAATGGCTGCGCCATTGCGATTGACTGCGGAACTGCGGGAATCGAATGCAGAAATTGCATAAATTTGCATAAATTGGTTAATTTGCATAATCTAATGTTCATAAACTGTGTGAATTGCATAAACTGGTAAATTGCAGAAAAACTGTAAAATGCATAAATTGGTTAATTTGCATAATCTAATTTGCATAAACCGGTAAAATGCATGAACAGGTTTAAATTGCACAAACTGTTATGTTGCATAAACTGGTTAAATTGCAAAAAAAAACGGTCAAATGCATTAATTGGTTAATTTGCATAAATTATATAAACTGCATTAACTGTTTAAATTTCATAAATCCTAAATGGCATAAATTGTTATGTTGCATAAACTGGTTAAAATGCGTAAACTGGTTAAAATGCGTAAACTGGTTAATTCCATAAAGTGGTTATTTGCATAAATTGTTATATTGCATAAACTTTTTAAATTCCATAAACTGGTCAAACTGTTGAAATCGCCTAAATGCTGAAATTGCAGAAGCTGCACAAATGGCTGAAACACATGGAGGCCAGAAATCCTATTAAAATGCATTGGCTGGATTCGCCATACACACTAATGGAGCAGAGACCACATACACACCAATGCAAAAATTTCAAATTCCCGTAGAAAAAAACTGGAAAATGCAGAGGCCAATTTTTCTCAAAACCCAAGTTGCGGAAGCTGAACATGCACAAATTGCAGAAATTGCAGAAATTGCGGAAAAAATGCGGAAAGCATGAATTTGCGGGAGCCCCATTATGCGTCAATGGGAAAAAGTTCGGTATTTCGTCCGATTGCGGAAAAACCGTAAATCGCAGAAGTCCGAAAAGTAATAGCAGGATTCTCCTCAACATGCGGAACGTTTTGATGCATAACTTGCAGAAATTGCACAAAGCATGAAAGTGCTGAAAGGTGCAGAAAATCAGGAAAAATGTGCGGGAATAATAATAGAAATGCAGCAATGGCTGCGCCATTGCGATTGACTGCGGAACTGCGGGAATCGAATGCAGAAATTGCATAAATTTGCATAAATTGGTTAATTTGCATAATCTAATGTTCATAAACTGGTGAAATTGCATAAACTGGTAAAATTGCAGAAAAACTGTAAAATGCATAAATTGGTTAATTGCATAATCTAATTTGCATAAACCGGTAAAATGCATGAACAGTTTAATTGCACAAACTGTTATGTTGCATAAACTGGTTAAATTGCAAAAAAAACAGTAAATGCATTAATTGGTTAATTTGCATAAATTATATAAACTGCATTAACTGTTTAAATTTCATAAATCCTAAATGGCATAAATTGTTATGTTGCATAAACTGGTTAAAATGCGTAAACTGGTTAAATGCGTAAATGGTAATCCATAAAGTGGTTAATTTGCATAAATTGTTTATATTGCATAAACTTTTTAAATTCCATAAACTGGTCAAACTGTTGAAATCGCCTAAATGCTGAAATTGCAGAAGCTGCACAATGGCTGAAACACTGGAGAGCCAGAAATCCTATTAAAATGCATTGGCTGGATTCGCCATACACACTAATGGGGCAGAGACCACATACACACCAATGCAAAAATTTCAAATTCCGTAGAAAAAAACTGGAAAACTGCAGAAGGCCAATTTTTTCTCAAACCCACAAGTTGCGGAAGCTGAACATGCACAAATTGCAGAAATTGCCAGAAATTGCGGAAAAAAAATGCGGAAAAGCATGATTTGCGGGAGCCCCTTATGCGTCAATGGGAAAAATGTTCGGTATTTCGTCCGATTGCGGAAAAACCGTAAATCGCAGAAGTCGAAAAGTAATAGCAGGATTCTCCTCAACATGCGGAACGTTTTGATGCATAACTTGCAGAAATTGCACAAAGCATGAAAGTGCTGAAAGGTGGCAGAAAATCAGGAAAAAATGTGCGACGGGAATAATAACTAGAATGCAGCAATGGCTGCGCCATTGCGATTGACTGCGGAACTGCGGGAATCGAATGCAGAAAATTGCATAAATTTGCATAAATTGTTAATTTGCATAATCTAATGTTCATAAACTGGTGAAATTGCATAAACTGGTAAAATTGCAGAAAACTGTAAAATGCATAAATTGGTTAATTTGCATAATCTAATTTGCATAAACCGGTAAAATGCATGAACAGTTTAAATTGCACAAACTGTTATGTTGCATAAACTGGTTAAATTGCAAAAAAACGGTCAAATGCATTAATTGGTTAATTTGCATAAATTATATAAACTGCATTAACTGTTTAAATTCATAATCCTAAATGGCATAATTGTTATGTGCATAAACTGGTTAAAATGCGTAACTGGTTAAATGCGTAAACTGGTTAAATTCCATAAAGTGGTTAATTTGCATAAATTGTTTATATTGCATAAACTTTTTAAATTCATAAACTGGTCAAACTGTTGAAATCGCCTAAATGCTGAAGATGCAGAAGCTGCACAAATGGCTGAAACACATGGAGAGCCAGAAATCCTGTTAAAATACATTGGCTGGATTCGCCATACACACTAATGGAGCAGAGACCACATACACACCAATGCAAAAAGTTCAAATTCCTGTAGAAAAAACTGGAAAACTGCAGAAGGCCAATTTTTCTCAAATCCCACAAGTTGCGGAAGCTGAACATGCACAAGTTGCAGAAATTGCAGAAATTGCGGAAAAAAACTGCGGAAAAGCATGAATTTGCGGAGCCCCATTATGCGTCAATGGGAAAAATGTGCGGTATTTCGTCCGATTGCGGAAAAACCGTAAATCGCAGAAGTCCAAAGTAATAGCAGGATTCTCCTCAACATGCGGAACGTTTTGATGCATAACTTGCAGAAATTGCACAAGCATGAAAGTGCTGAAAGGTGCAGAAAATCAGGAAAAATGTGCCGGAATAATATATATAAAGAACGCAAACAATAATGACTGCGGAAATTCCGCAGTCAATCTAATATAAAGAACGAAAACCAAATTGACTGCGGAAAATTCGCATCAATCAATACTAGAAATGCAGCAATGGCTGCGCCATTGCGATTGACTGCGGAACTGCGGGAATCGAATGCAGAAATTGCATAAATTTGCATAAATTGGTTAATTTGCATAATCTAATGTTCATAAACTGGTGAATTGCATAAACTGGTTAAAATTGCAAAAAAACTGTAAAATGCATAAATTGGTTAATTTGCATAATCTAATTTGCATAAACCGGTAAAATGCATGAACAGTTTAAATTGCACAAACTGTTATGTTGCATAAACTGGTTAAATTGCAAAAAACAGTAAAATGCATTAATTGGTTAATTTGCATAAATTTATAAACTGCATTAACTGTTTAAATTTCATAATTCCTAAATGGCATAAATTGCTATGTTGCATAAACTGGTTAAAATGCGTAAACTGGTTAAATGCGTAAACTGGTTAATTCCATAAAGTTGGTTAATTTGCATAAATTGTTTATATTGCATAAACTTTTTAAATTCCATAACTGGTAAACTGTTGAAATCGCCTAATGCTGAAATTGCAGAAGCTGCACAAATGGCTGAAACACATGGAGAGCCAGAATCCTATTAGGCTGGATTCGCCATACACACTAATGGAGCAGAGACCACATACACACCAATGCAAAAATTTCAATTCCCGTAGAAAAAACGGAAACTGCAGAAGGCCAATTTTTTCTCAAACCCGCAAGTTGCGGAAGCTGAACATGCACAAGTTGCAGAAATTGCAGAAATTGCGGAAAAAAATGCGGAAAAGCATGAATTTGCGGGAGCCCCATTATGCGTCAATGGGAAAAATGTGCGTATTTCGTCCGATTGCGGAAAAACCGTAAATCGCAGAAGTCCGAAAAGTAATAGCAGGATTCTCCTCAACATGCGGAACGTTTTGATGCATAACTTGCAGAAATTGCACAAAGCATGAAAGTGCTGAAAGGTGCAGAAAATCAGGAAAATGTGCGGGAATATAACCTAGAAATGCAGGCAATGGGCTGCGCCATGCGATTGACTGCGTAACTGCGGAATCGAAATGCAGAAATTGCAGAAATTTGCATAAATTGGTTAATTTGCATAATTCTACTGTTTCATAAACTGGTGAAATTGCATAAACTGGTAAAATTGCAGAAAACTGTAAAATGCATAAATTGGATAATTTGCATAATCTAATTTGCATAAACCGTTAAAATGCCGCCCCATGAACAGTTTAATTATGCAACCAAACGTAGTATGTTGCATAAAAAACTGGTTAAATGCAAAAAAAAACCGCGTGTTAAAAATGCATTAATTGGTTAATTTGCATTAAATTATATAAGACTCGCATTAACTGTTAAATTTCATAAATCCTTAAATGGCATCAAATGTTATGTTGCATAAAACTGGTTAAAATGTGTAAAACTGGTTAAAATTGCGTAAACTGGTTAAAATTCCATAAAGTGGTTAATTTGCATAAATGTTTATATTGGCTAAACTTTTTTAACTTCCATAACTGGTCAAACTGTTGAATCGCCTAAATGCTGAAATTGCAGAAGCTGCACCAAAAATGGCTGAAACACTTGGAGTGCCAGAAATCCTAATTAAAATGCATTGGCTGATTCGCCATACACTACTAATGGGCAGAGACCACATACACACCAATGCAAAAAATTTTTCAAACTTCCCGTAGGAAAAAACACTGGAAAACTGCAGAAGGGCAAATTTTTTCTCAAAAACCCAACAAGTTGCGGGAAGCTGAACATGCACAAATTGCAGAAATTGCAGAAATTGCGGAAAAAAAATGCGGAAAAAGCGATGAATTGGGTAGCCCCGATTGATGCGTCAATGGAAAAAATGTTCGGGTATTTCGTCCGATTCGGAAAAAAACCTCCGTAATCGCAGAAGTCCGCGAAAAGTAATAGCAGGATTCTCCTCAACAATGCGAAACGTTTTGATGCATTAATTGCAGAAATTGCACAAACATGAAAGTGCTGGAAGGTGCAGAAAAATCAGAAAAAAACATGTGGGGAAATAATAACTAGAAATGCCAGCAATGGCTGCGCCATTGCGATTGACTGTCGAAACTGGCGGAACTCGCGATCGAGAACTGACTAACACCTTTGCATAAATTGGTAATTCTTGATATCTAATGTTCATAAAACTTGGTGAAATTGTCATAAATCTGGTAAATGCAGAAAAACTTTGTAAAATGCCATAAAATTTGGTTAATTTGCCCATAATCTTTAATTTGCATTAAAACCAGGTAAAATGCATGAAACAGTTTAAATGCAAAACTTTATGTGCATAAACTGGTTTAAAAATTCAAAAAAAACGGTCAAATGCATTAATGTAATTGCATAAATTATATAAACTGCCATTAACTTTTAAATTTCATAAATCCTTAAATGGCATAAAATCTGTGTATGTTGCATAAAAAAAACCTGGTTAAAATGCTAAACTGGTTAAAATGCGTTAAACTGGTGAAATTCCATAAAGTGGTTAATTTGCATTAACATTGTTTATATTGCATAAACTTTTTAAATTCCAATAACTGTGTCTCAAACTGTTGAAATCGCCTAAATGCTGAAGATGCAAAAGCTGCACCAAATGCGCTGAAACAACATGGAAGCCAGAAATCCTATTAAAATACAGTTGGCTGGATTCGCCCATACACACTAATGGAGCAGAGACCACATACACACATGCAAAAAAGTTCAAATTCCTGTAGAAAAAAACTGTGGAAAAACTTGCAGAAGGCCAATATTTTTCTCAAATCCCACAAGTTGGGCGGAAGCTGAACATTGGCACAAGTTGCAGAAATTTGCAGAAATTGCGGAAAAAATGCGGAAAAAAGGCCATGAATTTGCGGGAGCCCCATTATGCGTCAATGGAAAAATGTGCGGATTTCGTCCAATTGCAGGAAAACCGTAAATCGCATTTAAGTCCCAATAAGTAATAGCAGGATTCTCCTCAAACGATGCGGACGTTTTGATGCATAACTTGCAGAAATTGCACAAAGCATGAAAGTGCCTGAAAGGTGCAGAAAAATCAGGAAAAATGTCCGGAATTAATAAACTAGAAATGCAGCAATGGCTGCGCCATTGCGATTGACTGCGGGAACTCGGTAATCGAATGCAGAAGAAATTGCATAAATTGCAATAAATTTGAGTTAATTTGCATAATTCTAAGTTCATAAACTGGTTGTGAAAATTGCCATAAACTGGTTAAAATTGCAGGAAAAATTGTAAAATGCATAATTGTGGCTTCCTATCTGCATAATCTAATTTGCATAAAACCGGTAAAATGCATGAAACAGTTTAAATTGCACAAACTGTTCATGTTGCATAAACTGAGTTTAAATTGCAAAAAAAAAACAGTAAATGCCTATTAATTGGTTAATTTGCATAAATTATATTAAACTGCATTAACTGGTTTTAAATTGCCATAATCCTAAATGGCATAAATTGTTAATGTTGCATAAAAACTGGTATAAAATGCGTAAACTGGTTTAAAATGCCGTAACTGGTAAATTCCATAAAGTGGTTTAATTTGCATAAATTGTTTATATATGCTAAACTTTTTTAAATATCCAATAAACTGCGTCAAACTGTTTGAAATCGCCTAAATGCTAAATTGCAGAAGCCTGACACCAAATGGCTGAAACCACATGGAGAGCCAGAAATTCCATTAAATGCATGCTGGATTCGCCATACACACTAATGGAGCAGAGAGCCACATACACACCAATGCAAAAATTTCAAATTCCGTAGAAAAAACTGGAAAACTGCAGAAGGCCATTTTTTCTCAAATCCCACAAGTTGCGGAAGCTGAACATGCAACAAGTTGGCAGAAATTGGCAGAAATTGGCGGAAAAAATGCGGAAAGCATGAATTTGCGGGAAGCCCCATTATGCGTCAGATGAAAAAAGTTGCGGTATTTCGTCCGATGCGGAAAAAAACCGGTTAAATCGCAGAAGTCCGAAAAGTAATAGCAGGATTCTCCGTCAACATGCTGGAACGTTTTGATGGCATAACTTGCAGAAATTGCACAAAGGCATGAAAGATGCTGAAAGGTGCAGAAAATCCAGGAAAAAGATGTAATAATAAATAATAATAATAACATACATATAAAGGAACATGAAAAAACAATTATTGACTGCGGAAGATCCGCAGTCAATCAATAATAAACTAGAAAATGCGAGCAATGGCTGCCGCCATTTGCGATTGACTGCGGAACTGCGGTTTAATCAAATGCAAAAATTGCTAAATTGCATAAATTGGTTTAATTTGCCATAATCTAAATGTCAAAACTGGTGAAATTGCATAAACTGGTAAAATTGCATAAACTTTCATGTTGCATGAACTTAAGATTGGCATTAAAACTGCGTTATAAATTGCAAAAAACTGTAAAATGCCATAAATGTTAATTTGGCATAATCTAATTTTGCATAAACCGGTAAAATGCATGAAAACAGTTTACAAATTTGCACCAAAAAACTGTTATGTTGCATAACTGGTTTAAAATTGCAAAAAAAAACGGTTAAAAATGCGACTTATTGGTCTAATTGCATAAATTATATAACTGCTTAACTCGTTTAAAATTTCATAAATCCTAAATGGCTATGAATTGTGTATGTTGCAATTAAACTGTAAAAATGCGTTTAAAACTGGTTTTAAATTCCATAAAGTGGTTAATTTGCATAATTGTTTATATGCCATAAAACTTTTTAAAATTCCAAAACTGGTTCAAAAACTGATTGAAATCGCCTAAATGCTGAATTAGCAGAACTGCACAAATGGCTGTGAAACGACTTTGGAAACAGGCCCAGGAAATCTATAAAATTGCATTGCTGGATTCGCCAACACACTAATGGGCAGAGCAACCACATACACACCAATGCAAAAATTTTCAAATTCCCGTAGAAAAAGACTGGAAAACTTGAAGAAGGCCAATGTTTCTCAAAACACCCACAAGTTGCGGAAGCTGAACATGCACAATTGCAGAAATTGCAGAGAATTGCGCGAAAAAAATGCGAAAAGCCATGAATTTGCGGTAGCCCCATTATGCGTCAATTGGGAAAAAATAGGTTCGCGGTATTTCGTCCGATTGCGGAAAAACCGTAAATCGCAAGTCCGAAAAGTAATAGCAGGATTCTCCTCAAACATGCGGAACTTTTTTGATGCAAACTTGCAGAAATTGGCACCAAAGCATATGAAAGTGCTGGGAAAGAGTTTGCCAGATGAAAATCAGGAAAAATGTGCGGGAATTAATAATAATAATAACTAGAAATGCAAGCAGCAATGGGCCTGCCGCCCATTTGCGATTGACTGCGCGGAAACTCGGGAATCGAATGCAGAAATTGCATAAATTTGCATAAATGGGTTAATTTGCAAATCTGAATGTTCATAAACTGGTGAAATTGCATTAAACTGCTAAAATTGCAAAAAAAAACTGTAAAATTGCATTAAATGGTTAATTGTCATAATCTAATTTGGCATAAACCGGTAAAATGCATCAAATGAAACAGATTTAAATTGGCACAAACCTGTTATGTTGCATTAACTGGTTAAATTGCAAAAAAAAACAGTAAAATGGCATTAATTGGTAATTTGCATTAAATTTATTAAACTGCATTAACTGGTTTAATTTCATATTCCTAAATGGCATAAATGCTATGTTGCATAAACTGGTTTAAAAATGCGTAAACTGTTAAAATGCGTAAACTGGTAAATTCCATAAAGTGGCTAATTGCGATAAATTGTTATATGTGCATAAACTTTTTAAATTCATGGAAACTGGCTCAAACTTTGAAATCGCCTAAATGCTGAAAATTTGCAGACAGCTGCACAAATGCTGAAAACACATGGAGAGCCAGAAATCTCCTATTGGCTGCGATCGCCAATACACCACTAATGGAGCAGAGACCACATACACACCAATGCAAAAATTTCAAATTCCCGGTGAAAAAAACTGGAAAACTGCAGAAGGCCCAATTTTTTTCTCAAAACCCGCAAGTTCGGAAGCTGAAACATGCAACAAGTTGCAGAAATTGGCAGAAATTGCGGAAAAAAATGCGAAAAAAGCATGAAATTTGCGGGAGCCCATTATGCGGTCAATGGGAAAAATGTTCGGTATTTCGTCCGATTGCGGGAAAAAAACCGTAAATCGCAAGAAGTCCGAAAAGTAATAGCAGGATTCTCCTCAAACATGCCGGGAACGTTTTGATGCATAACTTGCAGAAATTGCAAAAGCATGAAAAAGTGCTGAAAGTGCAGAAATCAGGAAAATGTGCGGGAATTAATAATATAATAATAATAATAAAAGAAAACGAAAACCAATAAATTGACTGCGGAAAATTCCGCAAGTCAATCAATAATAATAATAAAGAAACGAAAAACCAAAAATTGACTGCGAAAAATTCCGCAGTCAATCAATAAAGAAACGCAAACCAATAATTGACTGCGAAAATTTCCGCAGCCAATCAATAATAATAAAGAAACGAAAACAATATTGACTGCCGGAAAAAATCGCAGTCAATCAACTAGAAATGCAGCAATGGCTGCGGCCATTGCGATTGACTGCGGAAACTCGGGAAATCGAAATCAGAAATTGCATAAATTTGCATAAATGGTAATTTGCATAATCTAATTTCATAAATAAACTGGTTGAAATGCACTTAAACTGGTAAAATTGCAGAAAAACTGTAAAATGCATAAATTGCGTTATTTTGCATTAATCTAATTTGCATAAAACCGGTAAAAATGCTATGAACGTGTAATTGCACCAAACTGTTATGTTGCCATAAATGGTTAATTGCAAAAAAACGGTCAATTTGCATTTAATTGGTTAATTTGCTAAATTATATAAACGGCTTAACTGGTTTAAATTTCATAAATCCTAAATGGCGATAAAATTGTTATGTTGGCATAAAAACTGGTTAAAATGCGGTAAACTGGTTAAAATCCGTAAACTGTGTTAAATTTCCATAAAGTGCGTTAATTGCATAAAGTGTCCTATATTGCATAAACTTTTTTTTAAATTCCATAAACTGGTCAAACTGTTGAAATCGCCTAAATGCTGAAGATGCAGAAAGCTGCCACCAAAATGGACTGAAAACACATGGAGAGCCAGAAATTCCTATTAAAATACATTGGACGATCGCCATACCACCACTAAATGACAGAAAGACACATACACACAATGCAAAACAGTTCAAATTCCTGTAGAAAAAAAACTGCGAAAAACCTGCAGAAGGCCAATTTTTCTCAAATCCCACAAGTTGCGGAAGCTGACATGCACAAGTTATGCAGAGAAATTGCAGAAAATTGCGGCAAAAAAATGCGGAAAAGCATGATTTCGGCAGCCCCATTATGCGTTCAATGGGAAAATGGTGCACGGTATTTCGCTCCACGATTGCGTGGAAAAAACCGTAATCGCAGAAGTCCCAAAAAGTAATAGCAGGATTCTCCCTCAACATTGCGAACTTTTTGATGGCATAACTTGCAGAAATTGCACAAAGCATGAATAGTGCTGAAAGGTGCAGCAAATCAGGAAAAAAAATGTGCCGGGAATAATAAAGTAATAAACTAAGAAATGCAGCAATGGGCCTGCGCCATTCCGATTGACTGCGGACTCGGGAATCGAATGCAGAAATTGCATATAATTTGCATAAATTGGTTATAATTTGATAATTAATGTTCATAACTGGTGAAATTGCAATTTAAACTGGTTAAAAATTGCAGAAAAAACTGTAAAGCATTAAAATTGGTTAATTTGCATAATCTAATTTGCATAACCGGTTAAAATGCTGGCCATGAACAGTTTAAATTGCACCCAAACTGTTATGTTGCCATAAACTGGTTAAATTGCAAAAAAAACGGTCAAATGCATTAATTGGTTTAATTTGCCATAAATTATATAAACTGGCATTAACTGTTTTAAATATTCATAAATCCTTAAATTGGCATTAAATTGTTTATGTGCATTAAACTGGGTTAAAATGCGTAAACTGGTAAAATGCGTTAATACTGCTGTTTAAATTCCATAAAGTGGTAATTTGCAATAAATTGTTTATATTTGCACTAAACTTTATTAAAATTCCATAAAACTGGGTTCAAAACTGTTGAATCGGCCTATAATGCCTGCAATGCAGAAGCTTTGCACAAAATGGCTGAAAACACCATGGAGAGCCAGGAAACCTTAATTAAAATACGATTGGCTGGATTCGCCATCACACACTAATGGAGCAGAGACCACATACACACCAATGCAAAAAGTTCAAATTCCTGTTTAGAAAAAAACTGGAAAACTGCAGGAAAGGCCAATTTTTTCTCAGAATCCCAACAAAGTTAGCGGAAGTCTGTGAACATGCACAAGTTGCAGAAATTGCAGAAATTGCGGAAAAAATGCGGAAAAGCATGAATTTGCGGGAGCCCCATATGCGTCAATGAAAAATTGCCGGTATTTCGTCCGATTGCGGAGAAAAAAACCGTAAATCGCATAAGTTCCCAAAAGGTAATAGCAGATTCTCTCCAACCTCTATTGCGGAACGTTTGATCATAAAACTTGCAGAAGATAACTGCACCAAAGCATGAAAGTTGCTGAAACGGTTTGCAGAAAATCAGGAAAAAATGTGCCGGATAATAATAATAAAAAGAAAACGCAAACCAATAGATTGACTGCGAAAAATTCCGCAGTCAATCAAATAAAGAAACGCAAAACCAATAATTGACTGCGGAAAATTCCGCAGTCAATTCAACTAGAAATGCAGCAATGGCTGCGCCATTGCGATTGACTGCGACTGCGGGAATCGAATGCAGAAATATGCATAAATTTGCAAAATTGGTTAATTGCATAATCTTAATGTCAATAAAGCTGTGTGAAATTGCATAAACTGGTATAAAATTGCCAGAAAAAACTGTTAAAATGCATTAAATGAGTTAATTTGCAAATTAATTTGCATAAACCGGTAAAATGCATTGAACAGTTTTAAATTGCACAAACTGTTATGTTGCATAAAACTAGGTTAAATTGCAAAAAAAAACGGTCCAAATGCCAGTAATTGGTTAATTTGCATTAAATTATATAAACTGCATTAACTGTTTAAATTTCATAAATCCTAAATGGCATAAATTGTTATGTGCATTAAACTGGTTAAAATGCGTAAACTGGTTAAAATGCGTACTGGTTAAATTCCAAAAGTGGTTAATTGCCATAAATTGTTTATATTCGCATAAACTTTTTAAATTCCATAAACTGCGTCAAACTGTTTGAAATCGCCTATAATGCTGAAGATTGGCAGAAGCTGCCACAAATGCTGAAACACATGAGAGCCAGAAATTCTATTTAAAATACATTGGCTGGATTCGCCCATACACACTAAGGAGCAGAGACCAACATACCACACCAATGCAAAAAGTTCAAATCCTGTAGAAAAAAACTGGAAAACTGCAGAAGGCCAACATTTTTCTCAAATCCCACAAAGTTGCGGAAGACTGAACATGCACAAGTTGCAGAATTGCAGAAATTGCGCGAAAAAAATGCGGGAAAAGCATGAATTTGCGGGAGCCCCATTATGCGTCAATTGGGAAAAAATGGCGGTATTTCGTTCCGATTGCCGCGGAAAAACCGCTAAAATCGCCAGAAGTCCCAAAAGTAATTAGCAGCGATTCTCCTCCAAACAATGCGGAACGTTTTGATGCATTTAACTTGCAGAAATTCACAAAGCATGAAAGTGCTGAAAGGTGCAGGAAAATCAGGGAAAAATGTGCCGGAATAATAAACTAGAAATGCACAGCAATGGCTGCCGCCATTGCGATTGACTGCGAACTGCGGGAATCGAATGCAGGAAATTGCATAAATTTGCTATTAAATTGGTTAATTTGCATAATCTAAGTTCATAAAACTGCGTTGAAATTGCATAAACTGGTAAAATTGCAAAAAAAACTGTAAAAATGCTCACCTCTCGGTTAATTTGCATAATCTAATTTGCATTAAACCGGTTTTAAATGCATGAACAGTTTTAAAATTGCACAAACTGTATGTTGCATAAACTGGTTAAAATTGCAAAAAAAAACAGTTAAAAATGCATTAATGGTAATTTTATTAAATTATATAAACTGCATTAACTGTTTAAATTTCATAATTCCTAGAATGGCATAAAATTGCTATTGTTGCGCATAAAAACTGGTTAAAAAAGCGTAAACTGATTAAAATGCGTAAATGCGTTTAAATTCCATAAAGTGGTTAATTGCATAAATTGTTTTATATTGCATAAAACTTTTAATTCCTTTCACACTAAACTGGTCAAACTGTTGAAATCGCCTAAAATAATGCTGAAATTGCAAGAAGCTGCACAAATGGCTGAAACCACCATGGAAGCCAGAATCCTATTGCTGGCATTCGCCATACACACTAATGGAGCAGAGACCACATACACACCAATGCAAAAAATTTCAAAATTCCGTAGAAAAAAAACTGGAAAAAACTGCAGAAGCGGCCAATTTTTTCTTCAAAACCCCGCCAAGTGCTGGACAGCGAACATGCACAAGTTGCCGAAATTGCAGAAATTGCGGAAAAAAATGCGGAAAAAAAGCATGAATTATGGCGGGAGGACCCCATTTATGCGTCAATGGGAAAAATGTTCGGTATTTCGTACCGATTGCGGAAAAACCGTAAAATCGCAGAAGTCCGAAAAGTAATAGCAGGATGTCTCCTCAACATGCGGAACGTTTTGATGCATAACTTGCAGAAATTGCACAAAGCATAAAGTGCTTGAAAAGGTGCAGAAAATCAGGAAAAATGTGCCGGAAAATAAATAGATAATGAATAAAGAAAACGCAAAAACCAATAATTGACTGCGGAAAAATTCCGCAGTAATTCAACTAGAAAGCAGCAATGGCTGCGCCACTTGCGATTGACTGGCGGAACTGCGGGACATCGAATGCAGAAAATTGCCAATTAAATTTGCATAAATTGGTAATTTGCATAATCTAAGTTTCAATAAACTGGTGAAATTGCCATAAACTGGTAAAATTGCCAGAAAAAACTGTAAAATGCATAAATTGCGTTAATTTGCATTAAATCTAATTTGCATAAACCGGTAAAATGCTATGAACATTTAAATTGCACAAACTGTATGTTGCATAAACTGGTTAAATTGCATAAAAAAAAACGGTCAAATGCATTAATTGGTTAATTGCATTAAATTATATAAACTGCATTAACTGTGTAAATTTCATAAATCCTAAATGGGCATAAATTGTTATATGTTGCAGTAAACTGGTTTTAAATGCGTTCAAACTGGTTAAATGCGTAAAAACTGCGTTAAATCCATAAAGTGGTTAATTTGCAATAAATTGTTATATTGCATAAACTTTTAAATTCCATTAAACTGGTTCAAACTGTTTGAAAATCGCCTAAATGCTGAAGATGCAGAAGCTGCACAAATGGCTGAAAACACATGGAGAGCCAGAAAGTCCTATTAAAAATACATTGGCTGGATTCGCATACACACTAATGGAGCAGAGACCACATTACACACCAATTGCAAAAAGCTTCAAAAGTTCCGTTAAGAAAAAAACTGGAAACTGAGAAGGCCAATTTTTTCGTCAAATCCCAACAAGTTGCGGAAGCTGAACATGCACAAGTGCAAGGAAATTGCAGAAATGCGGAAAAAATGCCGGAAAAAGCATGAATCTTGCGGGAAGCCCCATTATGCGTCAATGGAAAAATGTGCGGTATTTTCGATCCGATTTGCGGAAAAAACCGGTAAAATCGCAGAAGTCCCAAAAGTAATAGCAGGATTCTCCCTCAACCAATGCGGAAACGTCTTTGAGCATAACTTTGCAGAAATGCACAAAGCATGAAAGTGCTGAAAGGTGCAGAAAATCAGGAAAAATGTTGCGAATAATAATAATAATAAAGAAACGCAAACCAATAATTTGACTGCGGAAAATTCCGCAGTCAATCAACTAGAAATCGCAGCAATGGGGCTGCCCCGCCATTGCGATTGACTGCGAACTGCGGGAATCGAATGCAGAAATTGCATAAATTTGCATTAAATTGTGTAATTGCATAATCTAATGTTTCATAAACTGGTGACATAGCATAAAACGGTAAAATTTGCAGGAAAAACTGTAAATGCATAAATTGGTTAATTTGCATAATCTTTAATTGCCCACTCAAACCGGTAAAATGCATGAAACAGTTTAAATTGCACAAACTGTTATGCTGCATTAAAACTGGTTAAATTTGCCAAAAACGGTAAAAACTGCAATTAATTTGGTTAATTGCATAAATTTATATAAACTGCATTAACTGTTTTAAATTTTCATAAATCCTAAATGGCATGAATTTGTTATGTGCATAAATAATTGGTTAAAATGGTTTAAACTGGGAAATTCCATTAAAGTGGTTAATTGCATAAATTGTTTATATTTGCATAAACTTTTTAAATTCCATAAACTGGTCCAACTGTTGAAATCGCCTAAATGCTGAAATTGCAGAAGCTGCACAAATGGCTGAAACCACTTGGAGTGCCAGAAATTCCTATTAAAATGCATTGGCTGGATTCGCCATACACACTAATGGGCAGGAGCCACATACACACCAATGCAAAAATTTCAAATTTCCCGTAGAAAAAACCACTTGGAAAACTGCAGAAGGGCCAATTTTTCTCCAAAACCCACAAGTTGCGGAAGCATGAACATGCACCAAATGCAAGAAATTGCCAGAAAATTGCGGAAAAAAATGCGGAAAAGCCATGAATTTGCGGTATAGCCCCATTATGCGTCAATGGAAAAATGTTCGGGATTATTTCGTCCGATTGCGGAAAAACCGGTAAATCGCAGAAGTCCGAAAAGTAATAGCAGGATTCCCCAACAGTGCGGAACTTTTGAGCATAACTTCAGAAAATTGCCACAAAGCAATGAAAGTGCTGCAAAGTGCAGAAAATCAGGAAAAAATGTCGGGAATAATTGAATAATAACTAGAAATGCAGCAATGGCTGCCGCGCCATTTGCGACACCTTGACTGCGTAACCTGCGGGAATCGAATGGCAGAAACATTTGCATTACAATTTGCGATAAATTTGCGTTAATTTGCATTTAAACCTATGATCATAATAACTGCGTGAACTGCATATAAAACTGGTAAAATTGCAGAAAAATGTATAATATGATAAATGGGTTTAATTTGCATAATCTAATTGTGCATTAAACCGGTTAAAATGGCATGAAACAGAATAAATTGCAACAAACTATGTTGCATAAACTTGTTAAAATGCCAAAAAAAACAAAAAATGCACTTAATTGCGTTAATTTGCATAAATTTATTATAAACTAGCAATTAACTGTCTTAAATTCATGAATCCTAAATGGCATATGGAATTGTCTATGTTGCATAAACTGTGTTAAAATGCGGTAAACTTGGTTAAATTCCATAAAGTGGTTAATTTTGCAGTTAAATTGTTTATATGTGCATAAAACTTTTAAAATTCCATAAACTGGTCAAACTTGTTGAAAATCGCCTAAATGCTGAAATTGCAGAAGCTGCACAAATGGCTGAAACACAGTGGAGAGCCAGAAATCCTAAATTAAAATCATGGCCTGATTCGCCATACACACAATGGAGCAGACGGCCACATACACACCAATGTCAAACATTTTCAAATTCCCGTAAGAATAAACTGGAAAACTGCAGAAGGCCATTTTTTTCTCAAAACCCACAAGTTGCGGAAGCTAACCATGGCACAAGTTGCAGCAAAATTGCAGACAAAATTGCCAGGAAGAAAAATGCGGAAAAGCATGAATTTAGCGGGAGCCCCATTATGCGTCAATGGGAAAATGTGCCGGCTTATTTCGTCCGATTGCGGAAAAACAGTAAATCGCAGAAGTCCCAAAGTAATAGCAGGATTGCCTCAACAATTGCGGAACGTTATTGAGCACTAACTTGCAGAAATTGCCACAAAGCATGAAAAGTTGCTTGAAAGGTGCTGAAAAAATCAGGAAAAAGTATGGAATATAATAATAACTAGAAATGCCAGCAATGGCTGCGCCATTGCCGATTGACTGCGGAACTGCGGAATCGAATGCAGAAATTGCATTAAAATTTGCAAAATGGATATTTGCATAAAACTTATGTTCATAAACTGGTGAAAATTTCATAAACTGTAAAATTGCAGAAAACTGTAAAAATGCATACAATTGCTGTTAATTTGCATTAATCTAATTTGCATTAAAAACCGCAGTTAAAATGCATGAACAGAATTACAATTGCACAAACACTGTTATGTTCGCATAACTGGTTAAATTGCAAAAAAACAGTTAAAATGCATTAATCTGGTTCAATTTGCATAAATTATAAAACTGCATTAACTGCTTAAATTTCCATATCCTAAATGGCATAAATTGTTATGTTGCATAAACTGGTTAAAATGCGTAGACTGCATGTTAGTTAAATTCCAAAACTGGTTAAAATTTCCATAAAGTGGTTAATTTGCATAAATTGTTTATATTGCATAAACTTTTTAAATTCCATAAACTGGTCAAACTGTTGAAATCGCATAAAATGCTGAAATTGCAGAAGCTGCACAAATGGCTGAAACACATGGAGAGCCAAGAAACTCCCTATTAAAATGCATGATCTCTCCTCTTTTT